>VZTB01000809.1:143735-179168 GCA_013397245.1 Thryothorus ludovicianus | reverse complement strand
TATACCCTTTAAAGTTCGAGCCTAGTTTGCTCTTCTCTAAACCCCTTCTCCCAGGAGAGAATAGATCCACCACATTAATGAATTCCCAGTGGTAGAAGCTAAGTCCAGGTCTTGGCTTGAGAGCGATTCTGAATACACATCCCTAATGACCCTGTTTGCCCTTGATTTTCTGATGCCATAAATTGATATCATAAAGCATATCATCAAAGTAATCCTGATCCCTCTCTCCACTCTGAAAAAGTGCACCATGGTAGGCATATATTCCATAGAGTGAAACATATTCAGGGTTAGATGCCCCAATCAAATGACAAGAGTGAGCAAGATTGTAAATAGAGGGCTTCACAGCTAACATACAAATACTTATATCAAAATTGTTTCCCACTCATTCTGATCCAATCTGTTGTTATCTCAACACTTCATACCCCACATTTAGTGCCAATTAAAAACTGTCATGATTTAAGCCAATACAGAATTTAAACGCCCCACAGCTCCTTCCCTTTCCCATTCACTCGAATGAGAGAGAAAAGGCAGAGATTATGGGTTGTCTTTCTTGAATTGTGGAGACCAGAACTGAACACAATATTCCTCATGTCATGGGTTGCAGTGTAAAATATAATCAGGGGTGTATTATTCTATTACCATCCATTGGAAATTGGATGGGGGATAGTGACGTAATCTTCTGTTGATAAGCCAGCTGATAAGAAACCATCAAGAGCAGTTTCCTTATCTCTTCCACAACCCATCCTCCCTCCAGGGATAGGTTTTCTGCTAATGGGCCATTGAGTCCACTGATAAACTTCCATCATCCCATTGGGAAATGCTCCAGCCAGCAGGGGGAACCAAGCCCCTCTACCTGGATAAAACCCTGAGACTTGGAACACCAAGTCAGCCTTTTCCACTGGACTCCCAGAGGAAGAACAGGCCCATCTATCACCACTGGACCTTCAGTGGAGGGTTGCACCTTTTCTCCAGGATCACTGCTTCAGCAGAGCCACAACTGCTACTCCAGGAGGACTGCAGCCACCATTGCAAGTAGACTGCTGCCAACACCCTGACTAACAGGGTGTCAGGTTGTATTCTGACTCTGTCAGTGATTTTCTCTTTCTCCTTATGGCATGTATTTTGTTTCCTTTTTGTTTTATTTTCCCTTTTCCTAATAAATTGTATTTCTGACTTGGAGTGTCTTACTGGTTTTGCTTTTCAAACCAGAACACCTCACTAGAGCCCAGCAGAGGAGCAGGATCACCTCCTTTGACCACAGTCTTCCTGATACATGTCAGGATACAATTGGCACTCCTGACTGCAAAGGAACTGCTGGGTCATGGTCAGCTTGTCATGCACCACTACCCTGAGGTCCTTCTTCACAGAGCTGCTCTGTAGCAGGTCAGCCTCCAGCCTGTGTTGGTATTTGGGGTTATTCCTTTCCAGGTGCAGGACCCTACACTTGCCTTTGTTGAACTTCATTATGTTTTTCCCCATCCAATCCTATCAAGGCCCCACTGAAAGGCAGCACAGCCTTCAGGTCTATCAGCCGCTCGTTTTAGTTTCATATGATTGACAAACTTGTTAAGGATGCATCCAATCCCTTCATCCAGGTATTGATAAACAAGCTGAATAAGACTGAACCTAGTATTTGTCCTTGGGGTATGCCACAGACTACAAGACTCTAACTGGATTCTGCTCCACTGATCATGACACTCTGATCTGTGCCATTCATTGAGGTCTTGATCCAATTCACAGTCCATTCCTTTGACCTGCATTTTGCAAGCTTTCCTATAAGAATTGGACATAGTTTGAAAACCCTTGCAGAAATCAAGATAGACAACATCTACTGCTTTATCTTTGTCAACTAGACCAGATGGTCTCCACTCTCTACTGAGATAAACCAGCTAACAATTTAACCTGTATCTATTGTCAACAAGGAACCAGAATATTAAGTCCCTTCCAGAGCTGCATGTTTCTATTTTGTATGAAAAGATGCCGTGGTTTAACAACAGGTGTTTGCTAAGGAAGGCAGGAGCCTCCCTTGGAATGAAGGATGTAAACCTCCTCCCTCCAAATTATAATAATTTTTGATTTAAGGGGTCCTCAGGCAAAGATATGGGAATAGGAATAACAGTTCTTTATTTAGGAGAATTAAAATAAAACAAGCATGCAGTATTACAAAACAAACAAACCCACTGACAGTCAGAATACAGCCTGACACCCTGTAGGTCAGGGTGTTGGTAGCAGTCCGATTAAAAGGGGGTTGCAGTCCTCCTGGAGTGGCAGATGTGGCTCTTTTGAAGCAGTGATCCTGCAGAAAGGTGCAGCCCTCTGCTGAAGGTCCACTGGAGATAGATGGGCCTGTCCTTCCTCTGGGAGTGCAGTGGAAAAGGCTGCTTTGGTGTCCTAAATCTCAGGTTTTTATCTAGGTGGAGAGGCTTGGCTCTCCTCCCCATGGATGTTGCATTTCCCAATGGGATGATGGAAGCTTATCAGCGGACTAAATGGCCCATTAGCAGAAGACCTATCCCTGGAGGGAGGATGGGTCATAGAAGAGATAAGGAAACTGCCCTAGCTGTTTTCTTATCAGCTGGCCTATTGACAGACGATTACACCACCCCCCACTCCAGTTCCATCAAATGGTGATAGAATAATACTTTTTTATTTTTTTGGTGTTACATTTTGCACTGCAACCCATGACAAAAGAGAAGCCTCTGGCAAGTGTGGAGGGAGTCATCAGTTTACAAGAAAATTGGTACTTTAGAAGATGCCTGACTTACTTAACAGAAAATAGAGTAATAGGCAGATTCTCAAACTTCTTGGTAGGATATTTTTTTAACACCATGCTTTGTGCATTTTTGTCATGCATTGCCAACATGCCATATGCTTATAACACATGGTAAAAGCATGGTTAAGAAAATGTAATTGTGACATGTAAAGACAGCTCCGGATCCATAATACTTCTGAGCTAAAATACACTTGAGCATTTGTTATATAAGTTTAGAGGACTTTTTTATCAAGCTCTTTGTATGTATATCACTGAAAGAGATAACATATCTCAAACTTAGCAGATTCCATAGAAAGAGAACAAGGATTGAATCAGGTGGTATTAGCCAGGGCTTAAAGGCTGTAGTCTGCAATTTGCTACTGATTTTCAGAAGTTAAAAGCTTTTCACTTGAGTATCATGTTGTCAAATTACTACACTGGAAAAGCAGATTTAACTGATTGTTTCTAAAGTATTTATAAATTACATGCATGTGCAAAAGAAATTAAGTTCTGTATTTATGATTTAATTGTGTAGTGGCCAGCTAAGATCTTCTGTTTTTCTATATGTAAAGACCAGCAGATCTTATCTCAAAGAGTTTATACCATGAAGAGATAATAAAGAAAATTTTTGTTAGAGAAAAAAAGCTAATGAGTGATAAAGAAGATCTACCTAAGATGAGTCACAAAACACACAGTGACAGATTTGGAATAAAACCCAGTCTTCCTGCATTCCAGACTAGTTTCAGATGTACTAGATCTTGCTGTCTTCAGCTACCACTGTTACTCATCTCCCTGGAGAGATGAGGAGCCTAGCAGCTGTCCTCACATACTGGCATATGGGGCAGACTTCTCTTTAGAAGTTGCTGCAGGAACCTGTCTTTCCAAACATGCCACTGATGAAACCAACTGCATTTGAGAAAAGTAGGCAATAGAAGAAAATGCATGAGAAATTGCAGTTAGGGACCTTAACCTACTGAGTCATTTAGGAACATAGACTCCATCCATGACTGAGCAGAGAGGGGGGCTCTTTCATGGAGATATTCAGTGAAAGAACATAGCTTAGTCAGGCCAGCCTTATTGGTATACATATTTATAAGTGGATATTGAGACTTGGAAATTATTTCAATAGTTGATTGAGGAACATTTTATTACTTATTCAAACAAAAAACACTATTACAATTGCAAGATTACCTGCTACCAAACAATACACAGACTTCTCACAGTTTATGTATGATACAGTTTTATCAGCAACATAGCAAACCCTGGGTTACTCTGTTCCTTGTCTTTTCCTTTGCCTCCTTTCTCTCAGCTGGCCAACTGGGCTAATCACACACTATAAGAAGAGAGAAGGAAAGGCTATCCTTCATTTATCATCCCTTCAAATTTATAGCCCAAGTGGCCACTCAGTTCAGATGAATTTAATTCATTCATCTAACAACAGAAAACAAAGCCAAGGCCGACATATGATTTTGTTCATTTACCATGCCCTCAGATGGCTCATAATGGAGTTTACTAGCACCTTGTTGGCAACAATAATGAAATACTCCAGACTTTGTCCTCCAGAGATTTCAGCATTCACAGCGACAGGAGTATACATTTTTAAAAAAAACCACAGAACTGTCTTTACTATTTGCATTCCTGGCACTAAAGACATTCATACATGAAGTTTCAGGGATTGCTTAAAGAGATTGTACTGAAACATCAAATATATGAATATGCTCTTCCCTGATTGATGAGAAAGAACATTTTAAAGAACTGGTGCTGCCCACAGCCAAAATACGCAATGTCTTTATCAGTAAATGGTGTGTCCCATACTTTGAAATGTGGGATAATGCAATCCACATTGAAGAAACTAATTTTCAGCATGTCAACCCCAGCTCCAGTTTTTCCCACAGGGTGCCTAGCAAAAACAGCGGAGAGTGTTCCTTTGTCCCACAGGGACATTATTTTTCTCCCTGCAGAATCTCCATATGTACATATTAACAAAATACAAGGCAAACAACATTAACCAACAGATATATACAGGTAATAAGTAAAACCCTTGCTACACAGGCCTTGCATTATCTCCTGTGGTACCCACTGCCTTAGGACAGTGTTGATTGAAATGATGTTAGAGAAGTTGCATGTCTTATCAATGTTTGTAGAATTTTTTGGACCATTTTACATTACTTCGTTTTTCAGTATTGACTTTTAATATTTCTGCTTGATATTTGTATCTGTTGGTTAGTCCTTAACCATACTTCTGCCCTTTTTGTCTGGGCACAGGGTAAATATACAATGTGCTCCTGTATACAGGAAACCACCAGCAAGACACAACATTGGAATATATATGGACAGCAGAGGTTATGTTGGATTCTAGACACTTTGAACATCAGGTGACTTAGTGAGGAGCAAATCTCTGCTCAGTTCTTCACCCCTTCTATTGAAGGTGCTCAGTTGTTGTCCTTTTATTTCTAATGAAATTCCAGAAGGGAGATTGTAGTAACCCTTTTGGAGTTCACTTAAGTACAAACCTCATCTGTGCAGAGCCAACAACATGGTGGTGGTGGTAAAAAACTTTGAGAGCCTGAGAACTCAATTAACCTCAAAGATATGCAACCTGACACAATTATTGACACACCTGATAGAAGAAGAGCTGGGAGGAGGGCTGATAGGAAGCTGAAAAGAAGGGGCTAAGACTCCAGGGCCTGACCTTACCTCTTTTTGTTTTGTGTCAAATACCCTCAATTCTGCAGTGTGCTCATCTCCTAGGTATAAGAAGTTCAGCCTCCACTCCAGGAATCTGGGCTTTGGAGTTTTAGGGTGCATTTGTCTAAAATTTCAAGAAGAGTGAGTTTCAGAAAGGTCATCTAGCATGACTTAGAAAGAGGGAAAAGAAAGAAGGAAAGAGGATTTTTCTAAGAAAGAAATGTCAATGATGAGTTTTTTTGTGGGGCTTCTCTCTTCTCTTCTCTTCTCTTCTCTTCTCTTCTCTTCTCTTCTCTTCTCTTCTCTTCTCTTCTCTTCTCTTCTCTTCTCTTCTCTTTTTTCTTTTTTTTCCTGCCCCTGCCCTCTCCTTAATTGAAAATAGACTATTGTGATACTAGTTAATAGGCAAATTTAAAAATAAATAAGCTATTTGGAACACTATTATATTAGAATAAATTTGGCTGGCAGTTGCTGATTAAATTCAAGGTGGACTGATGTGAATTTGAGAACTTAATAAAGAAATCTAGAGATTGCTTAGACACTGAGCAGATAAGACTAAAATAAAATTTCAGTCTTCAGTAGTGGTGCTACATCCAGTACTCTGCTCTCTATGCAGATATTATCCTAATACTCTCTTGGCCTCAAACTGCAGTAGCAGTGCCATAAGCCTAGCCAAAATGGATCCTTGAAAGTGACAATGAGCCTGTCAGTCCTCTAGGAGAGCAATGGGAACCTGCACCTGCCTGTGATGCAACTTTCTGGGATTATATCCCCCAGAACACCATAGAAGAGTGTATAATGAGAATTTTGCTCTTTTCATTTTGCTGTCAAATTAAAATCTGGATCCCTTCTGTTGTCAAGGTTTATGAACCTTGAATTTTAATTTTGATGGATTTATCACCAACCACCCTTTGCTCACAGTTGTTTCCATCTATTTCTGGACATACTCACTGTGCTAGGATAACAAACGGTAGGAAAAGGTACTATCTTAAATGAGCTACATGAAACAGATTTCTGTCCATGTCCCCGCGGCATTTCTTGATAACAACACTGTCAACAGATCTAAACATTGTCAAGATGTGTGAAAGAAGCTAAGTTTATGTCTGTGACTAGAACTTTTCAGAGAATGGGTTTCAAAAACTTTTCATGTTTTTATTTTATCAACAAGCAGGAAAAATTTCCATAGAAAGCAGATACTTCTAGTAAAAATTTTTTTAGTCAGAACACCAGTTTTCTGTTGAAAGGGTTTTGTTGGGAAAATCTTAACAGGCACTGCTTGATGATTTAGTGGTTTGAGCATTTCATTACATAAATTTTCATGTCTGCTAATGGAGGACAGTTTATCTTAAACCTGTAAGACTTCTAGTGGATGGTTGTGACCAGGTTTTTGTAAATCCTCTGAACTTTTTACAATACTGATGACTCAGCCCTCAATCCATGCTCTATGCAGTAAATATTTAGGCCAATGAGAGAACAACTTTGTATATATAAGGCTAAAAGACGGTTTTACTCAAAGGACATTATTCTCTGTATGGCCTTGGAATGCTTTTGCACAAAGATGTAGAATTTAACTTCTTTGAAACTAGCACAAGTCTTTCACCCTTGCTTTCCCAGCACAAATTTTCCTCAGCAGTCTATGTGTGCAAGGAATGAAGCAAAACACACATAATTGTCCTCTTGAGGAGAAGAAGAAAGAATAAACATGTGACACACATCAATTTCTGCTGTAATGGAAGGTCCTCTGATATTGTAATGATGAACACAATACAAGAGATTGAACAGAAGTACTTTTGCTAAATTAGCAAGTTTTTACTGCTCTTTTTCTGGGATCCTGTCAAAAAGAGAGATATGGACCACTGAATATTGTTCTCCAAAAGAAGCCTTTATGTAGCGAACCAAAGGATGACAATGTGTAAGTATATATCACTGAAATTCTTAGCTTGTCCTTGTAGATAAAATATTTCTGCTGACATATGAATAGCAATTATTTATGCATTTTTATATACATTCTTTATTACAGTAAACACATTCCACCTTATTGTATGCATTCTATATGCATTTCTTTAGTACATATGTTTCTGAGTGTTTTGTACTCTTCTGCTTGTTGGTTCATTTCAAGTTGTGGGCTTGATCCCATACTTAAGCAATGAAAGTAACAAGTGGTTTCTTTTTGCACAATTACGGTGAATTAAGGCTAACTTTGCCTGTTCCTCTGCTCTTGTGTTCTAGATTTGCTGTTGGAGAAAGTGCTTTCTGAGCAGCCCTAGCAGTGGGATGGGGAAAGAGGAGTTCCTCTTGCCTGGAGGCAAGAGAAGGGAAAGTAATTAAATACGTTGTAGTGAGCATATTTGATAAGGATAGTTTTGATAGGCCAAAACATGAATATTAGGGTGCTGGATTCAGTACTAAATTTTATTAACATTTTACCTCTGACTCCAGAGAGGCCTCCTGGGCACTTCTCCATCAAAGAACTCAATAGTTTATTTTCAAGAGGAAAGATGAGTTTTAGGTCCATTAAACACAATGAAATTCCCTAATGTATCACTATTACAAAACCACCTGGGCAAAGCAGAGTAACATTTTGTTGAGTCACTATATTAGACTCTTTAAGTCAACTGCTGATGTTCATTTGTAAATCACTTCAATAAATAAGTAGCCTTCCAAACTACAATTTACTATATTTAGATAATTGTGGAATTGCAGAATTCTTTACAGTATTTATATGAGGAAAATTGGCAATTCATAAATGTTAAATTATACTGTTTCTGCCTGTTTGACAATTGCATAAAATTACTGAACTAAATCTTGCAGTCATCAGAGTTACATAGCTTAAGCTACAGTAAATTCTAAAACATAGCGAAACTGTGCAGTGCAGCTTCACATAAATTTATGTCAAATACTGTTGTGCTGTGAGGAGATACTACTACCTGTTATGTAGAATGGATACAACAATGTTACAACTGCAGTGAACCAGAATAATATGTTCTGCCTCTGAAGGTTTTTAAAGATTTACTAATTGTTTTCAGATGGGTTCATATTCTTAGGAAAATTGCCTTTTTTGCTTGGTTTTGGACAACTACCATATCTCAGTTGTTTTATAAAATATACTCCTGTACTTATTTATCCCCCATGACAGTCTTTTTATTTTTACATAATTTGTTTGATTATTCAGCTGGGTTCAAAATATCTGATGATTCTTTTTAAAAATAAATATTTTTTTTAATGTTGTTGTCATTGCTTCAGTTTGTAGGATTTTTTTCCTTGAGTGTTGAATCAGTGAATTCATAAGAGCCCAGAACTGTGGTTTTGCAGCAATTACAAGTTTGGGGTTTTTTTATGCCAGAGGAAAAATAAAATATATCATCATAATACAAATCCTAATGACCAAAGACCTGGATAGGATACTTTGGTATTTTTTGTTATGTTACTTATGAATCCACCTTCATTTCAAAACAGAACATATATCCTGCGTCTCTTAGGAATCCAAACTATACTCCTTCTCCCCTGAAAAACAGAGGTGATGTCTTTCAGTCTTGGGTGTTCCTTTCCACAGAATTTTCTCATGGTTCTTTCCACACCTTAGAAGCTCTGAGTTCCTTTGACGATAAAAGAAGACAGAACAGATTTTTTTTCTTTTTCAATCTGGCTTTTTTTCTCGCTAGAATGTGGTATCCAGATACACCAGTAATGAGCAGTGCAGCCCGGGCTGAGGCAACCGAGTCAGAATGTTGGCATATGGATTCCTCAAGCAATCTGGTGTGTAACTCTATTATTAAGCTAGGAAACAGTACAGGGCACTTGACCCATCAATGTTACATCACATAGAGATTGCTCTCTGGAACTGATGATCATGATCATCTTGAATTTCCTGCAATGGTTACAGGCTGAGTTGGTAACTGCAGAAGTATTTTGTCCCATCCCATTAGCACCTTGTCTGATAGCAATGCTTTTGGTGGTACAGTATTTGAATGTTGTGGAGTTTGTTTGGCTTTTTTCTTTTGAATGTAACAAAATTTAAGTTGTAGTCTCACTTCTTGAATAGAAGCATACAGTTAAATTCTCAGGCAGACATTTATTACCATTTTTCCCTTTGTAGCCATTTTCTAATCATTGTGCAGATTAAGTATTTTAGGAAGAAAAAGTTACTGTAGTTTTTCTGCAAGTACCTCAGGCAATTTGCTGACATATATCAGTGCACTTGTCAAATGCTTGACACAGATGTCTGGTTTTGGCAACTACAGAATTTGAATATCCTACCCTGTACATAGCTATTCATAGAGTCAATTCAGATCTGGTGTAGGTGGGTGCAACTTCATTGACTTAAACTCTGAGGCAGCCGCCTGTACTCAAGCTGAATATAGGCTTGGAGAAGTGTGCTGCAGAAAAACCCAGAGAGCACTCAAAATGGTCCTCTAAGACCTATTGCTGTCTCTGCCTGTGTGGGAAGATGTGTCACAGGTGTTCCTGGACCATCACGGACACCCATTGCAGTGATGGATAGTCTGGCCTCACCCTTCCCTTTCTCTTTAGGAGGTGTGAATTTGGAGTCAGAGCCAGCCCTGACTGGGTAGTGGTTCCACACACACTCCAGAGCCAGCCCTTACCCTCTGGCTATCACATTTCTTCCCCAGCTGGAGCTTGGAAGTTGGGATTCTGTATTTCCCCTTACAGATGTTTTATTTGGCGACTGTAAATATCCCATATATGAAAAAGGCTCTTTATTATCCCTCTAACCACCCAGTCTAACTTCCTGCAGCTACAAATCTCTTGGATTATCATCACTTACTTAACTGAGCTTTTTGCTAGTTTTACAGTAGGCATTGAGAGGAAAGGAGTCTTTTCTGCCCTTGGAAGAGCCGCTACCCCTGTCACTGTGATGGAGGTCCAGGCTGGGAGCACAGAGACTCTCTGCCATCTCAGTTGGCCCCAGTCACTTTGGGTGCCCATTAGAGCTTCTACTCTGCTACCCAAAAACCCTCCCAGGGAGAGTTTCACATTGTGAAGAGGACAGCAAGGAAATTAATAACAAGAGGATCAGCCTCAATATACCTACTAATATTCTATAGGTCTGTGGAGGCTGGTACTGCCTCTGCAGCTGTTACTTCCCCAGTCAGTGATTCTCCACACCATGAATTACGTTAGCATGACTAGAGGGGAGAGGGAGGGCGTGGGTCTCTGGCATAGCTGATAATCAATCACCTGTTCTGCCCCAATCCAGTGCCGTCAGCTTCCCTTACCCTGTGTCTGGTATGAAGGGCCCAGTCACTACATTGCAATTTGAAGCAAAACCCTAATATTAGCAAGTCAACACAATCACCATAGTAAATTTGGGATTGTCACCGCATATCACTTCTAGATTTGATTTTTCTCAAGATGGTTGTGAAATGAAACCCAGAGGATTGACATAATGTCTTTGATTGTAAATCGTTATGCTGAGCTGCCTTGCTGCTATCAGAAATAATCACAAAATACAATGCTACATGACACACATTATCCTTTAGTTTGAAGAACACTTTTAATTTTATGCTCTACTTTCACATAAATGCCCTCACTTGCACCTTAACAAGCCCCCAAGCATTGGTTACCAAATGATACTATATCAACCTCCCCTTTTGTTCTCTCACTATAAAATTGAACAACTGGGATGGATAGAATTTGGCTTTGGTCCAAAACATGGCTAGATGCATCTGCATTTGGCTCTGTGCCTTAAGATATAATATTCAAATCTGAGTTATGCTTAATTTTTGTTTAAATAATCCTTCTTACTTTTTTTTTTTTTCCTGGGGGGATTGCAGTGTTTTCAAGATGTTTTCCCCTCCTGTTATCAGATTTTTATTATTGTTAAATGCAAATTCATCTCTTTTTCCCCATGGACTTCAGAAGAGATGAAACCCAGTAGAACTGTTTAGAAATTAAATGGACCCCCTAGAAACTGTTCTGTCAGAACCCCTTAATATTTAATGAAGAATTGTACAATTTCTGTAGTTTTCTCTAAATATCACACCAAATATGGTGAAGAAACTTATTTCTATGAATTAAGTTTTTTTTTCTAAAAAAGCGCTTTTATTACCTATGAAATCCTAGAGGTCTTTTACTCAAACAACTTTATCTGATACTGTTCTTAATAATATAATAAATTAATATATTATTATATTATAATAATTAATATATAATAAGGTTAATAATTGTGCACGTGCTAAAGAGACTAAGTGCTTGGTACATATTTTCAGGGTGGACCTGGTCTGACTGCAATGGGATTTGGGTTAAACCAGAGTAAACCCTTGCTTGCAAAAGAGTTACACTTAAAATCTTCTGTGTATGATGCCTCCTGTGATTAAAGTAGGGCAGGGCTCTGAGACGTGGCCTAGTACCAAATTAGCTGTAAATTGAGTCTTGTCTTGTACTTTTCCATTCATGCTGCCCTAAATTCAGAGACAGAAAGGGGGGAGCAGGTCAATGGAGATTATGACCTTCAGCTGAGAAAACATTTGCTGTATTCTCAGCACTTTAGTTGTTTTTATTAGTACTGATATTGCTGAGCAGCAGTACCAATTAAATTGGTGTAAATAGTGATTATAAGGTGGTCAGGGATAATACAATTTACAATAACTGTATTTACAAAAAATAAATGTCAGTATGTATAAAGCATCTACTGCATGGTTAAGTTTGGTATTTCCTAAGACAGCAGAGCATGGGGTTTGCTTTAAGACAGGAAGCTGAAAAAGACCATTTAATTTATAAATGAAATGTGTTTTAGTGTTATATGCCCCAGCAGACAATTCACTCATTGGGGATAATCATTCAAAATCTGCTCTGCTTTGGTAATAAGCTGAAAGAGAGACAGAGCAGCATTTCCAAGATATTTGTTTTCTTAGTCCTTAGGAATAAGTTATTTTATCTTTGTTTTGTTTATTTGTTTGTTAGGGGGTTTTATGTTTCTTGTTGGCTTGTTGTTTTGGTTGGTTTTTTTATTGTTTATTTGTTTGATTTTGTTGGGGTTTTTTTAATTAAAAAAAAATTTTCTGTCTGAAGAGTAGTCTTAAAAGGCTATTTTTATTTTTTTTCAGATTTGCGTGAACTGTTATGTAAATTATGACAAATATAGGTGTCGCGGCTACTTCTGCCCGGCTTCCAGGAACCGCAACGCGTCCAGGGAGCCCAGGCGAACGGGGGTGCCTGCGGGCGGAATCCTTAGAGCAGCAGGCTCTGAAAACATAGCGTCACCAGCCCGACCCGGTTTAAGCAAAAGAGAGAGAGGGAACTTTTCGCCGTGAAGTTCCAGCCCAAGTTTATTGTTGCCGGAGGAGTCGGGAGCAAAAAGACCCCAAGCACAGTCACGTGGGGGTTTTATAGGGTGGCCTCCCGACACACCCAGAGGGTCTAAGATTTCCAGGATTGGGTTCAGGGAAGATTGACATAGAGAGTGCTAGAATGCAGGGAGAGGAAACTAGGAGCATACTAACTGAATGAAAGGCGAGACCTTGATATAAAAGTATATAAATAATCACTGAGAACACATGCCACAACATATAGGTACTTAATATACACACCATGTGATGGAGGAATTAAGAGTCTTCCTTAGTCACCTGATCCAACAACACTGCAATAAGGTATTTAAATTAGGTACAGTAAGTAATTGTAGGTCAAGGGCATCAGTTGCTGAAGCAGTTAACAAAAGAAGTTTTTGCTTATTATTAAAGTATTTCCAGAGGCTGAATTGCTCATTGTCACTTCTCAGGCTATTGTTACTATTCCCCTACAACTATGAATGGGAGATTTCTAGCTTATTGTCTGGGCTGGAAAGATGGGCTATGCTGAAGCAGAAGAGGTTTAGGTCTTGCTAGGTGAATGTGAAAACTAGAGTTGGTGTCAATAAATGTTGATCTCCAAGAGGTAACAAGGTGCAAAAAATTTCATTATTTATCAGGAATCAGCTTTTTCTGAAATGGTCTCTAAAAAGTCTCCCATTCCTGGCTTGCCATTTTGTCTTCCTCCTCTGTTCTTCCTATCTTCCTGTAATGGTACAAGACTTTTTTTTTTCCCCTCAGCTATAACTATGAATAAGATTCAAATCTGGGAGATATATAGTGGCTGTGTATCTATCATATTCAGCAGCTGAAAAAAATGTGATGATACAGAGTCCCAAGAGAAACTACTTAATCACTTTTCTGTAAAATTCTGGTCCTGGTTGCCATGTGGGTTGCAGTAGAGCAGCACTGGGAGGAGACCTAGCAAACCCGAATAACACTATTAAAACATACTGGGCATAATATTGGGTTCTCTGTTCCTATTTTCAAAAATTTTCTATTAAAAAAAGGAACTTTACTTTAAAGATACTGTGAAGGGGACTCTTAGTTTTCTGAAATGGTTTAATGAAGGTCACTTAAAAATTGAAAAATGTAAATGATATGATAGAATTCTTTTGTACTGATCTTACAAAAAAATAAATGTTAGAAGTTGTTGATGAGGCCATAAAAAGAGTTTCTTTCAAGAAAATTTACTGAACTTAGTAATGAAAAAAAAGTAAAGTAGGCGTACCTCCACATAGAACAAACAGTCATACCTTTCTCTAAATTAGAAGGTGTTTCTGCTAATCTGACTTTACTCTTGCTTTTCCTTTTACTATAAGATTTCACAGCCAGATATTGGTTCCTATTTAATTTATTCCTCATACATTTTATAGCTGGTAGAGTAGCTTCCAGAAATGAACTATCACAACCTATTCTTTCATTTCAAGAAAAGATTTTTGCTAGTGACAGCTACTCTCCCTTAACCATGAGCAAGGAAGTTGCTGGAAAACAGCATTAAAATAATATCAACTCTCTCAAGAAAAAGATAGTGGAGGCACATCTAATTTGTATATACTGCTGTTAAACTATAGAGTAGCACCAATGAGGCATGAATCATCACCTCCTGACATTTTCTTCAACTGATGGCTGCACAGCACAGCTAGACATTGATGTCAATGTCAGAAAGGATAAAGATCAAAAAACAGGGTACTTGGTATGATTTGACCACTTAGGTATTGTCAGTTCTCCAATGAATGATATTGAGTCTACACCAGAGGATTGTAGCTGCATATTACAGATATAACATATGAGGCAGCTCTTCATGAAACTTCTAATCTCAGCAACCGTACATCTCCTGTGGAAAGACGTGAAAGCTCATCAAAATGCCAGAGCAATGAGGGCGCTTTATCAGTTGTCTGTATTGAGACCCTGAAACTGAACTTAAACAGAGATTCCTCTGAAAGCTGATTCTCTGGGCAGGGAGGTAGATTAAGTACCTCTTGTTGCTGCTGCCTGAAAGTCACATGTGGATGTCCAGGTCCAGTGCTGCTGCAACTGATTGTTTCTATTTGAGACTACAGGTTGTTTATAAGCAACTACTGTGGTACATTGTGTTCATATTGTTGAGTGAGTGCTATTTTTAAGTTTGACAAGAAGATGATTGTGGGGAACTGTGACTTGTGAGTCTCTACCACTATAGTGTTAGGTGTAGTGCCTGTTTTACACTGATGCCTTTTCCTGATCTTAAAAAAACTGAGAGCCAGATGTGGTTAAGGGATAAGGAGTTTTTACCTCAGTATTTTAGTAAGGATCCTTATGGTGCACCATTTTGCCAAGGTGGGATGTGCTGCAATGCACACACACAATAGATCGCATATACAATTTTATAAACCTTACTAATTAACATATATTACAAAGATGCCTAAGTCGGAGGCCTGGATGAATGGTGTGATGTTCCCCTCTCTTAGGAATTCCCCCCTGAATGAGCCAAATCTCTAGCTTACAGGATACGGTCTAGAGAGGGCCTTGGTTTCTCAAAATAGCGTAGGGCTTTCCAGCCTCCCACTATGAGGACTTTAGGATGTTTGGTCTTCGGGCCTAACAAAATACAAGGACTATGCTAAGGTATCAGACTTAAGGAATTACAAGTATGACTGCTAAGAATACTGAGGATACATAAAAGTTATATATAAAAAGCATATAAAACAAAAGGCAAAAAATTATCTTGGCATCATCATAGAAGCTCACATTTCCTTGTGCTGGCTGGCTGCCATTCTGATACAGCCTGTAAGGAGTTTCTCAGCTTTAAGAAATTTCTGAACAGTTCAAGAGCAATGCAACTTCCCCTTATTCTATATCAATAAGCGCAGAGGCTGAAATGCTTAGCACTGTGCTTCAGTGCAGATGTTTTCTTTTCTGCTTGGGCTTTTCATGTGTCTCTTGCCCAGCTGCTGTCTTGGATGTTTCCCACAGCATGTTCTCCATCTCATCTCCTGTGCAGTTCCCTACTGCAATACTTATGCTGAAAATGCCTTTCAGTGGCCCTCTCTGCAGCAGTCCAGCTCTTGTGAAATCAACTCAAAATTCTTTCAAGACATATTTGAGTGACTGCATTATGGATGTCATGGATCACATATGCTTGTCATATCACTGGATTGTGTTGTCTAATGCTAATTTTAGGTTACAGATTTTCTCAGAAACAAATGAACTTCTATGGCTTGAGTAGCTCTAACTTCACCTTTGGTATAATGGTTGCTAGGAAGCAGATAAAGTCTTTCAGCTGGCTACTTTGACAGGGTTTTTTTCTGGAAAGGGTTTACATCCAGCTCATGACAAATATTTTGTGTCTATTTTTCCATATCTAACTTTTCTCATTAAAGTCTCTCACATGTCCAAGAATTGGGGGCATTTTTGCCTTTCCACAGGAAGGAAGGAAGGTGTGGAAGGTGCAGAAGGTGCGAAAGGTGCAGAAGGTGTGGAAGGTGCGTAAGGAAGGTGCGGAAGGAAGGAAGGTGCGGAAGGAAAGAAGTTGTGGAAGGTGTGAAAGGTGAGGAAGGTGCGGAAGGTGTGGAAGGTGCAGAAGGAGCGGAAGGTGCGGATGGAAGGAAGGTGTGGAAGGAATGAAGGTGTGGAAGGTGCAGAAGGTGCCAAAGGAAGGAAGATGCAGAAGGAAGGAAGGAAGGCACGGAAGGAAGGTGCGGAAGGCGCAGAAGGCGCAGAAGGAAGGAAGGAAGAAAGGAAGGAAGGAAGGAAGGAATCTTTACTGTAACACTTCCCTTTCTTGGTTATTTGCTTTCCCCTAAAGCTGTGGAAGCCATTTCTTTCTGATCTCATGTGGTAAAATCCTGTATGACCTGCAGCAAATTCCACTTTATATCTGAAGTCCCTCGGCAATTTAAAATTGACGGGGCTGTTGAGTCTTTAGACTCTAGCCGAAGAGGCAATGTTCAATCCTTACCAAAGATCTTTTCAATTTTAGATGCCTATTCCTAAATTCCAGTTCAAGACGTGGAAAGTTCATTGTCAAACATATCTAATACATCAACCACAAAATTAGGATAATGTAGCTGAAATTTTGAATTTTCTGAGTTAAAAAGACATCTAAAAGAAATGCCATTTACTTCTCATTAACAGCTTTAAAAAGTAAGTCCTTCTTAGAAACTTTAAAATTCTTTCTAAAACTATGATAGAACAGTTTTAGGAGATGCCAAGAGCCTGCTTTAAAGGCTCTTTCTATCCAGTTTCGTTCATTGGCTTGTATCAGGTTACAAAGTTGTGCCTTATGTTGTCTCATGATGTTCAACCCTTGCTCTATCACTCTCCTAACCCACAGCAGCCAAAAATCCTCTAAAGCCTTTGAGGCAAATGTGTTTGGTTTTTTTTTTGCTGTTTCCATCTCAAAAAACTAACAAACAGTCAAAACCAAGAACAAAAAAAAAACCAAACCAAAACCAAAAATCTCAATACCATCACCCCCAACCCACAAAAAAACTCATAAGAAAACTCACCAAAACACTAGCTTCTGCCTTTGAGGCAAATTTGATTGCAGTGCTTCAGTGCAAGAACCAGTCATATGGGTTTGACACAGACCAAGGTGAAAAATTAATGCTTACTTGTCATTTAAGACACCACTGACCACAGCAGTGATGCAGAGCTACTCATCCTTGCAACTGCTGCATAGTGTACATAGAAGTTAATTTTTTACTGGAATAGGGACACATTCAAGTCATTGAATGCAGATCATTATTTTTACCTCAGTGAGCTCTTACATCTTCAAAAATAGCTCAAAGAAAAGACCCGTGTAATTTGGACTCCCCAAATCAGCAAAATTAATGTATCTTTCTTATTGTATCTTCTTTTCCAAGCTCCCCACACAATAAGGTTTTTGATGAACAAAGAAGTGATGATCAGGCTATTTCTCTAGATCCTGTCTGGCAGCAAAAATTTTGCAAAAATAAGAAACAAATTGTTCTAAGTGTATATCTTTTCCTTGTTAACCTTCTTCTCTATTTCAGCTTTCTAACACCAGTAATTCCAGAAGAAAGTTGCATTCCAAAAAGCAAAATTTAATCTGGCATTTCTGCTATTTTTCCAAAGACCCACTTATCACAACACATGCAGGGCTAGAAAGCAGTTGCTCACCTTAAGTCTATCTTAATTTAATTTAGTTCCTTCCTTACATAACACACCTGCCTTGAGGTGAGTGAGAGACATATATCGTATTAGTCAATGCAAGTTTTCTGTAATGATCTGAGACAAGTATGGGAATATAGTTGAGAGATTGTACTATAGTTGCCAATATACATATGGAATGCAGGATTGAGGTCTCCAGTAGTATGCTGCCAGCTTTGGGAAATTTGTAATTCTTTGTCAAAATGACCCAGGGTGGCAGGGAACAACTAAAATCAATGAATATTCAAATCCTCGTTCATTTTAAGTGGGGAATCATTCACAAATTTCGGTGAATTTAGGTACCAGAGCACAAATGTGAACCCCAGATGACACAGAGCTGTGTGGCCTCCTAAAGGAGCTTCTGACCATATGGAGATTTAATAGTTCCAGTCCCCAGAGGAGAGGACTCTTATCCTAGTGAGAATTGATTCTAAGATCTCTTATCTTTATAAAATGAGCACACAGCAGTTTGTCAAAACAGTGATGACAAAATGCTATTTTAACATAGGCAGTAAATGCTTGATTAGCTTGATCTTAGGTTCTAGCTTGGAGTGTACACAGGACCTAGTCTTGTCATAGAGCTCTGATTTTTAAACTGGTTTTTAACAGCCGTTTAGAAAGCCATGGTCACACATAGTTTCAAAGGTTCTGGTACCTTTCTTCATATTTACCTGTGAACAATTGACAGTTCAATACCTCTATATGGAATCTCATTCATTCAAAAATATCTTTTGGCTCATAAATGTGATTGTAAAAATACTGTGTACATGTTTCCCACATTCAATTTTATTCCTTACTAGTTTCTATATTGTCTACATTATGTTAAAAACCCTCTTTAAATGAAATTCTCTTATAAACTCAGCCTACGAATCAATACCTTCTTCTGTAGTTGTAAATCACCACTTTTTAGTTGTAAATCACCACTGCTGCATTTTCACTAGTGGTGAAAATGCAACAGTCCATATTTTCCCCTGTCACAACTTTTCATTCAAGGTTTGACGTAACACATAGTTAGGGTTAACACACTGGCCCATGTATTTTGCAGTTCATTGTCAACACAGCTTCTAAAAGGAATTAACCAAGCTCATTTTTTGAGCTCTTCAGGGCAGACAAAGAACAGAAGCAACAATATCAACAGCAAAGATTTGAGGCCTAAGCAGATATTATTTAAAGACAGTGACAATGGCTTTTTAATAATTATTCAGTGAGATTCATTCTCTTTGTTCCAAATACTTATATACTTATGATATTTTAGTGTTTACTCATAGTTTCTGTAGCAACTTAAAGATTCTGTGCTTTGTCTATTTTTGTCCCCAAAATAAATAACATGCAATTTTGCCATGGGAAAAATAATAAAATTCCCTAATAACTTTGTTAAACTGTTTGCAGGTGTCATTCATAAGTACTGACATGAATAAGCCAAAATAATAATTGTGTAATAATAAAGAACGATAACACAGAAATACAGCATGAATAAACTGAAACATCAAAGGGTCTTGAATATAGTTCCAGTCTTTTATTTCCTATGGTAATCTCTGGGTTATGCTTTATCTTCCCTATTCTAACAATGCAGCATCCTGCTACAATTTCTTTTCAATAGGGAGTAGGTGTAACTTTTTGTGGAAAAAACATTTGCTCCAAAACCGTGTCAAGAATTCTCTTCTTGATATATTGTAAAAAGTATTAAATAACATGCACTGTCATCTAATAGAGAGACGTTTTTGATTCTGTAACAGAAAATATAGTAGTCTTTCTTTAGTATCTGTATATATCTGTTGTCTCCCCACAGAAGCTCGCTAGAATTCTTGACATTTAGCTTGAAGCACAATATTTACTCTGCACCATGCTTATCTCCATAAACACAGTGAGTGATCTGCATTTATCCAGGCTCCAGCTTCTGGTGACAGAGAAGGGTACAAGCAGCTGACCCTGTGACCCTGAATTGCTCTAGCCTTAGAGCAAACAAAGCCTTCTGCTGAACAGTTATAGAATTTAGGAGAGGTTTTGGCAGTTTAGTAGAATGTGCTGTGACAGAGGGATGCTGCAGAGGATCCTGCCGCCCTTCTTCCCCCTGCAGGCATGTCTTCTGTTTCCTGAGGGTGAGGAAGAGGTGTGCAAAGCAGGTGTTTCAGCAGATCATATTAGAGAAATACTGTGCTAGACCATGAAAGCCATCACCCTTTTATGCTGCCCTAAAGATACTTTGACAACACTACTTCTGTGCTGCAGCAAAGTTATGCTTGTAATTGTAAAGAGCAAGGATGGAAGTAATGTCAACCTGGCTTCACCAGAAATCCTAGAAATACCTTGCAGGCATTCTTCCAACACTGGTGTTGGCAGAGTACTTCCATGGAAAAGGCATGTCTTAGTTTTGATGAAATGTAGAGTGCTAAGGAAGTGATGTATTTAGATACCATTTCCCATCTACTGCATCAGCAGTCCACTCTTTACCCATCCTGGAAGCAGCTCTGATAATAGATTGGCTCCTGATAGAACTTGATGAATTATTTTTGCTCATTTGCTTGGCTCAGAACAAAGGGAACTTTCTGTAAAGTAAATGCTGGCTCAAACATTCTCTGCTATTTCTCTGTGTATGTTTGCATATATATGTGTGTGATAGATATATAATGATGTGCAATCTGCATCTAGAGGCTGGTGATTTTCTCTTATAGTCTTATTAGATGTCAAATCATCAAGCACAGGTCTGGGTGGCTATGAAATAAATCTCCTTCAAAAATCAGTATATCTCTTGTGTAATGAGCTGAGTATATCACCCATCAGCAAGCAAGAAGTCTTGTCATGTTAAAGCAGTACATTTTCCCTTTCCTCCAAGACACTACCATGACCTGGCATTTTAGGGGCAACCATACCATGGGGTCTTTTTCAGCCCAGCAGTTCATTCACAGGGCTAGAGAAAAACTACACCATGGACCACCTGGGCTGCTCTGGGGGGTGAGCTGCTCTTTGATGGCAGACACTTCTTTAGTATTCTATTAGCAATTTGTAAAGGTAACTGATTGCCCAGGTGGGGTTTTATTTGCATGCCTGGCCTTTTAAAATTGTGTGTGTGTGTGTGTGTGTGTGTGTGTGTGTGTGTGTGTGTATGACTATGACAGTATGCAAATATGAGTGTCCTGCACCCCAGGATAATGACAAGGACTGGAGCTAATTTTTAAGGAGAAGCTGTATAAGCATGGAACAGTTATAGTTCTTGATGTAAAGAAAGTCACCAATTCACAAAGGAATTTGATTACCTCTATCCATTATACACGCACAGTGAGTGATCGTGCTACTAACCATCTGTCATCTATTTCATTTGCATCATCAACACCTGCCCTGTTTATCTGCTACATTCTTTTCTTCTCTGAATTCTTACACTGCTTTAATAAAATACAGAAATGTTATTGTTAAAACCCAATTAATTTACAATCCTCCACAGAGATTGTATTACTTATATTTCAATTTAGTTTCTAATGACCTGCTTTCCTGAAAAATGACTTAATTCTGGTGTCAAAGATTAGTTATTAGACATTACCCTGATGCACTAGTCATGTACTGCTGAGACAGCCAAAGCAGCTCTAGGAGTCCTCAGTCATTAATGAGAACTCAGAGACATTTTCCCTATAACTCATTACAGAACCTGATTTCATCTGCCACTTTAACTCTTTGCTTTACTGAGTATTTTAGATCTACTTTTCTTTGTTGTTTTCACAGTTTGGACCTTCAAGGGGGAGAAAATTATTGGAATTCTAACTGCTTTGAAAAAAAAACTCTTGGTGCTTGTGTTTTCTGCTGGGCGTCTGCTGAGAAATTAATTTTGTGTCTCAACTATTATGTGAATGGGACCTAAAAAGCAGGACTTCTTGTCCTCTACATTGATTTTGGGAGAAATTAACTCAATTGGATTTTCTACACAGCTACAGCGTGGGATGTACATTCCTTCTGATGACAAGAAACAGTATTATATCAATAGGTCACAGAGGCCAAGCTGCTTCCATGGGAGTGCCTTGGGAAGGCAGCTACCACCAGCCACCTCCTTCCTGGGCTTAACAAAAGGCGTTATGAAGCAAGTGGACAAATCCTGCCAATTCTTACAGCATCATTTTGGTTTGTGAGCATTCAGTTGTCAGCATTCATTTGCACTTTACACATTGATGTTTCATACACAAAATATTACGTGCAGTCTAAGGTAGGGCCAAATTCTTCATTCTCACCATATTCCAGGCAAGGGCTGGCTTTTCTTGCTCATAAACTGGTATGGCTTCTTCCTCCTTCATAAGTGGTGTAGCACTGTACTGAGAGTAACCTTATTTGTGAGGCATTTGCAAGCTGTAATTTGCAGACAGTAAGGATGGATTTGATTTTTGGAAAACAGTATAAACCACTATTCTTTGTCTTTGTTTATATATTCTGTGACACATGAGAGAAATACTTGCCATTATATTAAATCCCAAATCTTTAGAACATTTCAGCAACCAGGGCATAAAAATTGCATATAAAAATGAATGGATTATATATAGAAATTAAATATTTTTAACAATTTATGTCAACTTAAGCTTTTGAAGAATTACATGCAGAGTATTTTTAAATTGCATAACAAAATTAAAACTACAGGCTTATAAAAACTCATTCATGGAGATGGCACAACTGGCAGGATTTAATGTAAAAAAGGTTATTTCTTCTATTCACAGCCAAGTCTATATGCTGCAGTACTGCTTCCAATAAAATTTTATTTTTAGCATGTATAAGTGGTGCAGTTGAGAGTGGGTGAAATTTTTACTTTCCCAAATCACAGTCACTTCTCTCTGTTGAAAACTGAAAAGATACCTAGTGCTATAAAAGGCAAATAATGTCTCATTTTACTTCTTGACAACTGCATACCATGCTGGAAGAACAAGATATGCTCTTCATTTTCCTTAAGCACAGGAATTATCTGTAGAGTGTAAGCTGATGAAACTTCAACAGCTGTCTCATAAGGAGGATTTGTTTTCACAATAGACTATCAAGGGACATGTGAATAGTACACCAGACTAACTCTTAAACAACAGGCATTCCATTAAATGATCAAACTCAGCTATGAGGGCCTAGGAATAGCTTCCTTTGGATGGCAGAGGCAGGACATTGTACCTCACATGCTATAAATGCTAAAGTCATTCATAAAGCATTTTGCTAGGTGAGTGTTGCATTTTTATAGCTTATAATATTTGCAGATAAAATTAATCTAAAACATTAATATCTAAAATACTGAGAGAGTCAACCCTTGGGCAATATAGTATGTCTCTTCGTCTGAGCATCCTTAACAGTGCTGTTTCCAAATGATATATTTTAATTGTTTCAATCAGACTAATAAATAATGCACATTTATGAATAGTTTCTATATAGGGTGGTGGAGCATGGTGGTAGTGTAGGCAACATCCACCTAGAGCCTAGAATGTCTTCAGACATAATGCTAAAATAATTCTGTTTCCAAATGGTGAGACGTTGTGCCTTCAACTCAAACGGCACATCAACAGCATCCAGATCAGGAGTTATGCCAAACTAGATGCAATCTAATATGGAAATTAGATGTTGGCCTTGATATTGTGTCATTCTTCTGAATGGGATCACCTGCACTCATATCTCCTAAGAGAAAATTTCAAACAGAGTTAGCTCCTTAAACCTTCTAATTAAAATGAGAAATCCCCAGGCTTCCATGACTCAGCCTCGGAAAAAGATTATTAGGAATTTAATAGGGAAAATATCGCATCTCAGACCATCTGTGACCCAGTGCTCTGTGAGAATTTAAAGAAAACTGGAGGGAGGAGGTGCACGCTCCAAAGCACACTCTAGAAGTATTTTGTTGGAGCTGCAATAAATCAACATAGTTAGAGTACAACCTTTTTCAGATTTAATTACTGTTACATAATTATTAGCAAAGCAGTCTCCTCTGAAACTGTAGAACTCATTATTTCAAAAATCCCCAAGCTCCTGATGGAATTTATGAGCTAGGTACTCTCTTCCTAGCTCTGGCAAAAAGCAATAAGATGCATTTGATTTTGTCTGCAGCAATATTTTTAGTGTGGGGACCTTCTCTTCTCTTCTCTTCTCTTCTCTTCTCTTCTCTTCTCTTCTCTTCTCTTCTCTTCTCTTCTCTTCTCTTCTCTTCTCTTCTCTTCTCTTCTCATCCCCTTTTCTGTGCTCCCTTCAGTTTTGTTTGGGGAATATTCCCTATTTGCCTTTTCTATTACGAAACATGTTCATTTTCATTTGTACACTTTTCTGCTCCAGGCATAGAATCTAGACATAAGTGCTCAAGGATAGTTACACTTTCCCCTTTGTTGAGAGGGATTCAAATCTCATTTTCTCCATCACTCTAGTAGCTACTGATTGAACTATTGAAGTATGGATTCCCTCACTGAGATGCCAAAGGACAACATTTTTAATTGTCTTTTCCCAGAGTTTTTGCTACAAATAGAGTTTCAAAACCTGCCAATGATGTAAACAAATTACCACCAGGGAAGAGTCTTTGGTGTCTATCTCAAGCAAACCTGGGGCCAGTCCCTTCCCTGGCCATTGTTGCCTGGTTAGAGACTTTTGACAGCTGTCTCCTGGCTCCTCTGTAGGACAATGGAAAGATTGCAGGATCTGACAGGCAGGCTGACCCCTAAATCCATGACATTGCTTCACAGATAAAAGCAGTAAGAGGCATGTCCCTCAGAGAGCTGAGAGAACAGGTTAAGAATGGTAATGGCCATGTCTCCTTTATAGTCACAGCTGTATTTCACAGCTGGTTGGACTGGGTTGAGGAAGAAGCAAGGTCTCTAGTCAATCAGATGAAAAAACTACAGCAATTCTCCCTTTCCTATTTCTTCCCTCAGTCAGGAAATGGCGATTCTTAGCAGAACTTGTGCTAGCACAGCTCAGCCATCAGCCCTGGGAGGTACTCCTAAAGCTGAGTATTTAATTTCTTATGAGCTAATGAGGCACAAGTCTAGAAAACTATCATAGTATGTTAAGGGGTAACTCAGAGATAATCAATGCTTTTGTGCCACAGCACAAAGCTGAAATTATATTTACCTGTTGAAATTGCTATGATGATACTGACAGATGGAACAAGATCAGCTGTCTTTTTCTTGAGCTGCATAAATTTGGGACATTAGACAGTAACTGGTCTTCCTCCATTTACCCACTCCAAAATGTGATTTTGTTGTTGTATTAGTTGACTTGAAAAAGTTCAAATCTTATCCTGGTAATTTTACATATATGCAAAATTTCTCAGCTCAATCCAATTTTTTTTTACCTGCAGATATTATTGTTGAGATAACATTTCCCCCAAGGTTTGAACTCGTGCCTTACAAAAGGTGAGATGCTGAGCTATACTGGGTAAACTATATTGGGATATTCACTTTTGTTCTGCATTTAATATAATTCAATTATCTTTGGTGATATTACTCTTGGTAGATATTATGGGTTGCAAAATTACAATAAATAAAATATAAATTAATTTTGCATAACACTTTAATGTCATCTGTATCCTGTATTTAATAAATGATACATTTACAATACTCCGAGACAGATTAAGGAAGAAAGCAAGAATGAATATGGGCCCTCTTTCCTAAAAAAGGCCTCAGGAATAAGGATGTGCATTTCACAAGGTGCCAGGTGAAGCAAAGTTTGCTGCACTACATTTCAAATAGACAATATATGAAAAGATGGTTTAGAGAGGAAGAGAGAATGATAGAGACAGCTTGAAACTGTATTTCTAAATGAAGGAATCAGTATAGATATATTTTTAATTTTCTTTTCTTTCCTAGGAAAAGCACTTGCTTGAAGTGTTCTGGAGAAGTATGTCTTGAGGAGACCACAAGGAGAAATTGCAATAATTAACAAAAGAGGAATTTATAGTGTAATACTTGTCAGTGGGCTTAAGAAGAAAACATGGTATATAAAACAGAAGACAAAGACAGTACATGAAGAAATCCTAGTACCATCCATGACGTTTATTTGAAGTGAAGAGAGATCCAGATCTAGCTGCTTATCTAAATAAATCTTATTCTGAAGCATCTCACCAGAAAAGTGTACTGAGCTTATTTTCTTGGGCACATTCTTACTTTGTGAAAGATGGGCTCAGGAGGTTTTTTGGCAGGAAGGCAGAAAGCATGATTTGGGCAGTTATGTGGGCCACTGGGTAGAGCATCAGATTGAGGTTTCAGACTCTTGAGCAAGTTACCATAGCTTAATGAGTTCCTATATAGCAGCTGAGCTGCTGCAAATGTAGGGTAGCACATGCTAATTTAAACTATTTTCACTGGGGCTCAGCTGATGCATGGCAGCCATTAAGCCAAAGTAGTTCAGTCACATGTCTGAAGTCTGATTTAAGTAATACGGGTTCAGCTTGGTTCAGGAAGTGGATCACTAGATTTTTGCTCAGTTTGTAGCTTCTTGGGACAGCCGTTTTGTCTTGGGTTTTCTCCTGCATTTAAACTGTAGTAATGGTGCCAGCTCAGAAATAAGAAGTGTTCTGAGGGAAATAAAATAAGAAGGGAATGTTATAAGAGTAGGATGTTTGGGATATTGTGTAGAAGTGTGGAGGATCTTGAACTTTGGCAGAACTAAATGCAAGCTTTTATTCTTATCCTCATTGATATTTGAGTAAATCCAATGTGTTTAAAGGTGTTTCGTTAGTAGGAATGATGGCAGAATCTTGCTGAAGTGATCTGGCCTTCTATTGGTGAGCACACATAACCGCAATTGAGATTTATCGTATTTCCTAGGAAGTGCTGAGGAAAGAATGGAAAATCAGGAAATGTGAATTTTATTTACCACTTGCTAACTTTGAGACTTTGAAAAGAATCATGTGTCCCTATCCTCTCAGGAAAGGTGAGAGCACAAATGTCTGTTTTTATTTTTTCCCAATATAGTATGCTTTTAATAATTTAATATTGAGAATTTTATTTTCTCCCCGGTTTAAAATGAAGGTCTCCTCCGCAGAAGGATTTTATTTTGTAGTTGTGTGCTGATCATAACTTGTGGCACTCTAGACAGCTATTCTGCTCAGAGCTGAAAAACATTAAGATGCTCCTTTAATACTACCAATAAATGTTGTTGTGCTTTTTCGCAAAGTGATACTCTAAGCATTGTGCCAGTTTTCCAAGTGACAGATGCTCTTAGAGGTAAAAGAAAAGTATCAGTATTTACTGGTTACTATAACTATTTCAAAACAATTTAAGAATCACTAAATCCTAAAATATTTATGTATGCATGTCAGTCACAGTACTCTGTGACTCTTTATTAGACAGATTGACAAAATACATGTATCATCAGAGTTATGATTGCCATGATAATTAATTGAGGGAATAACTCTATAATGAAAATGTAAAATAGAACCATAGTATTGTGTACAGTGATTAAATATTTTTGTGATTATTTATTTTAAAGTCATTGGTGTTGTTCATATATCAAAATATTTTATCCAAAAAGTGATATCTTGCTGCAAAAATGATAACTGTATTCTTAAAATAGCAAATTTTGGAAATTACAAAGGACAATGCTTTTCACATTCTCACAATCCATTTCTTGTTTTGCTTCTCTTATTTCAAAGGACTTGAAGACAATAAAATCACAAACTTCAGCAAAAGGCATTTGATATCACTCTTGTGTGCATTTACCATGGTGGATAACAGGGAACAGTAGAGCAAGATTTGAAGCCCTGGATTTAGGGTTCCTCCCTTGTAAATATATGCAGCCTTTGCCTAGCTATTCATCAGACTAAAGATTTTCAAAAGAGCCGTGCTAGCCCCCTCAGCTACTGCTTCTGGGCTGGCAGAAGCAGATGTCTCTTACCATTATGCCTGGAGGAAGCAGTGGCATTTGCCAGCAACTCCCTTTGTATCAAATTGATTTTCTGCATTCTCTTATTTCATTTGCATAGTCAACTGGTCCTTACACCTCAAGAAAATCAGGAGAGTATGTGAAGAGTAGGTTAGAAATGGAGGTGCATGAACAGACCTCATTATATTCCTGACAGATCTGCCAGCTCACGAGAACATATCACCAGAGAGAGACTCTCTGTACCAACAGTTTACAGTACTAAAATAAAGAAGGCGGCTCCCCCACTCCCTTGCGTTTCAGGAAATCATTGTGTAAATGTAATATCCGTGAGCCCTGTCTTCACTGTGATGCCCTTCTGGTGGACAGGGCTTATTGATGTCAGGAGTGCTCAAAAGAGTAAGGATTAAGTTATAAAGGGCTGCCTGCTTCTATTTTCTTCCCTCCATCTGTCTCACTTCTTTCACAGGAATTTAATCTGGGATTGTCCTGAAAGGTAGGTTAGAAATTAGTCAAAATAACCTGAAATCCTAGAATAGCCTAGGTCAGAGACTTGTTTTATTGAATACATTCACAATCAGGGCTTCAGCATTTTTAGTACTTTGATGGTTTTTCCTCGTCTGTGTCTAGCCTGGCTGCAATAGTATGCTGATTTCTTTGCTGCTCAGGAGAGGTCTGCCAAAATGTTTTCTAGGAGAGGAAATCTATATCTATGTATGCTGTACTTACAGCAACCACTCTGAACCACTAACAGCTAACGATGCCTCAGATGTGTCTCTGATAAACAGTCATCAAGAACTTCTTTCTCATTCTTCTTGGGTAGCTCCATGGGCATTTGATAAACCTGACCTCCTAATTCTGATTGCACTCATGCCTTTGCTAGGTAATTCTGGGCTGTTACTTGATGTACTGTGGTGTCAGGATATGAAAGCCTCTTTTTCTGCCCCAGCCCCATGCCTTTTTATTCCGAGTTTTGATATAACTGGCATTGTGCTAGATTAGGTTTCCCAGCTATAAGTGAAATCCAGACATAGACGAACAATGCCAAACCAAAACTGATGCTGACTTATGAAACAAATGTCAGTTGCAAGTACTCTTAATAAAAAAATTATTCTGTGCCTATGATTTTGGCCTTATTTACTGTTGATGTTGATCACTATGTCACAGCTGGTGCCAGTTTGAAGAAAAAGAGAAAGCATGCTGGGAATCTGACAATTTTATTAACAAAGCTGATCAGAAAACTTCCAAACATGCAAAAATGCTTTGAAATATCTTGTTTTGATTATAAGATATACTTCATTGAATGGGTTTTTTCATGGAGAAAGACGTAAGAAATAAGTAATACTGTGTCCTGTGCAAGCTTGCAATCTAGTGAATAGATCTGTGGCATGGGATGCTGGTGTTCATGGCCTGCTCTTATTTAGAAAGAACTTGGTTTATTGCCCTTGCTCTTAGTCAGGTAATCCATCAATCAGACTAGAATCTAGGGGCATAAATCCACTGTAATCACTGTCCAGCAGGCTGTCTTAAGTAAAAATGAGCTAGGTGTTGCTGGAATTTGTTGTGGTTGAAGAGGGTAAGAGAGATAACTTTGAAAACAGGTGCTGTTTTTCATCCAATCATGACAATAATAATCTTGTTCTGCAACAAGATTGCTAATAATGGAATGTATGTGCAGCATATTGCCTTTATCTAGTTGATGTGTTCAAGCTAATCACAGTGTATGCACACCTCTGGGTACATTATGCACAAAAACTCAGCACTACTTCACTTACAGGTGATCTATATATCCTTGTCAAAATTTAGGCTCTTTGGTGGTTTTTAAGTTTGGTAGACTTTACACTTTGTAAAGCTGATGTTATTATATTTTGGTCCTGTTGTCTCTAAAAGAGATATCAGATGCTCAGTGCTTTTAAAAAATGTACCTTCATGGTTAGGAGGTTGAACTGGTAAATAGCAGTTCTGACTATGGATTTTTTTTTTAATAAGCACAGGTTATATCTGTAGTTCCGTGAACGAATGTAGATATTCCTCAGTCTTAGGCAGAAGATGATAATCCCAAGTGATGTCAGTGGTTTGGGAGTTTTTTTGACTGTTGTGCCTGTGTAAGAACCACCTTGAACATTTTTTCTCCCAGTAAGCACAAGCTGATTTCATATGCCTACAGACCGTTCTGCAAATGAGCCTCTGTAGTGACCAGGGAACCTAAAATTGAAGCCATATGGAAACTTACTGTGCATATTAAATTGCATGCAGCAGTGTTAACAACGTTTTGATTTGTGGCTGCAAGTAATAAATGAATTACATTAATTTTGTAGCTGCAAGCTAATTTATACAGAATTACTTTTTAATAACCAGCTTCATGTTAACTGGTAAGACTTAAATACATTTAGGAAAAAGTCTGAAGATTTTTTTCTTAAAAAAAAAATACTAGATTCTAATTTGAGACTGAGTTTATTTTGAAATTCTCTAGATATTTAAAAGTAAATTGTCACAGAGCAATGCAATGAACTGGAGACCAGATTATCTCTACATGATGCAGGAACTGGGGTAAATCACAGATGAACAGGACAAATCAAGCAAAGACTCTGTTTTGTCTACTACTACCTTCACACATACCAGCCAGTAAAAGAGAAGGGGCAGGTATAACACTGATCTAGCCTTGTGTGAAGTCCTTCCTTGCCAGTAACTTACCCTTTTTGGAGGAGGAGTTTCTTCCCAGACAACTTGTTGGCAGGTTTAAGAAGGTAGAGGATGTTAATGAGTATATGCTTGTAGTCTGGGACTGCCAGAAATGTGCGTGGCCCCATATTTTTAAAATATCTTTTCTTATATCATCAATAACATAATAAATATATTAAAACTAATTCTGTATTGTTATTTTTGCCCAGAAGAATGCTAAATTTGAAGGGAGGATACATCCCAACACATGGACAACAAAAAGAGTTAAGGGAGTATGACCACAATATCAGTGAGATACTGCACTTAAGCAGTATGTACTGTTAATCACTCATGGAGACCACTAGGCATATCTTAAATGAAGAGCTTTTCCATAAGGCTGTGCCTGTGGTAGAGACCATTACTCATGGCAGAGTCACCATTGTACAGAATGTGCTGATTTCTGTGTGAGTACCTGAGGGTACAGGGAACCCATGACTAAGATGTGGATGCACAGCAGCATAATCTCCTCTAGGGCATCTTTTGCAGGCTCAGCTGTTTGAAGTGGCTGTGAATCCAGCACAATGGCTGAAGTAACTGCAATGGGGAGATGACCTGCTGTGTGAAGCAACCAGCTCATACAAAATGGGGATGGACAGAGCTGTACTTGGGACATATTGTCCAGGCAAAGCAGACTGGTACTTCAGCTCACATATAATGTGTCTGTCTCTGAGGAGGTAATTAGCTAAATTTGTCATGACCACAAATTTGCTTTTTCCTCTCAGAAATTTCCTCACCTATGTTTCTGTTGGGTGCTGCAGTGCATCTTGCATTGAATTATTACTCTATCCATTAGGAAAGATGTCATATTTCTGATGGTGTCTATTCACATCCTGCATTACTCATTGTGTTAGGGCTGTGTTTCTGTGGCTGTAATATTTGTCATTCTGATTTCTGGGCTTAGTTATTCTAAGATTCTCCTATAGTGAGAGTGTGAGATGAGGCACAGGGACAGGTTTATCATTTTAGCTAAGATTCTATTATTTAACTGAATAAGGGAAAAACTGAGAGTGTAGTATAAATGAGATTATATGAAATTTAAGAGTAGTGAGAACATGATGGTTATGGGTAATTTGAATCCATAGGCTGAAAAGATGTGTATTCGAACACCTGACAGCTTGTGGCCGTACATATTGAATGGTTATTCACTCACCATCTTACCGCACTAATAAATGTTCTACCATTTTGGCATCAAAACAGTTATAACTATATGCATTCAAACTATTTTCCCCACTCTCTGGTGGAAACCTGCAAAATCTGTCCCGATGGGTGTAGGTGTGCCTCTGTAGGTAAACTGATGGGTGGGAACTAAAATGGTTATATTGTATCTATTGTGGGGAAGATACTTACTTTTCTAAAGTAGTGCCTGTTACCAGGTCGAAGATGCTAAGCCCAAGAACAGTTATTCTTGTAAATCCAGAATGAAAAGGCTTTTCATCATGGCTGACATGAACTCTCCTTTAGAACTTGGGAATGCAATCTCCATTGCTTAATATTGAAATTAGCAGGAGTCCTGCTTCTGGTGTTCTCCTTGTCTAGACAAGGCTTTTCTTTCCTAGAGGTGCTTCTCTCCTTGCAGGGCAAATATCGACTAACATTCACGAGGGCCTTTCCCTGGATTCTGAGGAGGATCCTGTCAGAGTCTCTTTGTTAGCAAGCTGTCTGCCCAACAGAAATGTCATTTCAGTTGCATCTAAGCATTATGCATCTGCTCATGTGTCTGTAAATAAGTAACATCATGCTTATCTTCCCATGTGATTTAGACTCCAATCTGGTATCTGCTTAACAGAACAAGAGTGGACCTAAGTCCTAATGTTACCTCTTTTAAGAGTACAAAATTTATGATAGAATCTGTGGTTTAGCTTGTAGTATCTGTACAGGGACCTTCAATTCAGCTGATAATTAGATTTTGCATTTGCAAACAGAATATCCAAGCACTTCAGAATTAATGACATTTTACATGTGGGCATACATATAGGCCAGGAAATGTCATCAGTTTCAAAAATGCTATTTCACATACTAATCAATTACAATTTTAAAAAAATTAAGAGGGAGGAAAACCCTCAGACCTGCTTAGCAATGTTCTACAGAAATGCAAAAAAACCCCAGAGTATGAGAAAGTACAATGTTCACAAGACTGGGCTGAGGATGAGGATATACTGAATATCCTATAAAAATGAACAACCATAAGCCTCACTTTTTTCAGCAATTTTTTTTTTTAACCTCCGGAAGTAGTACAGATTTTCAGCTACAACCAGATATGTTCTACATACATAGTGTAGAATTAAGTCATGCAAGAATAGAATTAAATAATGCAAGTAATGCAGTTACAGGGATAAATGTGTAAACGTAAGGAGCAAGTGACAAGGAAAGTCAAAATAAAAGGGTGTTTTGGGGAAGTAGGGGGAGGAAACCTTTACCATTCTGTAACAATCTTTGCAGCTGTCGCCAATTCAAAGCTGTAGGCATTAAAAAAAAAACCCAAACAAAAAACCAAAAAAAACCCCAAAAACGAAAACACTTTTTTCCCCTAGAGCTCTTTTGCTTGCAAAAGCATGGAAGATTTTTGTGAGATGACTTGCTCTCATCTAATTGTGTGGTGGAGAAGGCTTGGGAGTGTGATTCTGCATGGCAGCCCTGGGTACTGTAGTTAGATTTGTATCAGTGAGATATGACAGGTCTGCCCTTGAGATTCTGCAGTGGCACAGTGCCAGCTGTACACCACGCTGATCTGTGTCTCTCTAGAGCAAAATCAAAACCTGCTGCCATGGTTCAGCTCTGGGTCAGACCCACAGCCAGATTACTGAGGTTGGTTGTTTTGTTTGTTTCTTTAAATTCAAAAATTGCTGAAATTTTGTAAGGGAAGCTGCTTTCCTGACAATTCAGCCTAACGTAGCACTGTATCTGCTACTTATACATCAAAGGCTGAAGGATTTTGGTACTAAAATTAAACCTGCTTTGACCATGTGAACATAAAATATAAGCACAGTTAAGACAGATTAACAATCTGATAAGCAAAACCATGTAAAGACTTCTTAGTTTTGTTTTTGCAAGGGAAGATTCTGCCATGTATTACACTGGGATTTCATTTATCTTCGTTGATGGCATTTCATTTAATTGCTGCCATTTGAGAGCCCTATAGGCAAGTCAGAGAAAGAAGAATAAAGTAGGGATAAAAATGGGTGAGGGAATTGCTAGTATAGGGAAAAAAAATTCCCATCATGTTTGTGCTTGTGCAATCTCCATACATTTTAAAAATCTTTGTAGAAATAGCTATGAAATGAAAAAAAATGCAGACAGTCCCAAAGGGACCATAGTCGGATGTGTCCTAAAACAAGGGTATCCCTACCGTAATTCAGACAAGGTTTGAGATTTCCGCTAAGGTCTGGCAAAGTAGTGGCTGCTCCTCCCTCTCTCTTTGTGGTTTCACTGGGATTTGTAGGACTGGGGCTTGGACCACTGGTTTTATATTGTACTCTGGATGAGATTTTTTTTCGCATGGGGTTCCGAGATACTGCCTACCACTATGCAGTGTATCTTACTTAGTGATTACTGATGAGTCTAGTGTTGCAGAGGAAAGGCTGGTAACATTACAGTACACTGTTCTGCCTTTTGGTGCTTTTTCCAATTCAGGCACACCTCTGTTTTAAATGAGACTGGAATATTGTGTTTAGTTTATTTTCCAGTACATTTATTAGTAAAAAAAAAGCATTATTTTCCTTGCCCTCTTCTGACACATTCTGAAAACTTTTTTGTGTTCTTATATTAAAAATGGATATTAGGTCAAATGGATGATTAATTTGAACCAGTACAGCCATTCTTAAATAACTAGCGTGTTTTCAATACCATAAAAAAAATTACAGTGCTTTTTTAAAAATCATACTAAAATGTTATTCTGGGAAATAATAAATGGCAAAGAGTTCTACTGTGTAACAAAGCCACATATGAAATAGCTCTTCTGCCATCTTTTAGGTTCCTGTCTCTAAAACTGACAGAAGGTTCCAATATTTTTTGAGCTAAAGGACACAGAACAATAGACATTTCTCACCTAATTTTTCTGAAGCAGTTGCCCCGCTTCATAATTCTGTCCTCAAAAAATTGAAGGCAGTGAAGAGGAGAACAAGACACACAGTACTGAGCAGTTTTGTTTTGCTATGTGAAAGAGATTGAAAGGACACAAACGTCAAAAAGTGGAGATAATGAGTAAGAAACCCGTTGACTTTTATTTCTGTGATTTTAAAGTACCTGACCTTTCTTAGTGCTCAGTTTTTTCCCCCTGAAATAGAACATCTTCAAAGGCTTTTAAAATCATGTCAGAGCTTGGAGCACCTTTTTATTCTGCAACTGACCAGTGAAGGAGCAGAGAAGTGTTGTGTGCATGAAAGAAGGTATGCAAGAGAGCCTGTTCTCAAGGGAGTTTCCTACCTCTGTATTTCTAAATAATCCATACCCTCCAAAATGAGAATGTTGCAGGGGGTTTATGCCATCTCAATATTTTCCTATTACTTGTTCCATTATTTATTGTGGAGTGACTTTCCAACTTGCAATGCCCTGAGCAAGGGTGGTTCTCGCCTTGAGCTACCAGAGGGGGAATCTGGCTGCAAACTGCCTCCCCATCTGTTGTGGAGTGAGTGAGAAAGATATGAACTGGCAGGGATTTTTTTTTTTCCCTTTCCCTTTGTCTCTGCTTTCAGAAGGGGAAACGGGAATTGACCCATGAGTTATTGAGTTAATATAGGGCTGCAGAGTTGGAGACCCCCCCCAAATCGCGGAGTCTGAAGACTGAATACCCCTTGCGTTCCTGATGGATGTATTGCAGTAGATATTTCTTTCCCTTAGTGCAGGACTTTTGAGCTGCCTCCTCACACCATTCTCAACTTATGCAAAGACCCTCCCACCATGCAGCAAGGCAGGTCTGAAGTACTTGGTGAACTTTCAGCCTCCTAGAAGAGGTTTTACAGTGGTTAGATATGTTTGCTACCAATGCTCAGTGGGGGTATCTGCCCC
>VZTB01000809.1:106725-141825 GCA_013397245.1 Thryothorus ludovicianus | reverse complement strand
TTGCATAGCTTTCAATATTGCTGCCCTCTCACCTCTGCATATTGCAAGCCCATCTCAGTTCTGGATAATTACTTTAAAGTTCTTAATATTTTTAATCCAGTTCTCCTTGAATACATAATATATATTTTCTACCAATTATAAATACATAATTTTTATTAATCTGATTTCAATAACATGCATTTGTATAATTACTATACAATCAAAATAGACATTGACTTTACACAGTGTGTATGTTTTTATTTCAGTAATATTGTTCAGACACACTGCTCAAGAAATCTAACAAATAGGAAAAAAAATAGTTAAAAAGGAGGGAGAAAACCTTTGGGAGGAAACATATGCTCACAGTGATTACTGACAAAAAAATACTTATAATAAAAAGGATTTATTAATACATAGAAAATCCTCACAATAGTTGAAACACACTTTAGGAACTAGTAAACATTTTAAATAGAATTGTGCCAATTTCGCAGTGCTCAAGCATCTGCTTGCTCTTAATTAGATGGGGAGGTGAATGACCACTGTTTATTTTCATTTTCCTCATTAATTATGAAAAACTGCATTCAATTCATCTTGCATGGTGAGAGACTGGCTGCGCAGATGTAAGTCGTAAGGGAAGTGGCTCTCTGTAGGCAACCTGAACATCGAGCTCTGCCCAAGGGGACCCCTGGGTGGCACTGCACAGTAATGCATGCCATAATTGTAATTTTTGCCATAGTCCAAGCTTTCCTCTTGCTTCAGGGAAAATATCCCATTATAGTTAATTGGGGGAGGACTTAAGGGACCTTCAAACTGTGGGCTGGCGCACTCAGGGGAAGTGCTTTCGTAGAAGGACTCATAAGCGCTGCAGTAATTGTATGGTTTCATGGACTTAGAGTTGTCAAGAGTCCCATGCCCTGGGGGGGTACCAAGCTCCGGGCTGTGGTAGGGAGGATAGAAGGTAGAGTAGGGTGTGCGGGTATGATGGGCACCTTCACCTGCCTGGCCCATTAAGAAACTTCTGGCATTCAGCTGCAGGCATCCTGCCACCAAGTTTGTAGTTGGCTGAGAGAGACCCTTGCACAAGTTTTGGACAAAGGTGAGCAAGTCAGGTCTCTTCCCAATTCGCAGTATTTCAGAAAGAGCCCAAATATAGTTCTTGGCTAGTCTTAAAGTTTCTATTTTGGACAGTTTTTGTGTTTTAGAATAACAAGGTACGACTTTCCTTAAATTGTCCAGAGCGTCGTTAAGGCCGTGCATACGGTTCCTCTCTCTAGCATTGGCTTCTTGACGCCTGAATTTAATCCTTTCCATCCTTATCTTGCTTGTCTTTTTTTTCCTAAGGCCCCTTCGCCTTGGCAAGCCATTCTCATCCTCCTCTTCTCTCTCTTCCTCCTCCTCTTCTTTTTCCGTGTCTTCTCCAGGAGATCTTTTAATATTCTTTCCTCGGAGGATGATCTGCTTTGAAAAGCTTTCTGGGTTCTTCATTTGCTTTTGGTCATCACTTTCTCTGGGAAATTTTCTACACATCTGGGATTCTGGCATTACAACAGACTCATCAAATGGTAGTGTTAACATGGTTCTATAATCTTAAGTTACCTGAAAGAATGCCAGCACAATGTTTAAATATTTCCATTTTTAAAGTTTTCTGACTTACACAGACAGCCTCATGCACTTTATTTGTGTCTGTGTGTAAGCTCTCTGTATAAGAGAGTTTGTGTGTCTGTGTGTGTGTGTGTGTGTGTGTATATAAAACCTCAATCTATATTTTTTTTATAAAATGGCAGATGCAAATGCCCGCTTTTTGAAAAATAATAGCTGTTGAGAATTCTAAAATATCTTGAAACATTTGACCCTGCAACTAAAAAGCCACATTTTTCACAGATAAATATGGAGATAAAATAAATCGATATTTTAAATGTACAATTAGCTCCCTCCTAATTTATTTTATTTTTAAACAAACCCTTCAAACTCTCACCATCATGGAATTCAGAGAAACGTAAAACGTGACAAAGCAATACAGAAATTCCATTAATTCAAATTCCCCTGGGTGGAAAAATGAGGGGAAGGAGTGCAGTTTTAAAATTGAGAAAGTGCCATATCTCTATTGCCTGATGGTGACAATTTTGAAATCACTTTTTGCCTTATACTTCAAAATTGTGGGTTTTTCCCCTCCACATTTCTTCCTTCATGTATCAAGATATTAAACTTAAGTAAGTTACAGTGGCTAAGAAGGAAAAAAAATTAAATATACCCCCCAAATTATTCAACTAGTAATATAATTCAAAACAAAACAAAACATTTTTCCTAGTTATTTGTATTAAAATCATACAATACTTATTTCATATTAAGACAAAAATCAGAATTATTTAACCCTAAATGTATTCAGATTAGAGTTAGGAAATAAATTCCCCCTACCATTTTTTTTCCCTTTTTCAAGCAAAAATATATTTGATATTATCTGTTTAGTTACAATCAACTTATTTGCTTTTTTTCTAGTTCTTTTTTCCTTTTTTTTTTCTTTCCCATCAATGGGGAGGGGGGGAGTGTGGAGGTGAAAAATTCCCTGCACGCTATAGCAGTGTGTGTGTTCTGCAAGGCTCAGATGTCTTCCTCCAGCTCTTAGCTGACAGGAGCGGTCTGTAGATTCTGACTGTAATCCTGCACGTGTGCTCAGAATCCAGCCTGAAAAGGAAAAATAATTTCCTTTTCCCAATTACTTTCCTTTTGTTTGCAGTTTGGGAGAAGCAAAAGCTTGTATCCCATGGACTTCAAAGAGACAAGCAAAGTAAATGCAGGGACTTCTTAACAGAACAAAATTAAACAAAAACCCCAATTAAAGACTAACTCTATCAGTATTGTCTACACACTTACAGTATTACATAAAAGCAATGAAAGTTTTTAATTGCATCAGAAGAATAAAATGTTAGGAGTTATTAGACAGCAAATAGCATACACAAAATACAAGACAATGATACTGTATCTTTAAACACTTGCATGCACACCCAACATCAATTGAAATATATCTTTATTTGTATTACCTTAGCTTTTTATTTCATTCAACAATCAGTTCTCATTTTTTGCCTTCCAAATCTTTTCAGTCTGAATGTCGCATCGTCTGCTGGAGTCTAGATCTGTGTATATCTGCACTATCTCATTGATCTCTAAAAAGTGACATTGATGCCAACTGCCAGAGCTGGTACCCATGCCATCTGCTAGTGACGTCACGGGACAGAGAAAACCACGTGAGCCTTTCTCCTGGGACCTTCATTCTGCACTGATCATCTGGCATCCCTCTAAGTGGGTACCAGCATTCATGTATCAACACAGAAGGTTAGACCGATAGAAAAAAAAGAAAAAGAAAAAAATTCTGCACCAGCATTTCACATACAGTAGGTGCATTTCCACTGTAGTTGCTTCTTTTTAGCAGTCTAGCTGCATGGATAGACATGCCAGCATTTGGTGCTATCCCTGCCTACAGGTACAGCTGCCCTCTGGTTATTAATATGGCATTGTTTATATGAGAAATGCTGTCTTGTATTGATCTGAGTCCCTCCAGTGCACCTGGTACCCAGGGACAAAAAAGAAAAGGCAAGGAAAGGAAGGCAGTAATGGGGAAGTAAAGCTGGAGCTATAACGCATAGCACGGTCACAAAAAGTAGTTTTTGTGATGCTGCTGCTGGGTGTGATTTTTGGGGTGTGGGGTTTTTTTGAGTGCAGCTTGTTGCCCCAGAGCTCAGAATAATATACATGCCATCTGTAAGAAATTATTCCTTTGCATCCCTTGGTGGTCTTTGGCATAGTGAAATAAAAGAGGTATTTACAGATAAATAGACATACAGCATGAAGGTTTAACGAATTATGCCTTTTTTTCTGAAGCACGTGGCAAGGCTCTCTGACCTGCTCCAGCATATTGCAATGTGACTGGGGTGCACCTGCTCAAAAGTGTAACTTAAAATTCTCGAAGGGTTTAGCCCCTGAGATATTTTCTCAGTCTACCTGGCCTTTTTGTGAATGTTTCCCCAATATCACTTTAAAAACTGAGTTATTCCCTTCGGAAACCTCTTAAAAATCTCCCCCTGCTCTTCTGTTTTCATACCTAGCTTCTCCTTTCTTCTTGCCCTTGTTTCTCCTGTCAGCTGCCACTCCTGTGCCCCCTGCTCTTCCTCCTTTAACCCTTTTGTCTCTTTCTCTTGGCAAAACACTGTTAAATGAAGCTGACAAAGACTCTTAGCTCAGCCTTGCCATGGAGCTTATGACAAACTCCACTTTCATGTATTAGGGGTTTGTGGTTTTTTTTAATTTAAGGAGTGTCATGCCACATATAAGCGATATCAAGAGAGTACAGGGGAAATGATGTGTCACCTTAGAAACATTCCATTTTACAATTTGGTTTCATTATTATTGTGTATAACTGCTTTTTTTATAACTAAATAATCTCTATATTAAAATAATGAGTGACTGAGTATGCTTTTAGTATTAAAACAATCCCTGGCAGAGCTGCTATTGTTACAGGTCCGTGTCAGCATTCCCATTATAAATCCTGGTTTTGAAGGGTTTATAATACATCTGCTTTAATTCATATTGGTCCAAACCTTGGCAATAATGTTCTCAGCCCTCATCCAATTATTTTTTCTTTCACTAAGTTTCATTTAAATATGTTGGGGCATTTTTTGACTAGAGACGGGAACAAAAAATAACACTGCAATACAGAACAACACATGTGTCGGAAGATCATATTTTATACATCTATATGTATGTCTTCAATGATTTTATTGCCTTTCATTAAAAGAAAACTCGCTCCAAACCTCAAGGGTTTTTTTGGCTTTTGTTTTATTTTAAACAAGTAAGATGTTCAGGTCACTCATTCTTGATAAAATGCAGGCTTTTTTTTTTTAGTTTTTTGTTTATTAAGGGAAATTTATCTGAAGTGAAAAAGATGTTAAAACTTGAGATTGTTCAAAAAGAGAAAGTGCTGTACTATTCATAGCATTTATTTCATTTTTATTGCAAATATTATAATCTAACAAAGGAGAAAGTAGAATCCCATTATCCTCAATAAGAATTTATGTATTAAGATTTATATTGTTAAAGGTTCTAGGGGTTGTTAACCTTTTCCAGGGGTTTGCATTTTCAAAATATTAAAAAATGCATGATAATCTAAAAATGAAAAGTCCTAGAGTAACCAGCATACATACTGTTTCCATACAGACAAAAAACCCCATGAGATACTGAAGGAAAGGTTAACATTGTAATAGTTCTATGTTTAGGGAAGGACCAACAAAATTTTCAGTTATATCACACAGCACCCAAAATACATGAAAATATTTTCTCCATAGTTTTGTATTACTGAAGTAAGTGGTCATTTTTTTTAAACAACTCAAATGCATTTTTGAACGGCTTTTATACTGCTACTAAAACCAAAAATGAATTAGTTTGTGTTGAATGATTTCCTCTATAGGAGCAATATTACAGTTTCACACATTCCTAATCCATCATTTGACCTTTTTAATATTTTCAAATAAATTGTGGAGAAACAAAATAGCTGAGATATCAAGGTTTTAAAAGCCTCTACTGTGCATGCATAATAACTTTTCATAAGGATTTTACTACGTATTTTGTATTATGGATCCATGATATGCAAATAGGTACTGCTGTTAATATGCATTCACAGCATACCCGATAACTGCTGCTTTGCTGTCTACTGTGAATGCATGTTAAGAATAATACACAAATTATAGTTAAATGCACTCTATAGAATACACAGGACCAAATATGTTACAGAACACATATTTTTTTCCTGCACCTGGACTGTCTAATATTGAATTAAAAGTGAGTGTATTTCAAATGCAATAATATAATAGTACATTAATATTAATATGTATAAATAATAACACAACCAAACAGTTACAGATTCATTTAAATAACACTGAGTCATTAATAGATGTACTGAAATAATAGAGTTCCAAGGACTGCAGAGCCTCCATAGTAAATGATGCAGTCTGACCCAAACTGCATTGCATTCCATGTGAGTCCTTCAAGTAAGTTCAATATGCTATCAGAGACCTAGGTCTTACTCTTTTTCTTTTTCTCTCTCTCCTTTTTTTCTTTTTTTTTTTCCTTTTTAATTTTTTTTCATCCTCTACAATCCTCTCCTAACTGGCCCTTACCTCCTCGTTTTGCTGAAACAAGAAAACCACATCAAATTAAGGAACTAGTGAACATTTCAAAGTGTGGATGCCTTGGTCATTCACTGGGAGCAATGGGACCACGTGGGCAGCAGGAAACTGCTCAGAAGGGGAAGATAGCCAAATATTTTTCTTATATTTTTTTCCTTATCTTTCTAATGTACACACTTGACATTGCTGCAACACAGACACAGTGACAATCATGCGATGACAAACTTCCTCCTCCACACTCATGACCTGACATGAGTTTGCCTTCCTGCCATAGCACCCACATGCACAGCCCAAGGACCAGAGCAATTGCTGCCTTGGGAGGGATACTGGGGGAAAATGTATGTCTACTGCATCCTAAATTGCTAAGTCAGACCACAAGGGACAAGCACATGAGTAAGAGTGCAGATAACAGTGACTCTCGTCTCCTGCTGGATTTAATGCTGAGGAGGAGGTGGGAACACCTGTTTGGCAGGAGTTTTTTGTGTGCTTTTGGGGTTTTGGTTGGTTGGTTGGTTTGGGGTTTGTTTGTTTTGGAGTTTGTGGTTTATTCACTTTTTTTAAAATTAAAATTACATTGTTTTACAAAAATATTCAATAGATTATAAAGGAAGTGTCTTGGGCAGGGATCCTGGTCTGACAGCCTTGGTGAGTTTCACACTGGTCAGAAAGTGAGTTTCAGACAAACGAGATTAGGGGCTTTCTTGGTGAAGGCTGAACTGTGTACTTACAAAATGAGCTGCTGGGGAAAACACAGAGCCATGTGCCACATGCATGTTGCATGCTAGCTCCCTGTCCTGTGTGCAGCTAGCATACCATGGGACCAAAGTGATATGTCTCTCTGTCTGTGAAGACCTGTCCCTCTTCTGCCTCTCCATGTCCCCAGTATGCTGCTGGAGACTGGACTTTTTTATGAGGGGAATGTGCTGTTCCCATCAGGTTGACTAAGCCCTCTTCTGCCAGTGCTAAGACAATATATGCCCTTCTCCCAGAACAGATTAGATGACAGCAGTAAGGACCTCTGTCTTCAGAGAAATAAACTACATTAGCTCCAGAGTATTTGGTTCAGTCTGAAAATACGATTTTTAACCTATCTGCCAATGTGGCAAAATATAAGTGTGTTGTGTGTTATGTATTAGGCCCCCTTTGATAAGGTTGTACTTCTTGCTCTAAGTTTCATGTTTTGAATAGGCTGTAAGACACAAGTAGGAAAGCGCTGTAAAGGAGTTAATTACTCTATTTGAATGGGAGTTATTTGAGTAAAACATGAATGTAGAATCTGAAAATGATTGCTTGCTGTAATTGCTTATGGCTAACCAAAAATTAGTTTGTGACCAGAAATTACTCTAAGATTTCTGAAACACATGACTAGAATAGATCTTATGTATATAAATATATATTTGGGATAACATTATTAATTTTGAGTTACTCCTGGTTCACACAAATATGAAGGAGTTGAGAGATGGTGGAACCAAATAATTTTAAAATGGAAAATGCCTTTGTTTTTTTAAATCACCTAGAAAAGTAGAGGCACAATATGGACTGGAAGTTTTAGTACCAGATCAAGAAGTGATGTGTACTTCGCAAGGAGTATGGGATTTAAGGTACTTCTCTCCCTTAGGTAAAATATTCTAGTCAAATCAGTCATGTGGCTGTGTCACTACTTAAAACTGCACGATGTTAAGATGATTGCTATAGCTTTGTGGTGTGAAGCAGCCCTATGGCACATCTGAGAAATCTTTTTTTTTCATTCATACTTGGTGACTGGAGTTGTCACACTCTCTGCCACCCTACCTTGAGGATGGTCTGATATCAGTGTGTTTGTAAATATTTAGAAGCTGCAGCAGGGACACTTGGCTAAAGGACACACCCTGACACTGCTCATCAATATTCATTCTTCAATGGCAATCTCTGTCAAACACCTAGTCAGTGGTGATGTCTTTCCTCCTTTTCTTCTGCTGCTGTCTACAGTGATTCACAGATGTGCTTCCTCTGTTTCTATTTTGAGACTCTCTGCTCCCATCAATGCATGTTTTTTCATGGACCTTGCAGCTAGTCCCTTTTAGTAGATATAGTGTTGTCTAAAATCAAATAATACAAAACTTATAACAGTGTTAAAATAGTAAGCTAAAGAGCAGGTCTTTATTGGAAGCTCCCAGGTGGCCCCATTGTCACAGGCACATCCAACATCGGATTTCTGCACTTTTTATACGTTTAAAAAAATTACATATTTAAAAAATATTGTTCAATTAGAAGAGCATTTGGTTAGGCAATTTTCTCTGGGTTCTGCCTCACTGGAGTTGTTCCAGGGGCTCCTTTGCCCCATTTCTTATTACATCTTCTAAGTTCTAGTGGAAAACAAAATGTCAGGCTGCTTCTTCTTCTTAAGAATATGACTAAATATAATTCCAAGTATGCATTAGAAGGGTTAGCTTATTTTCTAATATCTAAGACAAAGGGTAAGAAAAATACCAGGAGTTATATAACTGTGTATTAACAGTCTGCAAAGTTTCAAATATATGAAAAATGTATAAAAAGCTGAAATCTTTAGGTACCAAAAGTGTGGGTGTGCGTGACCTCAGAAGAGACCTGCACTATTTCTCTTTCCCTAAGGAGACCCCAGAGCTATGATGAATGCTTTTTCTTCAGTAAACTTGCTTGCAATCTCTCTAAAGCTAATGGGCTGGTTTTTTCTCCCCACTGCAAATCTCCCTCAGCAAGATGTACCTGATGGGATAGTCTCCCTAGATCACCTGCACAGATGTTCCCAAAACATTTTTGCTCCCTTTCTGCAGTCTTCTCCCTGTGACAGGGTTATCCATCCCACATGGAGTGATTACGTGATGTGGTCATGGTGGGGCAAAGTCTGTCAAGGAAATGATGGGAACTCTGAGCACGTGGCTACAGCACTGACACGGAAGAGCAGAATGGCCTTACAGAAAGCACATGCCACAAGATGAGCAGTGTGCTTGGGACCTAAGGTCATAAATATGTATAAGTATATATATATTTATATATATATATATGTATGCTATAAATTAAATGCAATAGAGACATAAAAATCACAATTGCCTTAAGCACTGTTAAGATCACCAAAGGATTTTGCCCACTACAGCAAACACTATAAAAAAGCAGATGCTCATCTGCAACAATCCAAGCCCACACCCCACCTGTCCTCCTAACCCCTCCTCCCTCCCTGCCCCCTCTACCTTTCCCACCTACTCCCAACATGCCTTCTGGATTCTTGGAGTTTGGACTGTGAGTTAAGTCACTTGATGGGAATTTCAGATAAGTTAAAGGTGGTACTATTGTCCAATTATCTCAGGTCTAAGGAGAAGTAAATATGGCTTTGGGAGAAGAATGCATCCACAAGGAAAGGCAAGCCCAGCAGCTGTACTGAAAATCAGCTCTGCCCGAGTCCGACGGCAGGAGGCCGTAGCCCACAGACACATTTCCGAGGCCTTCCACCAGAGGGACTGCACGGGATTCACAGTGTTGCAACAGATCTTCAGTGCTGCAGAGGATGCTGTAAAACTCTCCCCTTCACAACAGGCCGTTCCAACGTGTACCTGAGTGTATATTAACCCACTGAATTTTCTTTCGTGGGAGCCCCTTCACTGAGAAGACCAGAAGAAGGGCAACGGGACATGGTTTGGATCCATGAGATGGTGACCACCTTTCTCTCTCACCCTCTTTCTCCCCTCCAACCCCTCTCCCCCTTGCCCATTTCTTTCTGCCTCTCTCACATTTACTGTTAAATGAAATTCATACTATTGACATTAGCATATGGTCTCATTTGCACCTTAGTTAGGGTAGAGGCATCTCTCTAATAATTAGATCTTAAAATGCAAGGAAACCAAGAAGTTGAATTAACGATGACTTGACAGAAGTGTAAAATAAAACTTAAGCGTAACATTAGCTTATGATGGACAGTTCCCTCCCAGGAAATTACTTGTAAATGCTTTGTAGGGGCAACTTTCTCAATGTTCCTTGGAAACTTTATAAGAAAGTCTGACACTTGTTATTTGCACCAGACCTTTGAAACTCAGCAGGGAGAAAGTCCTTGGACTAGAGAAGCAACTTGAGTGCCATGATACTTCCCTAAGTCCAGGTGGGCTCTTATGAAGGAATCATCATTTCCTTCTTCTTATAAGTATGAACCCTCAGGAAAAGAAATAAATAAAAGTAAAAACCTCCAAACTTTAAGCCTATTTTGAATGTACACTATTAAAGAAGCAAATAGCTGACAGAAGTAAATGCCAGAGCTACAATTGCCTATGAAACCTTCATTCTGTCTACGCACAAGTATGCAGGTAGTTTTCATAACAGCTCAGCAGAGGTGCTTGTTTATGGGAAATAATGTTAAGGGTTTAGCAGGATGACTCAGGCTTACTGTAATGGAAATATACGCTCCTTTTGATTCGCCTTTTATTATCTGAATTTATAACCCTTTTAGGACAGGACTTTACCTGAGATACTGGTCTCACTAAGATAATTAAATTGTCATTCAAAAAGCAGAAAAGCTGTGCAATCTGGCATCCCAAGCTGTTAATGAACCACGGCCTCCCTTACATTTCTCAAATCTGTATTACCCTTTTGAATGGTCCTAGCATCCATGATTGCCAAACAGCATTGCAACATGTGATAATACATGTACTTAAAAACCTTACTAGAGATCTTTCCATATTGGAAGGAAAGGTAATTTTGGATTAAAAAACCAAGAAGCAAAATAAGTAAACCTAAGCTAGCACTAGAATTAAATGTTTATAGGAATGAAGCAGGGAAAGGAAGGTATAAGGATTGACTCGGAACTTTTTCCATTGATTTAAAATGCTCAATGTAAGTGTTAGAAGTCATGAAGTGTTCAATTTCTATTTGATAGACATGTCAGAAATTATTTTTCAGAGAAATTTGGGGATGTGCACAGTTACTGAATCATCCAGCTTTTTCTTGTTCCACAAAACTATATACATCTTTCACTGATTTGAAAGCAGTGGAAGGTGGGCAGCTAAATACTTTGAAGGATCTTGACCATCATTTTACCTTGAGACAAGCTGGAACATTTGAGGTCTTTTATCCACAGGATTAATTTTCTTGTGAGAGTCCAGGAGATTTGGTGGTGGAATTCCACTGCAAATAGAACAGGAATTTGTAAAACTGTTTTCTGGATTCTATCCTCAATCTTCTGCAAAAGTGAAAGGCACAGCTAATTTCATCTAGGTGTAAAATGGTGCTGCATGCAGATAGGGCTGTAATGACATTTTCCCAGAATCATTTTGGAAAACCTGATGTTTAAAGAACAATTTTTTCAGTGATGAATGAACAATCCTACTACTTCTAGCTGCAGATCTACTTTCAGAGTAACTGATGTTTCTCATCTTTATAAAAATCTAATGTAATTGTGTTTTTCACCAAATATGCTGAACAAGCAGACACATTGGTGCCTTAAGATGTAAATTTCTTAGATTCTTAATCTAACAAATTCAATTCCCACATAATAAATTATACAATTAAAGAAGTAGAGTCAAGAGGGGATTTTACTTACAGCTGCATAGAGGTTTTTTATAAAATACATGGACACCCTCTCAGAAACAGAATTGTCTAAACAGTCAATCAAGTTTTCCAAAACCAACATAATATTGTGATCTGCTATAAAGAGAAGTGAGGTTATCATGCACTTAAGTGCAAGATGAAGTAAACAGTACTTTTTGTAATTAACATCTTTTATGTCTGAGCAATCTCTAAGGAGTTGTGTAAATCTTACAGCTTGCCAACTTCTTTGTCCACGAGTCATCATGAAAATCAGTGCTTCATGCCACAGTTTGAGTACACAATGTTGATTTTGAAGGTAACCACTCCATCAAGTGATCTCACCTAACAGGATATGCAAAGGAAATTGCATATCTTTTGTCAGCCTGAAGTTTTCATTTCAGTCCTTTGGCTGGCTGAGGTCTGTAGTAGTTCAATTAGCTGGGATAAATCAAAATTTAATCCCAATTCTTTGCACTAAGGAGTGGGCCTAGGGCCATGGGGAGCAGGAGGCTAAAACCTTAGGCTTATAAGGTCAAGCCCCTGCCCCTTAGCTACAATTGGATATCTGCCCCCCCCCCCCTCCGTAAACCCTATCTCTAGCCAAGTCAGTCACACCCCCTGGTCTCTGGATTCAAGGCTTCAAACCAGGTGCCCTCTGGAAAAGCATCTCCAGGTCAATGCAGCCCGTGAATGTCTAGAGAGCACATCGTTAGCAATGGATTAAAGAACATCTCTGGGCCTCATCCATCCTACCCTTCCCATTTTTTAAGCCACGCTCCCCAGCCAAACTGGGTTTGTTGTAGCAAGAGGAAAGGAAAACCCTCTCTTCAGACTGCACTAGAGGACTAGTTTGAATGTCCAAAGAGTTTAAAACAGCCACAGCCAGAAGGCACCTAGAAGTTCGGCAAAATCCTTTTCCTAAGAAGGGAGTGTGGCTTGCTGAGCCTGAATCTTGCTTGTGTTTCCCGTCTGTTGTGCTAGTTGCCGTGTTAACTTTCTACCTATCTCGTGTGGCCTTACTGTGAGCCTACCTCTTTAAGCTCTTGAAGTGCTGGGAAATATTCATACAGGGCATAGCTTACCAAATTCTGAAACACTCAGTGGTCAATAGAAACAGTACTGAAGATGTACATTTTTGTAAGTTAGAAATCCAGTTTTTCTTTCCATAATATTGTTCCCAGTATTAGACAATATGTATCTGATGCATCTAGCTTTATTTTGGTTTCTTTCTGATCATCTTTAATTCAGTTGCTATTTTTTGAGAAATGGATATAGCAGTTCAAGTCTTATTACTGCAGTGGATCTAGGAGAGAAAAAAAATTGCACTTAACAAATTGTTCAAAGGCATGCGTTCTGAAGAGTGTACTAGGGTATGTTCAGGGTTTCATTCTTGTGTTCAGGAATTTTATGTGTGACTTGGGTTGAAGTGTGTTTTCTGCCTAGAGAGGCATGCTGGAGTCTGCATTCTGCATTTGGACCTGTAAGACATCTTGCTATGTAAAGCCATATAGGTAAGATTTCTCCCAAAAGGGTACTTTGCTATGAATTTTGAAGACAGCTGATGTTAGCAGATGGTGACTAGAATAGCCATCCCTCCCAGTATCTCTAAATCCTTAAACAGTGTGAATACAGGCAGTGCAGTAATGATTTGGTGAGGCAACATAGGAAAGATACTTGGCATTATGGCATGAGGCCAAATCCCGAGAGATTCATAGTTCCTGCACTATGTCTTGAAGGCTGGGTGCTGGAAGAATGAAATCTGTGATGCTCAGGTTGGTGGGTTTTGGAGTAAATATTGCTTTCAATTACATTTGTTATTCATTTGGTTCTTGTAGCACAAATTAACAATAAGATTTTTTGCAGAGACTCTGCAAATGCTCTTACTCCCATAGAAAGAGAAATCTTTATTATGAAGAAGATATTTGCAGTTTGATCTTGCAACATAAAGTGGCAAAAAAAATATTTTCTTTCAAAATAATGTGTTTATTTTTTGGCAACAAACTTTGTGTTTCAAGTGCACTGTAATGAAATTTCATTCTGAGAATGAGGTACTTAGGAAAAGTAAGATCTTTAAATCAATTCAAAGAGATTTGAAATGATGTTTCTTTTAAAAATTGCATATAATACATAAAATCAAAACCAGAGCAATTCTTTAAAAATTATTGATTTGAAACAAATATTCACTGAAAAGTTTTCATTGCAGAACATACTTTTTTCTTTGCTTTTATTTCCTTTATGAAGGAAAGAAAATTTTAAAACGGGATCTTTGTTCAAATAAAGGAATGTCTCCGTTTGCCTAATGTACTGAGATTGCATAATGAAATCCCTATGGCACTTGGCTTAAATCATTATTTCCAGAAGTCAAACCTCTTTCAGCCATGTGTTTTGGATTTGCAATTTTCACTTGTTTAATCCCTTTCTCTAACATTTACCATATTCTATAATTCAGATAGCCTATGTTTCTTAATTAACTACCATATCCAAATGTTTCTACATACTCCCCAAATATTTTTTTTCCTTTAATCATCAGCAATACTTGGAAGCACAGGTTCAGGATTCCTTATACCCTCAATTCCATTTTGCCAAACCCAACACAAAAAAGATAGCCTTTGTTTAAAAGTTTAGTTTTCTTGATTAGTAGAATTGTCAGATTAATTGGAATACCAGTTAGAATTGGCAGGACTATCATTATTAAGAAGTGCTGTGGTCTAGTGTTAACTGCTATTAAACCTTACAGTTTGTGAAAGAGAGGGCGTAAGGAGATGTATACACATATACAACCTGCATTCTCTTCCATTTTAAATTACAAGGGTCCATAACAATCCATGCTGTCAATATGTACTTAGGAACTGTTTAATCCATGAAGACACTGATGAAAAGTTAATGATTGTTTATGCACAAAAGTAGCATTATTGAATAAAAACTGTTAAAGTGGCTAAATTCCATTTGCAGCTGGAAAAAGTACTCAAAGCACCATGGATTTTCATTTGAGTTGTGCAAGAGAAATCCACTTTATTTTACTTTCTAAACTTGTGCAAGTTGTTTGAGCTTCTTACAGCACATGGCAAATGGAGATCTAACAACATTGTATGAACTGAAATTTAGCTTCAGTGCCTGCTGGTTCAGGGAGTGTTTCATAGACAGAGGAGCTATCACTCAAGTTCCCATGGTGAGTCAAGTCAGATGTACAATGAGAAATACACTGAGAGCTCAGCAACTTTCACTCTTTGCACATGTGACCTTCCCATTGACCTAATTCTAAATTCTGAGATGGTCATGGAAGAAAACAATTTTCTTCTTCAGCCTCAAAGGAAAATTAAAAAATCTCTAGTCAGACTATGTACTTAAAACATATGTTCCTGACTGAAACCATAAGGGACCACTTCCCAGAGGTGAACGCTGTGAATATTGCTGTGAATTCCATGCCTACTGCTACCAAATGCACATAATACAAATTATATCTGCAAATGGTTATTTCTACAAGTAATTAGGAAAAAAAGGATGCTCGGGCAGCTAGAGAACCACTTGAGAGCCCAGTGTGTCCAAGTCCAAAGTATAAATGTAGTATTTCCATTTTCTAAGTACAAATATATTTTCCACTTTTGTATTTTCTACAACTGGGGTGATTGTCTTCTCAAATATCTTACCAGCAATGGATTGAGGCAAGAGTGATGATGTTGATGATTATTTATCTGGGGCAAGGGTAGTGTGAGCTAGAAGAGGATAGAGGGTAGGAGAGAAGGTAATGCATCATGGCATAAACATTTTTTCTGTTCCTCCCCAGCCCCATGTAGTTCAAGTATTTCTCAATTTACACTGCAGTCAATTCACACAGTCTGATAAAATCAATCTAGATCCAACTGCACTTCCTCTTCTATTACAGAGAAACTGAATAATACATGTTCATATAAGTCAGATGTTTAAAATTTATGGTCAAAAAACCTATACCTTGATCAAATATTTTGTGCTAATGCTTTATTTATCCTTTGTTTATGTAAAGCTAGAGTCAAATATGACAAATGTGTCTTGGCTCTTACAGTAGAAAAGGTGTGAATTTACATGATTTATATAGGAAAAGTGATTTATGAATCAGCTAAAAATGTAAGCTTCATAGTTCCTATTGTATTATTGCACAAAGATAAATTAGATTCTGGATAAATAAAATGCTGAAAAAGAGAAATAGTTCAGATACTTTGAGAGAAATTAAATGACGACGAAATCTTTAACTGAAGGAGAGTGTTTCAGCTTTCCACTAAATAGGTATTTCTTTCTTTCAAGTGTTTGGCAATGATCTGTTTCTTTCTACTTGGTACATCAAAGCAGGAAAGGGCCAGCTTCTGAAATTTAAATGAAGTTCTTCTGTTGAAAATACTATGAGGGATTATACCAATGAATTATTTCAACATTTCTTCATGGCTGGGATTGAAATTTTTGTGATACCTCACTGGAAGAATTTCTCTAATTTCATTTTCCCTAACTATTTCAAGGTACTTCGCAGCTGTAACTTCATTTTAACCTGTTGCTCCACAGGTTTACTGTTTCTGCCTCAATATGATACAGTGAGGTATCCCCCAACAAGTTGAGCAAAGCACTTTGAAATACAAAAAAAAAGAGGAAGCCAGACATTTTTGTCTCCAGCAGGGATACAGTGGTTAAGTTTCACTTTTCTGACCTGTGCTAGTGGCCTGCACACATGTCTCTGAAGCATTGAATTTCTTCACACTTTGATTTGTATTAGAGATGCTTCTTGCTGCCTTGGGCAACTGTAAACCACAGTGTCCTAGCCCTGGGCTACCCCACTGCTACATATCTTAATATGCTCCCACTGTGGTTCCTTGTACAGATGACATGTCTGAGCTGTGGTGATGGTATTACATCAATCTAGGAGCAGAGAGGAAAGCAGCACTCTACTCCTGTAAGAGAGATGAACAGCAGTCTCATTTTGCTTCTCTGGATAGCTTACTGTTTGGATGAAAAGGCATTCTTGAGTTTGGAGTCCCTGGAGGCAAAGATCTGAGGATATGGAGCTTCAGTACGGAAAAATTATTTTCCTATTTTACTGTTATTTCCCCAATCATTGTTTTTAATTTTTGCTTAGATGGTTTGCATTTACTATACTTATTAATACTATTGTTTGCCATTAGAGCTTCTCTGTGCTTTTTCTGAACCATTAGTCTGTTCTCCTTTTTTTTTCCCCCAATGATTTTATATGTGATCTTTATTTTTAACTTAATTTAATTTACCTTGATAGTTGTCCTCTTGTCCATTGCAGATGCAATTGTTTCTAAAGAAATAAATAATATTAATTTGCTGGGTATAAAAGACCATGCTGTCTCTATTGCTTGATCATTGGTGTGATCAAGTTTTCCTCGAACTTTTTTTGCATTCCTTTTGTGTTCTAGCCATATAAGGAATTAGAAGAGATTAAATTAACTTCCAAGAGCCATTCACTCCCATAAGACAAAGGACCACATAGACATACAGCCCACAACTCAGAACATAGTAATTTTTGCTGTTTGTTTAGACCTATGCTCATTCTTATTGCATATATATTTTCTAGCATTAGCCTTTGATGAAGAGAGACCCCTGAAATCTGCACATGAAGGTTAAAAAGAGATTACTTTTATTGAATCTCAGCCTTCTCTCTAACAGTTGCTGAATTCTGAGAGCCCTGAAGCATGACCCAAAAAGCAACACTATAATTAATTACGTTAACTATGATATGGATATAAATTCCTTTTTCCAAACATACATTTTGGAAATCCACTTCTTGTGGTAGTGTGTTGTCTAGCCTAAGTACTTATTGAGCACAATCCATTTAGTATGTTTAATTTCGGGGTTTTTTCTGTTTAAACCCCTAATGTGTATGAGCAAATCATCTCAGCTTTAGCAAAACAGAGATGTTTTAGCTGTACTTTTGCCTTCTCTTCTATCACTGAGTCTTTTTTTCCTCAATTTAGAATGAACAGACTTGTTCAAAACTCATCAAAATCCTTGATGAATTTCTGGCAACCGTTACCGCATTGCCATAAGGCTTCCTAGTTCTGTGCCCTTCCTCCAGACATTACTGAGTCAGTACACAAGAAAAAGATTGCAGATAAGCTCAGTGGCATGGTACATATTCTGTTTTACTGAGGCCACCCATTCTTCCCTCAGCAAGGGAGAGAGGGGGATCTTTTCACTTGAAGAAAAATATATTGGAAAACAGTGCCCCAGCACTGTGCTAATGGAAATCACTCACTTAGAAGCAGCAGAGTGACTTTAAAAGGTGAGGTCCTCCTTCAGAGCAGGGCAAAGAAGAGGAGCATCACATAGTTCTTGCTCATGCTTTGCTCACATTAACTTATTTTTAATAGAATACTAATAAATATTGAAAAGTATATAGCAAAATACACAGCTGACAGAACTCAGTAGTAAGTATACTGCTTTACTTGCCAACAAAAAACAAAAGTGAAAATGTTAACATGTGAATGATGCTCTCTGTATGAAGTGGTGCCATGCTCCAAGCATAAGTGCAAACTAAACCCACATTTGTGTGAATCGCTAATTACAAGGGTGAAAACACTGTCAATCTTAACACTCATCTAGGTTTCATCTTGGATACCAAATGGGTCTTGCTGTTCTATATGTTAAGAAAAGTCTTGATTTCACAGTCCTGACAAGAGAATGAATATCAGCCAGAAGTGAAAGGGCATAAACATATAATGATGTAATTTTATTAAGATCACTTTTTTGTTTTTACCATATATAAGTATTCTGAACAGAATCAGAAAAAAAGAGAAAAAAGAATGAGTAAGAGAAAAAGAAAAAGAAAAAGAAAGAGTAAGAGAAAGAAAAAAAGAAAAAAAGAAAGAAAAAGAAAAAGAAAAAGAAAAAGAAAAAGAAAAAGAAAAAGAAAAAGAAAAAGAAAAAGAAAAAGAAGAAAAAGAAAAAGAAAAAGAAGAAAAAGAAAAAGAAAAAGAAGAAAAAGAAAAAGAAAAAGAAAAAGAAAAAGAAAAAGAAGAAAAAGAAAAAGAAAAAAAAGAAAAAGAAAAAGAAAAAGAAAAAAACCTACTATTATTTGCAAAATTTGCATGTCCTGTTGTAGCTTTGTAATAAAAGCAAACTCCTCAAAGGATGGGTTTTATCAAATGTCTTAAGTTACATCTCATGTCCTAGTAGAATTACAATTTAAATGTAACTTCAAAGCACACTACAGACAATTAGAACATTACCATCGCGTGTATATTCATTATTTAAGAGACATCTGTAGAGTTTTGTTAAAATCTTTACATATTAATCTCTGAAACTTTGTAGACCTTAAAAAAAAGCTGCTGCAAAACTCTCAGCAGGTGGAGAGGCCTGCACTCTATTATAAATAATTTGGATCCCATGTGACTCCAGAATCCTACAAATCTAGAAAGAGCAAAGGTGGTTTGCTTTTAAGTAAATATTTTAATTTGCATGATGTTGAATGGCATAGTCATTAGTGTATATTAGTATTTAAAACAGAAATGACAACTGTTTGAAAAATAAATTTTATCTTTGGCTGTTCTATAAACTGGTCTTTCAATTTGAGCTGTTTTAAGGAGTTTCTAATTTTCCTTTGTTTCCTAGAGCCTAAATCACAGGACTTCAGATTATCAGTTCAACAGTATTTTATTCCAGTGTTTGGATAGGAAAGTAAAATAAATAAAAAAGAAGATACCTTAGAGTTTCAAATTATGAGAAAAATATGTAGCTCAACTTCTAGTTGAATCCAGAATAATAAAGGCCCTTGGAATTTAATTACCTGTAAATCTAATTTATTGTTTCAATTTAAAACATAAAGCAAAACTTTTGATAATACTTTAGATTCTTTTTATGTTTTTTTAATAATGCAAGACTATGATATGTGAGCTGTCTGAATTTCTGGTAATGTAAGTCCTCTGTTGACTTCTACAACATCTTTGACTGATTTCCAAGCTACATCTATAAGGCAGGTTGGCTTAAGATACATTGAAACTCCTAAGAAAATGCTCTGTAGATGTTTCACATTAATGGAAACAATGGTACATGACTGCAGAAAGAGAAGTAAGCAAGTGGAAGATGAAAAAACCTGGGAGCTGTGGAAGATTTCCAGTTAGCCTGAACTTGTGTGAAAGAAGAGGGTTCACTTTGCCTAATGCTTTTCTAAACCTCTAAGGAGGGTCTTTGGCTCCAAGAATGCCTGTAATGAAAGGCACACTACAACATTGCTGGAGTCGACATGGCTTCATTTGATGAGGGGATTCCTTTTTTATAGCCAGGTGCTGTTGGGTTCATTATGCTATGAGGATGTTTTGTTTTCCCTGTCCTAAGAAAAGTAAAATGTAGAATAAGCCCCACCTTGCCCGCTGACCTTCATACCTTTGCAGGCTTTGGTACCTAAGCAATGAGCATCGATGAGCATGACGTCCTGTGTGCCATTGCTGGGGCAATGATATGGGGAACTTGCTGCACCTGCCAGATATTGGTAGGGGGGAGGAACACTACAGATCGCCCAAGGCTGGACAAAACACCTGTGGAGGGGCAGTGAAATGACCCTCCCTATTCCCAGGGTATAACGGCAAGGTAAGGATTGCAAGGGAGAGGTGGTGCCAGATGCAGAATTGAAAGTTCCCTGTAGAAATGGATCAGAGACAAAGCAAAATTCAAGACCAGGGAAGGGCTCTGCAAGCAGTTTCTTCTTCAGCTACTTTTCATTTTCCTTGAACAACAAAAAGTGATTGGATGAGACTGCAGAATTAAAAAGTATATATAGCAGACCCAGATTCCTGGGATTTAAGAGCAAGCCTTAACAGAACATTCAGGCAGAGCAAAGTGAGTGTTTTCCTCCAGATTATCTTTCATGGATATATAAACAGCATTTGCTGCAAAACGTGTCAGCTATGGAGCTCAGAGTCACAGCCTGCAGCACAGAAAACTGGCTTTTCCTGGAGCTCATAATGTGATAATTAAATTGCTAACAGGCACCTTAGTGATGGCATTTGCTGGGGATGTGCAAGACTTCTTACAATCATACCTTTCTGTAGGGAACCTATCAGTAGAGTCAGAATCAGGTTTTTTTAATATATTTTCTTCAAATAGCAAATTAAATTTTTATGTGGAGTGAAATGGGACAGGACGTGTTTCCCTTCCACTGCACAATGATTTATTACCCCAAAAAGATTGCAGAACTAATTAGCAGAGTAATTAATTAATATAAATTTGCATATTTGCATTTGCAATTAGTGCAGCCGACTGATTAGTCTGAAAATGGGAAGTTTGTCTCATTAGATGTTAGTGTCTGCTGGACTGGAAAGCGGCTGCCAGATGAGGCGAAAAAGCATAGAATGAGCAAGAGTGTGTGTGTGCACACGCGCAAGCTCCTAATTGTCTTTTGTTAGAAGAATATGTGGTCCAAGATACTAAGACTGCTGGGGGGTTTTAGTACTCTTTTCTTGCTTTTCATTCTTAATCACTTTTTCTGCCTGGTTTTCCCATTCATTTACTTCCTGCAGTGAGTCACTGCAACAATGAAACTCATTCATGGTTCTGTGCAGTCAGATCTTTAGGCTGTGCAGCTGCTGCAGATCTCCTGATTTTCATGCTGAAGGGAACCATAAGAAACCTTCTTTCTGTGTGATTGATGGGAAAAGGCTATTTCCATCTTACTAGTTACATTGTATAATCAACTCCTAATGCTGAAAAATCAAACTCATTGATGCCCAGAATAGCCCAGGATAAATGATTAACTTTATAGTTGCTGTGCTGTGGTCTTTTCCTTGGACACACTTGTAGGTATGCCTCTTTGTATACATCTAAATAGTCCTGCTTTGCATACTTGAACTTGGACAGCTATTGTCCCAGGTTTTAGTGACGTTTGAGAGGACATTACAGTCAGGTAAGATACCCAGATGTCAAAATATCTGTAAGCTGATTGCCAATGCTCTTCTCAGGGTGTCAGAGCAGAGATAGTTTTCACAGAGGTCTAGGGAGGAGTCCTGGTACCTCTTTGGGACCCTTTACTTCGCTCTCTCCACTACAGTTGCAGGAAATCTCCAGTCCTCTCCCCCACCGAGACTGATGGTCTCCCCTTCAGGATTACTGGGACTGGAAATGACTGGCCTTTAAACAGTCCTCTACAAGTTCACTGGTTCCTCATTTAAAAGCTTTCATCAGATTTCATCCATTAGGTGCCACTTGGACATTTGTGCGAGTGTTGCAAAGATTGAAATGCATACCATCGTTGATCACTTGCCATCAGCATGCATTTACAGCACACTGAAGTCCAATTTCTCTCTAGCTCCTCTGTAGCACCATAGCAAGACACTTTGCTGCTTCTTTTAAATTTTTTTTCACTTTATACTAAGCTTAACATTTTAACTACAGCTGTTAGAACTATGATACAACTACAGTTATACTTTCAATAAAGTATAATTCCATATTATTCTAGGAACAAAGTTAAGCTAATGTACACTTTACAGAAACAAATTCTGTCCTCTCTGGTATACCATCATTAGTTTGTAAAATCAGAGTGCAAACTGGGCCCAAGTCAACAGGAATATATTATAAACTTGAATCCAATATCCTTGTTGAGATTTGCAGATGTTGATTACCTCTCAAGATGCCCCAGTCCTATTCGATGTGTATAACATAATTCAAAATGTAATCATCCCTATGAAATGAGGAAACCCCTATATTTTCTTTGTACACCTACACCGATGTATGATAATTTATTATGATGTCTGTATGGGATTGCAAGCAAAATTATTCTTTTACCCCTACCAATCAGTAAATTTGAATTCTTTGTTTACTACAAAAATTCCAATATATACCATCAGTATTTGAAAATAATTACAAAGTGAGAAAATATTATTTTCTAAAATACTATTTTCAATTTTTTCTAATACTAGTAAGAAGGAATTTATGAATAAATATTTGATGAAGAATTAACTAATCTGGATAAAGAATGTTACTTGAAAGGCTCTTCTTACCACTACAGACGAAGACATAAGTTTTACAGTCATTCTTTAATAAGAATATATTTTTAAAATTCTATCATACTCTATTGCATCATAAACAATTAAGAGAAAATATGAGCATAAATAAAATTTGTATTATCAGAATCTCATCTCAGGCAAAAATCAAACAATTTTTAGGATCAAATAATCAAGCTTACTTCCACCAAATTCATTATTATATTTGAAACATAACCAGATTTTCAAAGACATTTAGGACCAATATAAGCAAATAATTTTTCATGCCCCATTCCTCTGGAGTCCTCTATCTGCACCTTTTGGCAATCTTTAAAAATCTAGCCCATGTGAGAGTAATTTTGGACATGGATGTATGTATGTATATAAGGCAGCCCTGGTCTGGGACTATAGCACTGTGTTACATAAGTGTTCACTATCATGCAGGACATGCTTGTTGATATGGCATATTACAGGAACGCAGCAACACATGCACACAGCTATCTTCCTGGCAGGAAAGAATTGCTTGGTACCACATCAGTCTGAAGTGCAGGCAGATGCAGGCTTTACTGAGCTGGCCTTCGTTTTAATTTACAGGCAACTGTGAATTTGATTTTGAATATAAATTGAAGTATCATTTGCCTTTATTTGCAGGTTTGCATTCTGACACTGTTTCCAATTCCAACTATCAAAACTGTCCTAAAAGAAAATAATGTTCTGGCCATTTAGGGAGATCCTTTTCACCCTTACTTCCCTCTCCCTCCAAATGCTGACTCAAAGCTGAAAGGTTGTTCACCCTCTTCCTAAACTTCCATGTGCAAAATAGCAAAACATTCTGTTTTCATGAGGTCCAAATGTTTCATTATACCTTTACTAAAAGAGTAAAGCTAAAAGGGTAAAGCAAAAAGCAACTCTTTACCAAAAGAGTTGCATTTTGGTAAGGCTGTTTGAGTCTAATCATAAAGTAAATAATTTTGCAGAAGCATGACGCATAAGCGAACAGAAAAGCACAGGGTGTACAGTGCATTTGGTGCCTGCAGTTGGAGAGCACCCCAAAGCGACTCCAGCAGCAGCAATGACACAGCACTCTTCTTGGCTACATACATGGCAAATTGAAGGATAACAATGTAGCTAGGTCTAATGAGCTGCACAGGGCCAAAGGAGAACTTCTGATATTCAGTTTTGAATAAATAGCTGGGCAAAAAGTATTCTGTATTCATGAGATAGAAGAAGAGCAAGAGACCGCTTCCATTTGGATTCCACTAATGAAATACAGAGCTCTTCAACCCCAGCTGAAGAACTAAAAATTGACTATAGACACAAAGGGAAAGGCCAGAATCTCTCTCTGTGTTAGACATGCTGTCAAATCAGTCCAAACACAGAAAAATGGTGTCACTTCATAAAAATCTTTATAGATGTGGAATACATTTCACAGGAGAGGCAAGTAAAACGATATTTTTCTAACAGCTAGGAACTTTCATGTCCAAAAACATGGGCAAAACTGGAAACTGCAAAATTAAGTCACCTCCAAAGTCTCTGGTACAAACAACTTTGTATTTCAGCTGCTACTTCCACGAGTGAGATGCAAAGGAACCTCAGTGTCCAAGGGTATAATTTAAAGTAGTCAAACTTCCAAAATGGTACAAAGAGGAAAAAAAAGAAAGTCTGGGTATTTAGTGATCACTGGGAAAAAAAAAAAAAAAAGGCTCCCTGTGCTATAGGCTATAATTTATCAGGACCTTGCAGCATATTCTGAATATAAACTGCCCATCTTGGGCAAGGTAGATGGGATTATAAGAAGAGATGAGCAGCCACAACATTTGGTAAGAAACACCTGCTGGCCTGTTATCAGCGCAGAAGATTTCCTGGGAAAAGGGTGCATGATGCATGACTGTTGACAGGAGGTGAAAACATACAAAACAGTGTGGACATATGTGGCTGAGACAAGAGGGAATACCACTGCTCAGGCAAAATTCAGGATGAATAAACTAAAACTGGATTTTAGCAGAATGTAAATCACAGCATAGCAAATTGAGGACTTCAGAAACCACAAATTAAGTGAATGCTGCAAAACCATTTCCCTTAAAAAATGGAAAGCCATGGACTGAGTGACTACCTACCAATTAGTATTGGGTACCAAGAAGAGCAGAAGTCACAAGATGTCCATAAACAACTGGGATGTGGCAGCAATCTGAAACATGAAGGATGCTGTCAGGAAAGTGTCTTGGTTTGTATGACAGNTCTTTATTAGGAGAAACTAAAATAGAAATGCAGTAATATAGAAAAACAAACCCACTGACAGAGGCAAAATAAAACCTGACACCCTGTGGGTCAAGGTGTTGGTAGCAGTCCAATTAAATGGTGGATGCAGTCCTTCTGGAGTGGCAGATGTGGTTCTGTTGAACAATGATCCTGCAGAAATGTGTAGATTTCCTCTGAAGATCCAGTGGTGAATGATGGGCCAGGTCTTCCTCTGAGAATCCAGTGGAAAAGGCTGCCTTGGTGTTCTGAAATTCAGATTTTTATCCAGGTAGGAATGCTTGGCTCATCCCCCTGAGTGGAGGATCTCCCAATGGGGTGATATAAGTTTATCAGTCATGCAGTAAGACTCAATGGCCCATTAGCAGAAAATATCTCCCTGGAGGGAGGATGGGTTGTGAAAGGGATAAAGAAAACTGCCCTAGCTGATTTTTAACAGCTGGGCCATTAACAGAGTGTTACCCCACCCCACCTCTTGCCCCAGTTTCAACAGATGGTGATAGAATACATAATACTGTAACCCAAGACAGAAAGAAACAAAATACTTTATGAAAACAAGGCAAGTCCCACCACAAAGAACTATCGAAACAGCTCTAGTGCAAGAAGAAGATTACAGTGAAAGGACTCAAAGTATATATGTCAATACAGCAAAATTATATTCAGGTGGGAAAAATAATTGTTATTCCTGTTTTCCCTGGGTGTCAGGAACTTAGTCACTGCATGTAGCTGTGCTATTACCACTGAAGCAGACCACAGACCCCTAGGGTACGTTCATGACAAACCCCTAGTATCCACATGGCCAAAGACTTCCTTACTTCACTTTTAAACTGTGAAAGTGCTTCTTGAAAAGTACAATACAAGCCCGGAAGAATAATTCCTTTAGATTTTTCTGGCCTACAGTTGTGTTGGACAGCATGTTGCAAAGGGGGAGGAAAAATTTAAAAAGTGTTGTAGCAGCATTAACCAGGAAATTAATAGAAAGTGGCAATGTAATCAATCATTTGGAAGATGGAATAATGTCAAGAGGATTTGTACAAGAGTAAGTTTCTTTGCTTTGGAGAGAAAATTATGGGAATTGTACATAGTGTAGCAGGTTAAGTCAAAAGAATCTGTGGCCAGAGCCAGAAAAAGTTCTCCCAGTAAACAGCTTCATATAGTACTATGTTATTTGGAGGCATATCCTCCCAATCAAATATTTCTCTACTGAGAACTGCCTCATAACACACAAATTCCTAGATTTGCTCCATGTGAGAGGCCTTTGTTGTGGGAAACTTTTGAGCATGTGAATTAGACCTAGAAAAGTAAGGCAGCAGCTGGTCTCTGACACAGAGGAAAAACTCTCTGATGTTGAATAATGACAACAGAAGTTTTTTGAGGCTACTTCAAAAAAAGGAAGTCTGTTAGATACCACATTACCACCAAAATAATCCCAGAAAGCAGAGAAATTTTGCCTGAAGACCCTTGGCAATTTCAGGGAATGGGTGTCCAATGCACCAACAACTAATGGCTTACAGGCCACAGTCTCAGGGTAAGCTAACCCCAAGTGACTGAAGATGGGACACACCATTTCCTCACACAGTTGAGTGATTTCTACATGCCTGATGTGGCATCTCTTTGACTCCAGCTATGAAGGTGTTGCCCTTTTTGTGGCCCTGGGCTGTAAAGCTCAGGAAATTATGTGACTTCCCAGCTGAAGGAAGCAGGAGGAAATACTCCTATGACTAAAAGAAGAAAGGTGAAAGAAAGTCTCCTTTCTAATAGATGAAAACCCTATTGCACAGTGTTTTGATAGTACTGTGGTCATGCAATGAAGGAGAAATGCAAAACATTTTTTGGAAAAGCAGTTATCAAAGTGAATCTGCATTGAAGCTTCCACACAGTTTTCTGCAACTGCCAAAATATAGTTTCACCTTCCAAGATACCACCTATAATAAGTGAAGAGACCGAGAAACTTTTTGAGAGGGCAGTTCTGGGCATCAGCCGGTGTTGGGAAGAATGAAACAGGAAAGCCTTGCAAATATGATTGCTTCACGGAAGGCTTTAAAATTGTAGAAACTGTGAGATTGAAATGAAGGCAATCTTCAACATACCAAACCTTAGTTGCTGAACAACTGGAAGGCTGGTATGTCCAGATGAGAGTAACCCCCTCTTGTTTAGATAAGCAAGGCCCTCTGCTTGCTGATAAGTATGGTAATGTAAGGATTCTTATAGACTGTATGTAAACGCCATAGAATTTGTATCTTGTAATAGACTGGTTAGTGGAAATTTGAATATGCAACATAGAAGAGGATTTATTGCATTGTAACAAGAAGCTCGCTCTCTTTTTTCTCTCTTTTCTTACTCTCTTCTCCTCTCTCTTCTCTCTCTTCTTACTCTTCTTCTTCCTGCTCTTATCTCTTGCTCCTCAATCCTTTGTTCTCTCCCTCCTGGGCCTGCTCTGAACTGCGGCTGGCAGCTCTAAGCAGGGTCCTAGCTTGCACCCATGCCCTTTGTAATAAAACTTAAGTTCTAGGATTCAGCTTCAGAGATCTCTTGTTTCCGTCCGCCGTCCCATTCACCAGGCACACAACAACCTCCCGCAACAGTCTCTTACAAACAGCAGGGTCCTGGACTATGCCTTTCTCTGACAGTGCCAATTTGTCATTGCTGACCATGGAGAGATTGGAGAGTTCAGCTTTGCCGTTGGTGCTCTGCAGAAAGATGCAGAGGTAGGTATTGCCATAAGTTTTTGCAAAACCGCAATTGTTTCCAGCTGAAACTGATCTGAAGTAACAGTGCCACAAAACTTCCTTGACTTTTTGACAGGGAATACTTCATGTCTGTGCCCAATACATGATGCCCATTTAGTGAGGGACAGGCTGCTTGCATGTGGGTATATAGCTGAGTTGCAGAGAGCAAGAGGTCTCTTTGTGAAAAGACTTATTAAACCAGAACCCTTTTTCTTCCATCATGTGTAAAATCTTCATGACTGGGAATAGCCTGAACCCAGGCAATGTCAGAGAGACAAAAGAGGCAAAATTGAAATCACATTAATTGGAAGACACTCTGGAGTAATCTGCAGAAAACCTTGTTATTGAGAAGCCAAGACAGAGTGCTCTGTAGGTCCAGGCGGCTCTCTTAGCCTTAGCATTTCTAAAGAGAGTTATTGAAAGGTCTTACACAAACAAATGTCTATCTTAATCTATGAAGAAGACTTCCAGTGGCAAGCCTTATGGAGGAGTCAAGGGAAAACTAATAAAAGATGAAGACTACAGAGTTCAGCCCTAAAGAAAGTCTGCAGAGTTTCCCAGCAAAAGCAGAGTTAACCAGTGGACTTCCAGTAAAGATGAAATGTCCTTTCAACCTCAAGAAATTTTCTTTCAATCATAACACCAGAAAGTATTTAAATGTGAAGACAGCTCACAGAGAAGAGCAGAGAAATCAAGGCTCTTATGTTTCGTGTAGGTCTTGGACAACCAATTTCCACCTCTCATTCTCTGTTAATTAGGTCTTGTTCTTATGCATATGCAGTAGAACATTTTGGTTTCCCTTCTCATCCATCATCTAATGAGACATGGTATACAGAGACTCTGATGGAAGGAAAGAACATGACAAAATAGAGAGAAGGACTTGTCATTTCAAGGAGTTCAGACTGAAGTATGCTTTCCCTCCGGATCATGAACTTGCCCGCCATGGCTGAGCATGCCAGAGTCACAGCTCTTATGTATGTGTACCGTGTGCTGGGGATAAAAAGCTTGGAGGGGGGTACAGAGATGCTGATAGTGGCAGAAGGAGACTCACTAACACAAGTTTTGCAACTTCATCCAAACCACACAACCATATGAGCTGTCAAGAGGTTTTCTTGTGGTCTTTTGGCTTCCTGTGGGATCTGAGTTTCTAGTTAGTGGAAGATCTGGCCAAAAAACATTATAATTATGTTTACCATGACTTTAAAGGTCTCTAGTGTGCTTCAGCACAGATGTTTAGATCAGTACTAGCATGGAGGTTCAACTGTCCTCTGCTTTTTTTGGTGATGGTTGTGAATGAGAATAGCTTTGCAGTGGTTTAAGTGAGACTGTATATGGAGCACAACCATCATACAGCATTCATGATGGCTAAGTGTTTGACTTTCAACACCCAGAACCTGCAACTCTGGCCTTTTGTGAGAGCCAAGACATACTAGGCTAAGTATTGTTGAACGTGCTATCTTCCTTCTAGCTTTGTACATCTTGTTTCCTGTATTACACTTGATGAAAACAGCAGTTTCAGAGGGTGAAGCATTACAAATGATTCTGTAGGTCTTTGTACAAATGTCTAACTTCAGTAATGATAGAAAGACCTATAGTACATCTTTCCCTTATGCCTCCTTCTTCAAACAGAGAAGAAGTGCTAAAGAATCATTATATTCTACTGGCAAAATAAATTAACAATCCTTCCATAAATCTCTCTTCTGTGTGTACCCCTGTAGTACTTGCAAATATTCACAGTTAACAATTATTGTGCTGTGAAAGGAAAGTAATTTACTTTGAAATTGCACAATTTGAAATGTAATGCAGCTATCCTACATGAATGTTGCTTTAGAAGCTTCACAGACACGCCATCCAACTTGCAGCTGTGCCTGAATTTCTGTTTCTGAAGTTTTTCACAGTCAAAAATAAGGAACTATTTTGCAAATATTTGAACTGACCTAAACCTTGACAAACCAAATCTCAGACTGATAGTAAGAGCCAAATGGGATAGACATATATTCATAAAGAGGATGAAATATGTCAAAGTGACGAAAGCATTTCATTCTATAGCTCCCATTCTCCCGTGCTGGGATGTGTTGGTGGTATGAGAGGGCTGAGGGTGACAGAACCCCACATGTCTGGTTATTTAACACTACAAGACTTTATAAAACACTTGATGGAAAAATTGTTTTAGGAAATTTCCCTTCCATCCTGGCTCCAGCTCTTCACTGTAGCAGAACTATCCTTTAAGTTATGTGAAATAATTTTTTTAAAAGGAAATTTAAAAATGTAATCTTGAATATAAACACACAAGTATTGTCACAATGGAGAAATTTTAGCCTTTGACAGGGAAGCAGTGGGAATGGGTGGTTATTGGGAGGATGCAAAAAACCTCTTCTTGAGGCAGGTCTGATAGAGAAGAATTCGTGGCATGGACCTGCACTTTCAACCTCCCAAGTCCAACTTTTTGTTGAGCAATACAACTGGTGTAGGTAGCTTGGTTTGTGTATTGCAGTTCAAGAAGGAGATAGAGTTCTGGGTGAGAGCCCAGAGAGACAAGAGGCTGTGAATTGCCAATCCTTTGCATAATAAAAGGTGCAAAGACTACTGGCCAGGTAGGTGAGTGGACACCCGAGAGGCACAGCAAGAGCCAAAGACTTGAGAAGAGCAAGGCTTACCCATATGTAGATTGTGAGGGGGTTCCTTCATTGGGGGATCTCCTTGGAGGCACCAGCTTGAGCTGTTTCTTCTATTACTGTGCCATGAAAAAATTGCTATATGGACATCTGAGACTCTGCTATGGGAAACCTGTGGTCGAACTGCTAAGGAAACCTGGTCTGACTGCATGATTGGGGTGTGTGAAAAGCACCTGCTGGCTCATTGCAGCCACCTACTGTGAAGATGTTTCAGTCCCAGCAGTGAAAGTGTCTGGCATTGGGAGAGTGACTTAAAGTGTCTGCCAGTGGTCAGACCTGGATGTTTCCTTAACACTTAACACTGTCAGGAATATAGGAGCTGAATGCCCATTGATTTTCAAGAAGACAGAGGCTTTACTAATAAGTCATGATGGATTTTTTCACTCTACCAGTAGTAAATGTTACAAGAAGACCCTTCACATATTTTCAAAAATGGCTGAGTACTGTAATGGCCTAAGTATAAGAAAGGGATAAGCAATCCACGGTATTTAGTGTTTGAAGTTGCCTGATCTGAGTAACCAGTTGAGAACAGAAAAAACTATGCCTAAAGCCGTATGAGCATGATGTTTTGCAATTAGCAGTAAAAGTTTAGGAAAGAGGTGTTTTTGGAAAACTCCTTGAGATATGCCAAACCATGCTGGAGTCACTTTTTCAGTCACTGAGGTACTTCAGGAAAACTACTACTGACAACAGTAGAGTCAGTCTTCCAGAGTTATATGAACATATTAAGACACTTAATTAAAGAAACAATCTAGAAGAAGAGCTCCATGGAGTATATTGTGTGGAAGAATTGTCAGAAATATCTGTTGGACCAGCAAATATAAAGTTGTCTGTTTAATATATACAGTGAAAGTGAATATCTCAGAACATTCTGCGGACTTTCAGTCTAGTGGCTTTGGTTAATGGTGTCTTCCCTTGAATGATCATTGTTCTTACCTTGTGTATATCCTTTGCTCTAGAAAAAAGATGGGACATACTGCACTTTTGAATTTGTTCTTGCTACACCTGTTTTTGATGACAATGTACAAGACAGATGGAAAATAATTCTAGTGAATATTAATTACTTATATGACTATGTTTGAATATGCAAAATATCTTCATTGTGTTGCTAAAGGTATAGTGAACAAGGCTTGACATATCTGTGGATATTAACTATTTATTTAAAGGCATTAACAGGATGTGAGTCTTGGATTTATAAATATGCATATAAGCTGCAGAATTCAGAATGTTGTAATTAAGTTAATTAAGATGGAAATAAGAAATTTGAGTATTGTGTGGTTGTGGACAATATGACAGCCTCTACTGAGACAAGGCAAATCTACTATAGCAGTAGCTTTCAGTCAAACCACATTTATTTTCATGCAAGTTCTGTTCCAATAAACTTATTCATAATACATTTATTAAGAGTGTGTTGTAGAGCCATCTTATAGCTACTGGAGACTCCATCTTTATGCATATTTCCACAAACTCTGGCTTGTACATGAAGTTGGAGAAAACCTACTGGGTCGGCAATGTAAGAAGTTCACTCTCTCCTATTGTTATAGATGGGTAATGTGATGATTGGCTCTTACAATTTAGAGATTAATATAATGTGTATGTTAAGAGAAGTTCTGTAGATGTATAGTTATGTTATTATAATATGTCATTCCATAGTTCTCTTCTCCCTCCCCCTTGTAATAGCCATAGCAATTTAGGCATTTGGGGAGGGTCGGTTTGTTACTAGGAGATGTGACATAATGACACCTGACCTCCAATCAAGGTGTAAGAAAGTAATCTCCACAAATGAACGACAGAGAAAGAGTTGACTGACAACGATTTGGGAGGGGCTAGGGGTATAAAAGGCAGAGTATCCATTTTGTGCACAAGCACAAGGTGGTTGAGTCCTTTGCTTCTAGTGCTGCTCTTTCTCCGTGTTCAGTTTTTTGCTGTGTTTTAGCTAAGGTTTAATAAATCTTTTAAATTTTAAAAGTGGGCATCGTCTCTCACCCTATGAAGGTGGTCTCATTCCTTAATACATTAGTGTGGCTGTGAGAGGTTTTCTGCTATGGCATATAGACAGCTTGACAAAGTCAATCGTTCTCGAACAGAACAGGGCTATGTGATGTACTACATATAACATGAACAGAATGTAAGAATCCAGGATCTGAACTGCTAACAGTGGCTTCAAAATGTATTCACAATGATTGCCCATTTTATTTGGGTTCTTGCTTCTGTAGCTAATGTAATATTTTAAACCCTGAAACTAAACTTTCAGAGACAGACACCAAATATTATGAAAATTCCTGAAAAACATGACATCTAGCATCATCATGTTTATGCTGGCTCCACAGTTTTATATTGGTATACCTACAATAATTTTATATATCAATATTCAGAAAAATCTTTCATCAAAAAGTATGTACTGACATGTTCCCTGTTTTTTACTTTCTTTTACTTTTGATTTTAAAAGGTAGAGTGTCATAAATATTATCTGAAGGCCAGAGTCTGAATTCTTGGTTCATATTGAAAAACAATTCCAGAACCACCATCAATTCCAGAAGAATCAGTCTTAAGCAGGAGAGGACTACTAAATCATTCTGAGGGAGCAAAAATTAATTATCTATCAGGTTAATATACTTCAGAACCTGAAGACCAGTTTATGTTGCCAAAACTGAATGGTTTAATTTTTGCATTTCTTTGCAGGCATTTGGTGATTTCATGTATGACCTAAGCATGACTCTGACACCTAAAGGATTTGACAATATGATCCAATAGCATCAATGTCAATGATACATGAGACTAAATTAGTAAGGAAATAAAAACTGCTTGTATAAGCTTTTTCTAATGCTAATTCCTGTATTATCAGGATAATTTTATTCAAGTATCACAGTATGTAAAAAAGAAAATTCTGCCATGGCAATTGAAAGTTTACATCAGGATATCATTAATTTTAATATTTCAAATTACAAGACACTGTTGAAAAACCCAGACTGGAAAGTCCCAGGTCAAACCATATACCTCAAGACCAAAACTGATTTTACTTCTAGGACTAAGTAGCTGAAAAATACCATTTCCATAGATTAATATTTTTCACCTGGATTTTACATATCTGGAAGAAATATACATTGCTTATGCATTAACCAAACTTTTATTGTGCCAACTGTACTTCATAGACCTGAGAAAATTATTCAAGCAAAACAAAAGAGTACAAAAAAGCACAACTCTAAATAGTTTTAAATCCCAAAGAGGCAATTACAAGTTTGATTTCAGTCATGCGGCTGGACTGCATTGGAAACGTAAACACTTTACCTATATTAAGCAGATGTGAAGGCTTGGACTAAGATAATAATAATAATGTAAATAATAAATCCAGCCTGCAGTTTTATTTGTGAATTAAAAGGGTGGTCCCTTTTAATAAATTGGGAAAATACAGCAATAAAATTCACACTAATTAATGTGTAAAAGGTAATTTTACGGAGCTGAAATGTGTTAAAATATATATTTTTTAAATGAGAAAAGTAAGTTGCACAATAACTAATCATTTAAATAAACAAACTGAAAAGTGAATTAAAGTAATATTGCAACAGGAATAATTTATAATTCTTTACCCTTTGTGAATTGTAAGTCTTTATAATTTGTGAATGTGTTAGGCTACAGTATATGTAGTGTTATATATTTAGAATACTTCTTAGCCTATAAAGAAAAGCCTGGCAATTGCAGTACATATTTATCTTTGCTCTGGTGGCTAAGGAGAAGGGTAAAGGGCAGGGCATCACAGGATACAACAAAACAACCAAACAATCACATGAAGATAGATCAAGGTCTAAAACCCTAGCGATGCAGATGGCAATTGGCTGGTGAGGATAGAGGTGAAGGAGAAAGACAGCTACCTTTGTGTACACTGTATCCCAAAAGCAGCTTTTTCATTCAGAGTACATGCGCAGGGTCTTTACCCTCGGATAAATGTGACATGCTGAGTATAAGCTAGTTCTGTGGGCTGCTTCAGTAGGTACTCACATTTCTGACGGGCAGTTTAACTCGCAGAAACTACTTCAGGCTGAGATGGATAATCACTCTTTAGTGAGCATTGAGCAACCCTATATGGGTGCTTCCATTGCACATCTTCATTTTAGATGTCTGAAGTTACATAAATGGGTCTTTTCCTTGAAGATATAATGAAGCTGATCTACCTCTTATCTGCTTTTTCTCAACTTCTGGATCTAGAGGTAGACAGAGCAAGTTGAGGCAGTTCCTGGGCTATTTGGAGTAGTTTTGCATGTGTCTGGAGTAATGTCTTTCTTTTAGTTCTCTCTGGATGTAGTAAGGCCTAGGCAAACACCAGAGTTTGGAGAGGAGAGAGATGGAAGGAGATATCTAATTATACATCTGTTCTCCAACATTTTGACTCTCAGAATTAAAGTAAAATTAAAAAAAAAAACTTGAAAATAGAAAGGCAAAAAAAGGCAGATCATGAGAAAAGGTAGTAGGACACAAAATAAGTCATATATTGTAATTTAAATTCTTTGCTTTCTCTTCTGGAAAATGTAGATACATTGAAAAAAACAAAACCTGCTTATAAGAAAGATCAGTTTTTATTCTGATCTGATTTAAAACAATTCTGTGGGAAAAAAGGTCTTCTTGAAATGTTCCCTTTTGATAGTTTTGATAAAAATATTTTAATATTTTATAATTCAAGACAATTATTTTATCAGATTATTTTAGTTAATTTATAGTTTAAAGTGTGAAAAATTAACAACGGCAAAAAAAAGAGATAATGTTATTTATATGACATATTTTAAGAATTTTATTTTGGTTTTTT
>VZTB01000809.1:86839-106713 GCA_013397245.1 Thryothorus ludovicianus | reverse complement strand
TTTTTTTGTTTTTTGTTTTTTTTTTTGATTTTACCAAAATTCTTAAACTTGTGGGACAAGTTAAAATAAAATTTGTGACTTAGCTTAGTGCTTAACATCTTAAAAGGTCTGTGGCACAAATTATAGTAAATGCTGCACTTTGTCAGATTTTGGATATACTTTGTTGAAATGAGTTTCCCCAGGACCCTGAGTTTGCTGCTTCTCTTTGGCAGAAACAGGGCCAGAAGAACAATGTTAAATACATCCTAACATTTGTAAAGCCACTTTTCCTGAGCAGTATGCATCAGACTGTTATTTGCTACTATTTGGCCTTATCATTTGAGGTCACAGCTGTATGATCAGGTAGTGATGTGTGAAGTGGCAGATAGAGGAGTATTTCATGCTTAGCTTATCTGAAGTTGCTTCTGCATGTATTTAACATTGGTGATTAACATGTCCACCGACAGCAAGGAGGAAACCAGGGAGTAAGCTACAGTCTAGTATCTGCAGGGATATTGACAGACACAGACTCAGGTGTTACGAACATGACTGGTGCCACCTACGGGCAGGTAGAAGAAAAGTAACAGGCAGAGCCGGGGTTTATGTTACTGATGGAGCACTGAACATTTGCTGGATTTTGGTAGCAGCAGGGGTGATTAGCTGTAGTATTTGCGTAGTTTATAAATGGGTGGTATTTCTTTGTCCTTCCCTGTTTTTTTTGTTTTTTTTCTAGTATGGACATACTATTGCTCTAACCAGCGATTTGAAGCTGCAAAATTAAATCAGTGAATGTAGATGATTGAAATGGAAATACAAAATAATGGTTTCCTTCACAGGCCCCCAAAACCCCCCAAACATCTACTATTTCACATATTTACATAATAGCCAGGAGGTGGAGTCGATGACCCAATGGGTCCCCTCCAACTCAGCATATTCTAAGGTTCTATGATTCCATGATAAAGAAAGATACAAACATCCTGAGATGAGGGTCATGTACTTAAGTTTAGATATGACTTTGTAACAGGACCAAAACAGAGCTAAGAAGCTGAACTACAGCTGACCAAGAAGGAAAAACAAAACTTGAAACCAGACTAGGGATACAGTTAGTTTTAAGGAAAATGTTAAGGGGTTTTAAGTAGTAAAATTTCTCTCTCTCTACCTTTTGCAGTCATATTATGATTTTTATTGGTATTCAAAATCAAAAATATTTCAAACCAAATAAAATACTGGTATGACACTTTTTTGAAATTAAGTAAGAATAATGCAAGGATCCTCATAGACTTGACTTCTAGCCCAGGCATTATTCCCACTTGCAAACTTTATCATAATTATCATAATTAAATCACATTGTCTTTTCCTTGTTTCTGTGAAAGACCTAGAGGATCAAACAGAATAACAAGGAACTCAGATCATGATAAAACTTGGCTGAGACATTTCTTGATTCCAGTTCATGGGACCCTGTGAAGATTTGAAGCCAAACATGTTGGCAGCTGCATAACCAGCCCCTCTTTTCCTAGCCAGGAGAAATACTGAAATTTTTGAATTCTGAGTGTTCCCAAAGGACTGTTACATGTGGACTTAAGCAAGCTCAGTGACACTAAGATGAGAACAAAAGTGATGCCTATTGTAAAATTAAATTGATTTTATGTGTGGGAAATAAATTCAATATATAAAAAAATAATTTCAATTATTTTTTTCAATTTTATTTATTACAATAATATTTTCTTAAAACTTTTGAGTGGAAATGTGAGTCTGAAGTTTACTTTTCCTATGTTACTGCTGTTAGCAGCATCCATCAGAGTTTCAATAATTGTTTTACAATGTTTTTTTCAGTATACCTTTAGTGTGTTGTCATTTTTCTTGTCTATTTCCTTCTATGTCTATGAGAAGAATGCAATATGCCACCCATGAGATTTTGTGTTGCCTTCCTTTGCTCCTTTCACCTTTGGTCTCTTCTAAACTCTATGCTCCAATTCCTTTTGTTGATGTATACATACATATATGCCTCATAACCCTAATGTTAAAGATAAAAAGATTTTACTTTTCTAAAGAACATCTTCCTTATGACACTTTCTTTGTTGTGGCCTTTTATTATCAGTCTAAAGTGTATTATTGCTTGTGGGATAAGCTGAGAAGAAACCAGAATGGCAGTCCTTTTGTGAAGCTTCCAGCTTTCAGTCTCTTCTCTGTTCATCTCATTTCCACTCTTATCTTTAGCTGATGAAACTTTGGGCATAGTTTTCCTTTTTCTTTCTATGCCTTTTAAACCAAATTTAGGCTTTGTTTTGTTGGTGAGGATGAGTAGATGTCTTCTAGCTTGCCAAATAAGAAAGAGTGATCCTCGTATCTGTGGTATGCACAAGTGATAAATTTAGTAGAGGTGCTGTTAAATATCACTGTCTGGATTTAAATATTTGGACAAAGATTAGCTGCCAGTACAAAATAAATAGCATGGATGTTTAATCAATATCTATCATTCCTGTTGGTCAGATACTGTCTTCTTTGTTTAAATAGAGAGAACATGTCTGCTTAGTATTGTAACTCTCTTAAAATTTGGACCATTTTAAGCAAAATCCAATTCATACCTTGGTGCATAATTAGGAAGGAAAGATAAGAGAGTTGAGTCTACACATCACAGGTAGATACATTCTTTGCATACTGTTTAAAAATTATGTTGGCGCATGGCTTTCAAAAATACATTTAGTCACTAGAGGGAGACACAATCATTTGTAACAGAAAATTTTCACACTGGGGAGGCAGATATCAACCGGGTTGGAGTGCTACTGCCCAAGTGAAAGGCTGCTGATACGGTAAGCATCTGGTGGCTATGGGGATTGGAGACTGTGCAAGAACCCTTCATGGATCTGCTTGATCCTGCAGAATTGCATCAGCAATTCCTTTTCATAAAGCCATCTGACCTGGGCTCCAGTGAGATCACCTTCAACTTAAGTGAGCAGAAAAGGCTTTTACCTCATTTTCAGCCAGTGCTGGTCTGGGCTATGTTGCTCATCTTGCTCGAGAAACCTGCTGGATGTGGCTAAATTTCTCACCCAGAGTAACTTGATTGAGTGGAGAAGAGGAAGGGCAATGAAGAAAGCCCTGTGGCTCCTTGGGAGCTCTTCTACTGTTAGAAGTGGGCTGGCACACCTTAATAGCTCCTAACATACGCTGCCAGTAACCACTGATTCCCCCACAGCTGCATTTGGGCTGAATAGTGATGCTGCTTGGGGGAAACCAGTGAGGATGTACAGAGCAGGCTCCTGGATGATTTGTTGGCATCGGTGGGAGAAGACCAATTTTTCCCTGGGTAGAAGACCCTGCAGGGGACAATCTGTACACCATTTGGCTGGAGAAATTGGTATGCAAGGCTAAAGGATCTCACCTCAGTGATTTACTTTAAAATGAAAGCTAAGGTGCAAACCTTAGAGGCAGATCTTGTGCCCAGTGGAAAGTGCTTTGATCAAAGCACCAAGCCCAACATAAAGCTTGCATAAGTGTTAATATTCATCCAAAAACCAAACAGAGGAAACCAAAGGCCCTGTCTACACTGGGATCAAGATTGGACTAGCATTAACCATATTGCTGCTGATAAAACCACAGGGAAACATCTCTACATCTGGAGTTTCTGTTCAGTGTTTATCCATTCCGGGATGCTTTTTAATAATGTATTAAACTAGGATATTGTGAAGGTGTGGTGAGAGACCACACCTTCACAATAATAGGTGTTATTTATTCTTTATTGCCTAGAAATACTTCATGGACCTGTTAATATTGCCTCCAAATAAATGTTTATGGAATCACTAATTCTGGTTTTATTTGCCATATTTTTCACAAAGCTTCTGAGTCATAATTTCAAGTCTGCTAGGATTTGTGTTCCTATTTTCTCTTTGCTTTGTACGTTATGTATGTCTGTATATTTTGAAGAGACAATTGTAGAGTGTAAGATGGAGGCAAGTATTCTTTATTTTAATTAAAATGCTAACATAAGAAATCATCCTATTGAGTGATTTTGTTGTAACATAGCCACTTCCTCTGCTATACAGTAGTAAAATGCTATTTGATGCTTCCTTTCCTGTTCTCCAGGGCTTACACTGCAGCCAAAACCATCCTCCCTTTAGGCTGAAACTTGGCACACAAAATCTCAGCTAAACTTCAGTGTGGCTTGAAAGTTAAAATAAAAAATTTTACTTTCATGTGTTCATGTTACTTTGGGACACTACACCTTGCGGTTCCTTGTATTGTTTCTTTGTAAAGTGAATAAAGACTTCGACATCATTCCGAGATTAAAAATGAAGTGTTGCTGACATTAATTTTTAATAGAAGTATCATTACTGCTGACTACAGAAAAAAACCTTCTGTCTAGTTTCAAGAAGGACATAGATGTAGTACTGCACAGAAAGAAAAAAGATTATTCGTTTGCTGGCAGTTTTTGCTTGTGTAGGCCATCCTAGATGGAAGACTCTTACCATTCGTGGAGGGGCCGTGACACAGACTTTTATGTCACTGACCCTTGTTGGAGACATTTGATCTGAACCAAGCATGAGCTTGTCATTGTTTTTACAAAGCTCAGTGAACAGCGAGTCTAAACTCTTCTTAACAAACCTCTCATCTATGGTTATTTACGTATAAATGGTTTCTGAAGTAAGTCAAGTGTGTTACTGAGCAAGTTGCCTGTCCCCATGTCACTGACTCCAGAAAGTTGGTCATAATAATTTGATTGGCCATTAGATTTGGGTAGACATTTGATCTTTTAATAACAGCATATGCATATACATGGAAAAGGAAAGTCAAGTTCATTGCAATCTGAGGATACATAGAGACTGAGTCCAGCTCAACATGAATACCTTTGACCAAGGAGATCTTGTGCAGCAAGATTGCAAGTTTCGACAATACGTATGTATTTATTTTTTTTTTTAACTGAGTTGTGTGCCTGATTGATATAAAGCAATTTTTGCACCATGCTTTTGCAAGATATTTACCATAAATTTAGTAGTTTCAGATGACTGGAAGTTGTTTTCTAACAAATTTTTCTCCTGATTTTATTTATATTCACTCTTACAAATGTCTTTGCACATCAAAAAATTAGAAACAATATTTAATAGATGGGAATTTCTCTCTCTGTAAGATGCCTATAAAAAGGGTTTTTCTTACTAGAAATAATGAAAAATAGTAGTTTCTTTCAGTATAGGAGAAAAAGTTGAGGAAGTTGACTGACACTTGAAAACAGAAAAACAAACTCTCAGGTGGAAGAATTTATAATTGTTTGCACCAGTCAAGAGTCATATGGAAATCCAGAAAGAGACAACAGGACCTAACATAATGGCATAGGATATTTTGGGTTGATAAATGCAAGTCATTTAACTTGGAATAATGAAGGGGGGGATTTGAAATTTCCCATTCATTTTGGAGGTTGCAAGCTAAATTTTTCCTACTTAGGAAAAATATCACAGAGCACAGGTCAGTCAGAACATGTCAGTCTGTAAGGTTTTTAAAAAAATAGGCAAAATGTTAGTTCCCGTAAAGGTTGAGCTATAAACTATGTCAATCAGTTATAGATCAATGCAAGCCTGACAATGTCACTGTGTGCATCAGTGGTATGTTGTCCCCTGCAACACAGAGTCAGATGGGCATAGGTGGAGCTGTTTTTCCCTTTTCTTCTCTTTTGTTGGTTTGCTTGTTTTTTTTTCAGACAAAACTTGTATTACATTTGTAAGAGACCAGTGCTTATATGTTTTACAGTTTAGGAGACCTGCTTTTGGCAGCAGAGATTCATAAACTGTTGTGAATCCTCCTGGTAAGCCATCCCCAAGCTTGTGGTTATACAAAGTCTTAAAAACCCAGAAGAAAGCCTGAATTACCATCTTCTCCCTTTCCATGGGTCACTTATTCCCTTATGTTATCTTTTTTGAGGCATCAAACTTATTCTCTTGTGCTGTCTTGAGACATCAAACCTCCAGTGACAGGAATAAGGTCCCTCACTATGTCATGTCCCTGATCCTACAAGAAGTGAAACATTTTCTTGTCCTCTGCAGCAAAGCCCAGCTCTGAACACATTAGAGACTTGATGGATTTTGCAAGAACTTTTGTGGTAGCAGTGCTCACTAAGAACCAAGCAAGCAGATACTTGTGGGATCTCAGGCTGTTGAGGGAAGGGCCTGTCAAAGGAAAATGGAGTACACTAGTGGGCAAAGATGTTCAGTGTTAACATGAAAGAATGGCTGTTACAAAATGAAACAATGGGGCTGGTTCTGCTCACAGGGGTTATCGAAATAACTGGTCTGAAACAGGTGGAGTGATGTTTATATGGAAGAGGTTTAAGAGGAGTGAAACTATTTTGCAGCCTTTATGGAGTAGTCTTTTCTTATTTCTGAAAGCAGAATCAGTGAGCAAGGTGAGTTAATAGTACATAAGTAAAATTGAAGCCTACAGCAATTAAATTAAAAGCTAGAAAATTAGGAATGGTAAAACTGAATACATTTTAATTGAACATAATCAGTTGAAGACTATTACATTACCAGAGTGGAACAGAAGCACAAAATAACATGATAATCACTTCCTGAATTAAAATTTTAAACCAATAAACTGAAAAACTGGTGATATCCCAGTGTATGACATGAGAGTACTCATGATATGAGATCATGAATTATTTGTATCTTCTTTAAGTGTAGAATGTAAATTTGTTTTGAATTAATTTCTACTGGGAAATCAGTAAATGTAACTGTCTCCTGTGGAAATGTTTTTTCCTTCTAACTGTTTTTGTTATTATTATTTATAGTTTTGTTGTTTGGAGAGGGAAAGAAAAAAATGGAAAATTTTATGGTAGTAAGTAATTTAAGTAAGAGTTATATTGAAAAAAATGTAGTGCTTTTCTTTGTAGTGAAATACACTGCAAGGTAATGTTCAAATAACTTCAGACAGAAAGACTCCACTTTGTTAGGACAAATGGGTGTTAATATCTTCAAAAATTACTTGATCTGAAAGGACTGATCAGGTTCTGGAAGAATGGATGTGGGGGGCTTTATGAACATCAAACCACACTAGTTTGTTGCAGACTTGAGCACAGTCTGAACTTCTGAAATTTAGAGAAAAATACACAGGCTTAATAGACTAAATAAAGTTGTAGGACTCCTCCATCTCCTCTGTGGACACTGACTTTTCACAGCATGATCTTCTGCACAAATTTCTGTGACCAAGAAGTCAGTATCCACTTGTTTTCCCTACAGAGAATGAATTGGTAGACTGGTAGCGAACATGAAAGAGTTTAGCTAGTGCCTTATTATTATTGTGGTCTGTGGGATGCAGAAGCAGGTGCCAAAGCTTATGATGGCCATAATAATCACTAAAATTCGGGATGAAGAAAAAACCCTCTAACACTTTAAATGTTAGGGAATCAGGCATTATTTTTTTCTGGTGAGGATGTGCCATGGAAATAATTCCATCTATCTTTTTTACCACACTTTCCACATATTTATATGTTAAAAAATACAAAGAAATTCTCATTCGTTGGTTCTACATTGCACAATTTAGTATTTGATCTCTTATTGTTTACTGATTCCTTAGCCTGCAATGCAAGTTTGGTCCTCATTCTTTGGTTCTCTAATCCTTCTTTTCCTAGATCAGGTGTCTCCAACCACACCAGGGGTTAATGTCTGTCAATGTCTGGTTATCTCCCTTGTGTTTTTGGGCTACTCCCAATATGTAGATGTTAAACTCTCAAGAATCTAGGAATCTTCTTCCTAGGATTGAGCCTTATCAGGCCTCACCCAGTGAAACTCAAATCCATGGTAAACAGTCTTTTGACATCCCCCTCTCCCAGTCCTCATACCTAGCAAAGAAAAACAAACCCATGACTAAAGTTACTCAAAATTTAAAGAGTTATATAACTTCCAACAACAGGTATAGTCTAAAAATGAAGGACAATCTCTTGTGAGGGAGGGAGTTATTAAGGGAATGACCTACTGTTATTGTCACTTCTGATTTTCCTTTGTTTTTACCTGTACAAGTGTGTTCCACAATGAGGGAAACCCACCACTTTGGGAGAATTAGGACAAACAGGTTTTTTAAAATGCAGATATGCTCATAGCTTGCCTGTTGGCATTGGACAAGTGATTATTGCTTTGCACTATTGCTCTAGTGCTCTGCAGGAGTATTTTGCAGGTAAGTCTAGGGTAAAGTACCTGAGGAATTAGGCCTTCCCGGCTTTGTTTTTTTTGTACTCCTAAGCTTATGAAAATCGAGGTAGAGAGCTTCTTTGCATTCTGTGTCACCTTGTCCTCAGGGGTTACTGAAGTATCTAAGTCGGAGTAATCATGACTCAGGCTTTTGCTAATTGGCCTGACCTTTACAACCCTTTCTACTCATTTTGTACACTTTATTTGTCCATCTCTTCCATCCTAGGGAATATCTTGTGGATAATGTTATATGGCAAACATTAAGTTTGAGAGGCAAGTAAAAGATGGAAAATATTAAATAGTTGTGTTTCATATAATGCAGTATTTTTTGATTACTTGCATCATTGTCTTGTAATCCATCTGGATCCCCAAGTCCCCATTAGCTGTAAACTGTGTTCTCACCATTCTGGATCCTCTGACAATGGGAAGGTGATGAGCTAAAAATGTAAAGATTTTTGTTCTTATGATTTTGGAACAAATGCTCTCCCGTTTTCTGCTGTTTTCTTTTCATGGACCATTAGCAGCTTCCAAAGGCAATATCCTTTCACTGTCACACTGTGCCATGGGGTGCCATTTCAACAACTTCAGATGAGAGCATTAAGTACAATTCTGGATGAGAGTCAGAGCATAACCAAATAAAAATAATAAAGGAAACCTTGTAAGAGCAATTTGGAATGCTGTCCTGTGCTGAATTAATTTGCAACTTAGCAGAAAGCTACCAATCACTGGTGATTGGTACAATAGTCTTCAGCACCTTATTTAATCGTAAAGTATTTCATACCCTAAGAAACATCACTGTTCATTTGCTTTTCCTTTTTCGGTGATCATCTTAGCTGAATGCTTAGTGGTGAATCAGTAGGAGGGGAAGAAAATTCATGTTTCTAATTCAAGGGGAATAAAAATTGACTTCTTGTTGTTCTTCTCCCTTCCCCCTTGCAATTAATCTGGAGTTAAACATTTCTTAGGAGAATTTAAAAAAAAAATCCTGGAAGGAAATAACCCTTTCATAATCCTTTTGTACATCTCTCAATGCATAGAGGTCAAATTGTGGCAAACATTGCATATAGGTGCAAGACAAAGCATACTCCCAGCCAGTGGTAGAACTGTGAGGTAGAATTCCACTCCTTTAGCTCACCTCCTAGGGAAACAGAAAATGATTAGAAAACAGGTCCTCACAGTGCCACATGCTTTGGGGAGGACTCAGGCTACCTAAAGCCCCTGAGTTCGCACTGACTGATTTGGCACCAGATTCAGTGCTTGAATAAATTATTCATTCTTTATAGTAGGGAAATTTTGTGTGGTGCACAATAAATGCACTGCTCAGAGCTAGAGCTGAGAGTATTTCCTGACTCTGATGATGCATTCCCTTTTCAAACGTCTTTCATGGTGACAGCTATGCAACTTAGCAGGCCCTGCTTGGAAGTGTCATGGAGAGATCCACATAGAGCTTGTCAGTGTCATAGGTTGACACTGGCTGGATGCCAAGCACCCACAAAAGCCAGTCACTCACTCCCTTCTGCAGCTGGACAGAGGGGAGAAAATTTATTTCACAGGTTAACAGGTTGAGGTAAGGATCAGGAGAGATTACTCATCAAATACCATCATGGGCTCAACTTGGAAATATGAAGTGAATTTATTACTAACAAAATCAGAGTAGAATGATGAGAAGTAAAAATAAGACTCTCAGAAACACTTTCCTCACACCTCTTCCTCTCCCAGCTCTACCTCATACCCTAGTGGTGCAAGAAAACAGGGAATGGGAGTTATGGTCATTTCATCACACAAAGCTTCTCCCACTGCTCAGGGAGAGGAGTCCTTCCCCTACTGCACTGTAGGGTCTCTCCCACAGGAGACAGTTCTCCAAGAACTTCTCCAGCATCATTCTGTTATAAGTACATATTATATTACTGGCTTTTGACAAATATTAAAATGAATGCTATATGCATAATGCTGGAAAACTTTGCTGTTTGAATATAGTTTCTTTTATTTCTGCTATTAACAAAACTTAGAAATAGTATTGTGATAAATACATTTTTCTTGAGCTATAACATTTAAATAACCTAAAAATCTTTTGTAACTAACTCAGAGAATGGTGAAAGATAATCAGGAAATTCTTCACATTCTTGGATTATCCTATCTGGATGAAGACGGGGGTGGGACACCAGAGCCCCAGGTAGGGAATTTATTGATCATCCGTTACCAGAGGATCTGCAACAGACTGGAGCAACAAGGAGAAATAAATGATAATTTACAGGATGGAATGAGGGGGGCAGGTTGGGGGAACTCAAAGGAATGTTTTTAAATAATGCATAAGGGTCTATGAATATGCAACATGCTGATGCATTTAAAGAAGTGTTTTCTGAGTTAGTGTGTGCTCTTGGCTAAATGCCAAGCACCCGGCCGTATCAAATTTTTGCTTTATTGTCTTGTCTCTTACTGTCTTTTATTAAACTTCTTAAATTTTACCAGGAAAATGAACCTCGTTTTTCACAAATCCATCTCACAAGCAACAGCTGAAATCGCATGGGCAACAGTACCCTCAAATTGCTGCAGCATTTTTCACAGGGTGCAGTCTTTCAAGGACAGGCTTCTCCTGCATGGGAGCTGGGCCCTTCACTCCATGGGTCTCATGGGCTCACCGCCTCCTCTAGGTATCCTCTAATGTGGGGCTCCTCCACGGGCTGCAGGTGTACCTATGCATCCCAGTGGAACTCCTTGGGCTGCAGGGGCACAGCTGTTTCACCACGGTCTTCACCACAGACTGAAGAGGAATCTGGGTGCCTGGTCCATCTCCTCCCCCTCCTTCTTCATTGACCATGGTGTCTGCAGAATTCTTCTTCTCACATGTTCTCACTCTGTTCTTCTCTGGTCAGAATTCAAACTTTTTGTTTTGATTTCTTCTTAAATCTGTTATCACAGAGATGTTACCACCATTTCTAATTGGCCCAGTCTTGGCCAGTGGTGTGTCTGCCTTTGAAGCCACCAGGGATTGGCTCTGCCAGACATGGAAGAAGTTTCTAGTAGCTTCTCACAGGATACATCACTGTACAAAAAAAAGGCCATGTAAAATCAATATAGTGAGCAGAAGAGCAGATCAGTCAACAGGTTTAAGCATAGAACAGGGTGGTAGCTGGGATGGTTGCTGTCTTGGCTATACAGATAGATGACACTGGGCTAGGTACTTAACATCTGTGTATTCTGCTTTTTTTTTTGTTCTCTAAAAGAGGGCTTATCTTTCTTCCTGTGAATGTTGGGATTTTCTCTGGCACTGGCCTTGTAATAGTATCTTAATGCCAGGAGGGAAGGCATTGCAAGACTGTGAAGGTTTGTAAAGCACTATAAATTTGTGTTGGGCTAGGTGTTATATGTTACCAGTGCCTTGTTACCAAAATGTTTACATTTGACTTTCACCTTACGTAAAATACTGTTTTATACTATTACTCTCTACTCTGCTGAACAATATTGAGTCTTGTAATTTTCTCCCTAACACAGAAATTATTTCACCTTGACATGGAAGACTAGGCAAGGATGTTCTGTTCTGAAGTAAAAGGCACATGGGATATATTCAATAATACTCCTATTAGGGGTAGCTCGGTGTTCTGTAGTGCAGTACAAGCTGCAGATCATGCTTTGGGTGTGAGAAAATGGTGGAATCCCCAGAAACGAGCTATCAAGTGACACAGACCCTTTGCATAACAAGGGGCATGGGGACGTTGGCACCAGCCAGGTGATTGGCCACTCTGATATATGGTAGGAGGGAGCCGATGGCTCAGGAGGAAAGCCCCACACTATTGTAAGCATTGACTGTGTGGATAAAAAAAACTCGAGATTGCTTGGTTCAAGGTCCCTCGTCAGAGGCACCCAGCTTGATCTCCAACCTCTTTCTGAGTGACTGTGATATGATTAAAAATTGTTTTAAAGATTGTTGGAAATCAGGATTTTTCCTGTTTTTCTTTCTCTCAGGGAATTTTGTCCAGTTTGTTGCCTAAGACATGATAATGACCAGTACATAAGAGACAAAAGAAGTGGCCAAGATGGGGGGAAGGGAGCAGTTGTCTGCTCTCTTAGCCAGGGGGGGTTTCTCTTGGGAAGGGCAGAGATACTGTAAGATTTTCACTAAAGGGTGAGGAGTTGGACTCAGCTCCTCTCTCTCCCTCTACAATCCGATCCGAGGGAAATAGTCGAGTTGCTGCTACCACAGGGAGAATTCACTCCCAACAGGGAGTCCAGCCTCTTTACTGCTTTTTCCTTAGTGGGCAAACCTTTGCTTGTAAGAGAGGGACCTTATTAATACCCAATCACACCTCACCATCTACTCAGATGCCTCAGGGGAAAAACCTGGGGCCCCAATTTCTCCTCCCTTCCTGGAGGATGTCTCCCCAGCTGCATGCACAAGCTGCTTGCAGGAACGTGGCTGCTGCTAGCCAGCTCCCTTGTTTTCTGCCACTGCTTCAGACTTTTACACTATGCTTCAATACAGCACACTGTGCCTGCTGGAACACATGCAGCGCCCCACCACCATCACCACCACGCACGCACACACACACACACTCTCCCACCGCAGTTACTACAGCTGCAGAGTTACAATTACATTTTGTTTGCCATCCTAGATGTGTCCACCTCTGCTGTTACAATGGCTGCTCCAAGGTTGCTACTACAATCCATGTCACCATGCAGAGGGGCATAGAGACCAGCTGCCACCCCTGTGTAATAGGTATAGTCTATCAAATTTGTTCATATAAATATCTCACATTGGGGTTATGAAATAGATTATTATATTTTAGCTTACACTTGGGTAAAAATAAAAAAAATAAAAGTCGTAAAAATAGCTCACAGGGAGGTAGCCGAAAGCCAGCTTTAATTTACAATAAAATCGCCTCATATAAGTACCCGATAAACTACCACAACCACACCAGCAAATAGGGTATTGTGTCACTCTGAGAGGATTTCCCAGAGAGATTTATATCTTCCCAGGTGAAGAAATTTATGCAAAAGCTTTCCTCCCCCCCTCCCCCCGAGGAGATATCCATCTATCCAGGTGCAGCAGCCCAGGAAGAGACACAAATCCTAGACAGGACCAGAGACTGTATAGATATTCAAATCATACCCCGGGCACAGCAATGTTGGCCCATTCTTCGGACTCTGAACGGAGATGAGACCACATGAATAATCAGAAGGAGAAAAGGACAAAAGGAACTCTAGCCCCAGGCTAGAAAAACAGTATAAAATATGGACTCATGAACCAGACCTTTGTGAATTTCACTGGTCTGCTGCGACAGGGAGCACAGACCTGAATTCACCTAACGTTCGAACATTGTCTGATTCTATTGTGGCTGCCAAAAAGATTGTAATTCGAGTTGCAGAATAAACCCTGTTCATTCTTTTTATCAATCTGGCTCTTAAAAATTTATTAATTTAACCTAATTCAATCGCTGTGTAGAACACCTGCGTTTGTAAAGCAAGCCCCTTTTCTATTTCTCCTGCCTGCTTGCCTTCCATTATTACTACATGGAGAGAGGCAACTGGGCTCACACCACAGCACCCCCTGCAGCAGTGGGGGAATCATTGCACCTGCCCTGCCTGGCCAGGAGCCACCAGTGCCCCTGCTGGCTGTGACTGTAACTGCACCAAAGGGACACGTGCCCGATTGCCAAAAGGCTGTTAGTGGATTTCTGGTTTTGTTTGTTGTGCTGCAGTTGATGTTGTTTGTTTGCCTTGTTATACATATATATATATATACACTAGTAAAAACCTGTTATTCCTTTTCCCATATCTTTGCCTGAAAGCCCCATAATTTCAAAGTTATAATAATTCAGAGGGAAGAAGTTAGTATTTTCCATTCCAAGGGATGTTCACAATTTCATTTGCAGACACTTGTATTTCAAACTAAGACAAGGGACCCAACATCTGAGAACATATCTAGGGCAGACCTGGCAAAGAAATCTTGTCTAGTGTGCATATTGTATATGTAGGGAGTCCAGTGGCGCACCCACTGGCTCACTGGAGCTACCAGCTTTGGTGAGGATTTGGTCCCATAAATGACAGTCTGAGGTGATGGAAATGTGATTGCTAGAATGGCTCCTGTATGGTTAGACGGCAGTTTCTTTCTCAACTAGCGTAAGATTGGAGATGCCAGGACTGTAAAGAGAAGACTAGGACAGTCATTTCCTCCTCTCAACTCCATTAAGGTTGCATAGATTACTGACACTGATATGGTCGTGTTTGGGCTGGGGATTATTTATTTGGGGTGGGAGTATTTTGGTTGATTGGTTGACTGTGCTTTTTTGTTGTTGCTGTTTGTTTGTTTGTTTGATTGGGGTTTTTTGTTCTTTGAATTTTTCGGTCTCATTCTGACTCATGCAAATTTTCAGCACCTCTTTTGACACAGAAATCTGCAATATAACCACATCCTCTGTGAAGAAGTGTTTCTTTCAGTTAAATTTGAACTGGCTGTTGCTAGGTTTGTTTCACATGCCTTGCTTCTTACTCCAAGAGATAGAAGATAGTTAGCTTTATCTCTGTGGCACTCATGGTTCCATAGATTTATTTAGATACCCACTGGATCATCCCATGACAGGGTGAAACAATCCCAGTCATTTAGTCATTTCTCTTAAAAAATAAGTGTCATACTAAAGTTGAATCCTATTCCTGATCATTCTTGCCACAATTCCCTTTACCCTTTTAGTTCCATTGCACTCTTTTAAAAGAGAGGGGTACTAGTCTTGCAAAAAACCAGCACATTCTAGATATGTAAAATGCTGTCCATATATTCCTGGTTTGTTCTTTATGAAAAGTCTGTCATTCAATTATTTCAGGTGTGGCAATAATGTTGTTACAGTGACTGTGGTTATATTATAGTCATGACTTTTGAGTGATAGAAGAAATTACTGCGTCTGCAAGTCTGAGCAGGAGAGGAATGAGTCACTCAGACCAGGTGAGATTGCTCTTCATTTTGCCTTATTTGCCTCTGCCTGCTTTATGATATCCCACATTGGAGTGTTTTCAACTTATTGTACATTTACTAGAAAGGAAAAGTCTCTCTAAAACTGCTGGACTGAAAATGAAATACAGGATGGCTGCAGGCTATGTTTTTCTTTGCTGGGAAGAACTACCATTATAATTGTTTCTACTACTCTGGAGAAACTACTACTCTGGAAAAAAATGAAAAACAAAATAAGAGACAAAGCAAAAGCCAAGCTCCCTCTATTTGCTTGAACTTCCCATAAAGTATTGCTAGTAATTATCGAAGCCAACTGCACAACATTTTAATTTGACTTAACTGGCATTTTTTTTTAAAGCTGAAAAACAATAAAAATAGAAAATTAAATCAGTGCACAGGTTCTGGAAATGTTACATTTCACCTCATGAGAAAACTGTAAACTTTCATGCAATGTGTTGTCTTGAAATTCACTTCAGTTGGTTATACATTATATTTTCTTTTTTTATTTTTCCTATTGTAATATGGAAGTGTAGAAATATACAGCAGTGTTGGAAAGAAGACCAAGCTTTGCTTTTGCTCTGAGTGCTGGGTTCTGTCTGACAGAAATGTTTCACAGTGAAAGATTATCAAGAGGTAGAAGGATCATATGTTAGTCTTATTTCTTAATAGCCGCAGGGCTGAGGTTATTTTTTTATTAAGCTGTTTGGTTTTTTCAAAGTGACTAGCAATTCTAAATGATAAATTCTTTTGAACTCCCCTAACATTTAAGAAATGGTAGTCTATGAGAGACAAATCCTTCAAGATAAAATTTTATACATTGTGGGTTTAACTTTAAATAGATTAGTAGTCCCCTCTAAATCAATTGAGCTTTAGTGAGTATTACAGAAAGATAAGTCATCTGTACACACTGCCAGTGAGATGATTTAACTACACTATATTCTGATATTGTAAGAGAAAAATTTATATTAAGTCAATATTTATTTATTTGAATGTGAGCTGAGGATTGTCTATTATAATACACATATATTATGCAAGTTGATGTGATGACAGAATTTTTTTATGCTATAATTACCTAAAGAATCCAAATCTATGCATGCAGTTTAAATACCAAGTAAGGATCTGCAAAATCAAGAGTCAAGACTTTACATTGTTCACCGTAATTTACACCTGTCTATTGGTGTTCAGTCCAATATTACCAGGAGATTGTGCCTGAGCTGGCTGGCCCTTGCTGTTGCTTATCTGGCAGCACTGGTGTTTTCACCCCAGTGATACCTCAGGCTCTGTTGGTGTTGTAGCTGAGGGCTTGGAGACAATTCCAGGCATGCAAAAGCTCAGGTTTACCTTCCACTGAGAGGTTCTAATGCGATGGTGAAGGAAAGGAGCTGATTCTGATGGAGGGTTTCAATTCAGAGTTTTATTTCTAGCCCAAAGGCCTGTGAATCCTGCAATAGCTCCACCAGACCCCGACCGCATGGCTGTTAGCTCTTTTAACCAGGGGAGAGGGGAAGGAAGGAACACAGGTGACCACCAACCAGGTGTGGGGGGCAAGTCCTAAAGGACAGAGGACACGAATGGCCAAATGTCTTTCCAGGGATGGGAAGCATCTTTTGAATTCTTCCAACCACTCAATGCCCTTCTGGAATTCCAGGGTTGACAGGCAGCACTCATCAGGGTTCAGGATGTGGAAAGGAGGAATGATTGACAAATCTGTCAGGGGAATCATCTGGGAGGGGCCTGGGATATCTGAGACACACTGCAACACCTGTCCATATGAAACACCTAGTCCAAGCTGCTTGAACTGTGACTTTGGTCACAGAAATCCTTCAGAAGTCTCCTAGGCCCTTCTATAAGAAAGGTGATGTAGATGGAGGGTACTTGGCAAGGGAGGGCCTGGGACACATTGTAACTAGTAGGGAAATCCTAAGGGATATTTTCCATCTGACACAGTTTACCACAACTGCAGGTCAGTCAGGAAATCAACTGTCTCATCCGAAGCATGCAGTATGTGATGAATTTACTCTCTGACATTAGTCCTCTGTTGGCATCAGAATCCAGACTCTCTACTTTGTCTAAAAGAGTTCAAGCACAAGAAAAATGAGGATGTGAAGGTGATTTTAAGCTAAATTTGAACCTCCTTAGTCCTAGAATTGGTGCACACGGAAAGCTATTTTGAGTTGCTTGGCTTCATTTGACCTAGCTAATCCCAGTAGATACGTTTCCTCCTCTGATACCTGTTATAGTGGCTGACAGGATCACAGGTTCCACAGTACAGCTTTGTAGCAATGACTGTTTAATTTGGTGGCTTAAACTGCTTCAGAAGTTGTCAACAGCAACAGAAGAATCATTCCAGGAAATGAGGAACCCTATGCAAGATACACAGTTCCAGTAGTGTTGTGGTGTGATGTCGTGATTTGCCTCAGACATCCCAGGTTCCTCCCTGATAATTCCCTGCCAGGTGTGTCAATCACCCCTCCTTTCCACATCCTGACCCCTGCTGAGTGCTGTCTGTCAATCCTGGCATTCCAGAAGGGCATCGAGTGATTGGCAGAATTCAAAAGATTCTTTCTACCCCTAGAGGGATGTTGGGCATCCAGGTGTCCTCTGTCCCTTGAGACTTCTCCCCCCATACCTGGTTGGTGGTTCCCTGTGTTCCTTCCCTCCCCCTCTCCCCCAGGTAAAAGGGTGAACAAACGAAGCAGTCGGGAATTCTGTTGGAGCTGTTGCTGGATTCAGAAGCCTGTGGGCCATAAATAAAACTCTGGATCTAAACCATCCATCAGAACTGACTTCTATCCTTCACCTTCACCTTAAAGCTCCTCTACCAAAGGTAAACTGAGTTCCTGCATGCCTGGACTTGCCTCCAAGCACCCAGCTGCAGCATCCAGCTAGCCAAAGGTGTCTCTGGAGTGAAAACACCACAATGCCACTATTTAGGCAAGCAGCAAGGGCCAGACAAGCTCAGGCACGACCCTTCAGCTATACTGGAAATTATTCCAATAGAGCAGAAAATATGTATACATGAAATAGCATTTAGCCATGCCTGGGAAAAGAGTTGAACTACAGACATGTATTTGGTGTGCTCTGTGCTTGTATGAAAGAGTTATGCTAGATCAGAGCTTATGGGACTCAGTTTGTTTTCTTCATGAGCTCCATGCACTCTGATGCTGCTGAGTACCATGCTGGAGTGTAGTTTAGTTCTGCCTTAAAGCTCTACTTCAGGTCAATTCTGATGTCATGTAGTAATACATATATATAAGTGCCATTACTTTTTGTCTCATTGCTTTATGGAGAAAGGAACCACTTAAATGTGGAACTAGCTCTCCCCTACTATAAAGATAGCATTTAAAACCTATGGGCCAGACTTGTCTATGTATTTATGGCTATGTACTTTCAATGAAATCACAACACACTTCACAGTCCCCACATTGAGTAGAAGAGAAATGGGGAGAACATCTGAGATCTGAAACTGGAACTATGAAACTACATGGAATTCCTAGTAGAAAATTCCTAGCAGGATCTGCCACACAATCTATCTTTTCACAGTCAGTTTTAGTTCTGCCTCAATGAAAAGAGATTGCTAGCAGCAGGAGCAGGACTGGATCTTTTTAATAATTAACACTCCTAAACGACATATTTATTACCTGTCAACTAAGTGATTCATCTGATGTGTTCATTGAGCAGTGGAGAATTGTAGCTGGATTCCTAAAACAGGAGAACAGAATGGGGGATAGGTGCTGATAGTGCTGCTATCTTCTGAAATTTGATGAAGGAAGTGTAGAAGAAAGCAGCAAAATCCTAGCTTAAGGGCTGTGAATGGAGAAGGTTCTGCTTTATGTTGCCCTTTCCATAATTCTTAAGGCAGATGTAGATGTTTATGTTGTTTTGATGAAATGTATCTCAAAGCAGATAGAAAATGAACAATAAAGCATCAGACTTTTTGAGGTCAAGAGGATACTCAGTCAATCACAGAAAATTCTAGACCATCCAAAGCAGTTTACCAACATACAGTTGGGTCCTAATAACTGTGATGATAATTTAAGTGGCTTAAAATGGCAAGAAAACAACAATGTGGGAATTTGATACAGTCCAATCTTGGAGCATTCACTTTCCTTTCATGCTAATAGTATTTTAATCAGTAATCTGTTCTTTTTGAATTCTTCATGTTGGGGGTTGGATTTCTTTCTTATAGAATTTTTTCCCATAAGTTGCTAGGAAACTAATTACTGGATACTTACGGGTACTTATGAGTACTTAAGAAAAAGAAGTAGCTGAAGTCAATAGAAGAGCGTGACATCTGGCTACACTTTCCCTCAGAGAATTTCTTAGAGGAACAGTGACACCAAAAGTATAGAGGCAAGTAAAATGACAAAGGCTGGGCCAAATAACCTTTTGCTCTTTAGCATCAGAAAAAGACAGCAGGCTGTCACTTACTGCTGAGAGAATTCATTGGCACCACTAGAGCTCAGATGAGGTACCTACCATCATCAGCTCTTGTGCCCTGAGAATCCTTAAGGTCACCTCTCTTTGCCCTACTGAGAGATGGATTGCCACTGCCCCGCGCCCTGCTGTTTCTTCAGGTTTGCTCTGAGTTTCTTCACGTTGTAGCCTGCACCCTCCTGCATTGCCAAGACGTTTCTGCAGCTCCAGCTACCACAGAACTTCGGATACATCCCATCTGATACCCTAGGATTTATGCTCATTTCTGCCAGCTGTGAGTGATGGTAACTGAACTAAAATAAGAAGTGCCTGCAGCGAAGAAGAATGAATTCTGATTCCCTTCCCTT
>VZTB01000809.1:12768-86676 GCA_013397245.1 Thryothorus ludovicianus | reverse complement strand
CTTCCCTTCCATGAGCTTCCCTGAGATTACCTGAACTTCCCTTCCCTGAACTTCCCTTCCATGAGCTTCCCTGAGATTCCCTGAATTTCCCTTCCATGAACTTGCCTGAACTTGCCTTCATCATAATAGGGTACTTAACATCTCTTCTCAAATTTATCCCTAACCAGGTCGAATTTGATGATTATTCCTTGAATTTCTGATTTCATGATGGGTGCTGTCATAACCGAATGGCTTCTGTTCATGCTCCTCCCATATGCGAATGTTATTATGAAACGTGTAGTCCTTGTACTTGGGAAGTAAATGAATTTGACCATTAACAATTTATTCTCAGAAGTATTATGTAAATTTGTTAATGGTGGCTGGTTGAGACTGATTCAAGCAAGAGTTTGAGAAATCTAATAATTATAAATTCCCCACCTCAGAAACAATTAGTTTAATCAACATTCTGCTTCTCTTTCACCCATCCAATAAACTCTTTCTTAAACAGATTTCATGTAAAGATTAGACCAATGAAGGATATATTTTTTTAAAATTATTACTAGATTTTTAATGGAGTTTTGTTGTTCTTTTGTTTTTCTTTTGATGTGTTTACTTCAGGTTGTTTTATACTCAACAGATCCCCTTTTGTGATTTAATTTCATAGCAGAAAACTCATTATTCTTCACCTTCTAGGGTGTTAAGAGAGCTTCCAAAGGCTCTCTGGAAGAAGTGGGAAAGGACTTTCCAAATGTCAGAAGCCACCGTGAGTATGCAGGTGAGAAAGGAGTTTATCTTTCAAGTTTTCAGGAATATGAGGATCAGTCTCCAAGGGGAAATTACCTATCAGCATTTTCTATGGGAGAAAATAGAGTTTGTTTCTCAAACTATGAGTATTAGCTGTTCAATATTTAAGCCAGTGAATAAAAACATTCTTCTGGAAGTAAAACTTTGGTAATGGTATTAATGCATGCATGACAGTAAGTGTTGAAAAGTAATGATTTGATAAGACAGGTAAGAGTATATGATAGGTGGTTTTCTATCTTAGCCGAGCAGGACATTCTGGAAGACCTTGATTTAATTCTTGTGTCTGTCAGTCTTTATGTTACCATAGGCAGGGTATTTAATCTGATAATGATTCAGGTTTTTTAGTTCTGTAAATTTACTTTTATTGCATTTGGATTATGAACTCCTTAAAAAGCAAATGTCTTGCTCTGTGCTCTATAATGAAAATGAAACTTAAGAACAATAATGTAATAAAGCTAAATTTTATCATTATGAAAGACTAATTTAGTCCAGTGAGTAGCATGTTGAACTGTGAAGGGCATTACTGATGTTACATGTAGTCTGAAATTCTATGCAGAGGTCAGCTGAACTCCTGATATTTTAAAGAAATTTTAGGCAGGAGGAATAATACATTGGTGAATTAAATTATGGCAGAGAGGTGTTTTGCCAATTTGCATGTTCCCATATAACACTGTAAACAAAACTTTAAAAGCCCTTTCCTTGGAGGACTTTGAAAAAGAACCAAAGCGCTCAAAATCCCTTATATGTGAAAATAGCCTAAAAAGAAGAGTTGCAATATTATAATAATAATTTCAAAGCAAAAGGATAAAGCTAAGAAGCCAAGTATTTCATAATGAATGCAGCATATAGCTTTTAAACAGGGCTAACATATGGACCACTAATGTGAATGTGAATGCAAATTAGATACTTTTGATTGCTTGAAATAAAGTCAGTGAAATCCAAGCTTCAAAAAGCAAATTGTGTGGATTTAACTACCTGAGTGCCACAGAAAGATTATTGTTAGTACAATATTTCCATATGAAAGAAGGTAATGAAACTAATTTAGGTAATTCTAGGGCAAGATGCCTCTAGATTATTTGAAGATAAACTGTACACTTTCTCTGGAATTTTTTTTCCTGTTTGGTTTCTTGATCCTGGTTTGTTTAACCTTTTACTTCTACTCTCTGCAAAATTACCAGGCATCTGACTTTGAGATGTGATATAGCTTTCTACAAACATGCTGTTTTTGAGATGAAGTGACACAACAGGTACTAACTAGAATTAACACTCATTGGGAAATTTTTAAAGCATGATGTAGCAGATAATGTTCAAGGGCTTCAAGTGTCTTCTGGCTCAGGCAAAAAAAAGAGGGAGAACATTAGAGGTTGCCCTAAACCTTGGAAATGCTGGTGTAGCTTAGTTGAGCAGCACACATTTTGCACCCAGCTTTTCTCTGCTGTGATAGTGGAAAAATTGGAGAGTAGCATTTTCTCCATGAGCCACCACCCTTCATGTAAAAGCAGTAAGTTTCTCTTGGTAAGAGGGAAAATTAAGGGGGTTGCCTACCACCAAACATTTAGCATGGCTCATCCCCAAGTAGTAGCTATGTCATACCATCACTGTGACCTGCAATTTGCAGGTTGTAGGAGCTACTGCCAGGAGCTCAAGAGATGGTTGCCAAAGGAGCCACTTAGTTCGGAGCAACACTACCCAAGTGGGAGCTTGGGTATTATGACATTTCAATTCCTACTCCATTTCCTGCTTGCCCATCTTAGAGCAAAATCTTAGGCTCTACCAGAAGAATCAAGAGGTGACTTTTATCACTTACCTCCTGATCTATATCCTTCCCCTGTCAGACCATCTTTCCTGCATCTGGGGTCATCAACTCTATTCCAGACTGCTTTCCCCTTGCAATGAAAGCAGCTTTTTAGCTCACATCACAGCCAGAATTGCCTTGCAACCTCAGACATCTCAGCTGTTGACCACTCTAAACATGATCACACCCACAGCCATTTACTGCTGATACATCTGCAGCTGTTCTAAGTACTCCTCTGATGCCTTCCTACCACATCTGGAGATCTTTTTAGTACATTAGCAGCCTATGCTGTTTTTAGCATTCTTCCCGTACTCAGGGCACACTAAGCCAAACCACTACAAGACCCATGCAGTTGCATTGCTTTCTCCCCATTGCCATAACTTGAGGAAGAGTGTACTGATCCTAAACTATATTTCATTTAAAGAGGAAAATGGCTAAATGAGCTCATTTGCATGTTTGCCAATCACTTGCCAATTTGCAAATATGTGAATTAGCACATTCTGAAATTTGCATAAATTCACACATAGAACTGTGCAAGACTTGGCAGCTATGAAACAAAAAACAAAACAAAAAACTCCCAAAAACAAGACAAATGAAGCAAAACAACAACAACAACAACAAAAAGAATAAAAGGAAAAGTGTATTAATGGCTGTGGAAAAAGGAAAGGAAAACTACTCCAGAATATAATTTTTTTTTTGTGTTTACTCAGATTCATAACTGGGAAAACCAGAAACAATTCTATTAGTATCAGTAGTACCCATTTATGTAAGTCCTGAAATTGGGCTTCATAATTCAAAACATTGACTTGTGCCCTTTTCTTTCTTGGAAAACTATAAAAAACAGTTGCAAAGACTAGGAAGAAAATTCATTGCATAAAGAAAAATGCAGCACCTAGGCAATGGCTAGTGTCAGCAAAGTGTTTTGGAGCACTTAGAAGATTTTCTATCTTCTAATCTGTGTGTTTCACACCAACATTACTCATCCCTGGCTGTGCACTTGCACTCTGACAATTATACTGATTAAAGCAAATGATGTTTTTAAATCATGGCTGTGATAAAATTTAAATTGAGCCTGAAGGACTTCCTGGACTGCTGATGTTGCACTCATGTTCATATGTGGGGCTTTGCTGGCACAAGGTCACTGAGCTCAGGCTGAAGCCTGATTTGTCATTTTTGTTCAGAGGAATCAAGGTAGCAAAGAAGTGTGTGGTGTTTGTAGCTAGATTACTTCAGCTAGAAATTGGTCTTGTTTGGGACCATGTTTCCCTTTATCTTCAAAACTATGTAGCAGCTTGAATTGGCAGCAGCACCTTCTTCACAGGATGGTTACTCTGACGTATATGTTTGCATCCTCACTTATATGAGGGAAGGCTGCTTGCTGTTGGATGGCTAATGCATAATCCTCATTGTCTTTTCCTTCCCAAGTGCTGCGGTCTCTCGTTGTCTCTCAGCAGAGAAAACTGGTTGACAATGTCAGTGAATATTAATGACCTGGTCAATGCCAGTTATTGGTGTAGTTACCATGGACAGACATGGTAAGGAGTGATGTGTGGCACCTAAGGGGTAGATGATGGTATTTTATGCTTACAGAATTGTAATTGTTGACAGTATATTCTGCTTTACCTGAAAAGGTTTGATTAATGGCTACTAAAAAAGTATACTGTCACTTTCAAAAAATGATAAGCACTTTGCAAGTCCCACATACTGTTATTACATGAGGTGCTCCCTTCATCAGTGGTTCTGACCTCAGTTTTCAGCAGATTTTTACAAGTTGAAAATTTAGGGGCAGAGCTGTGTACAATGCAGAGATCTAATATCTGTGTAAAGGCTGACAGTTCCCTCTTCTTGAAAACACCTTTTTATAAGCAGATTTTTTTTTGACTGGAGCAAAAATGGCAGGGTTGGCTGGGATTTTTTGTACTCTAAAAGCAAGACAGAAAAATAAAGGAAGTCAAAGTAAAATTGCCTTGATTTTGCCAAACATTATTTTACTGAGAACTTTTTTTTCATTATAAAAATGCAAAAATTATTAGTATTTCTATAATAATACTTAGAAAAATTTAGGAAAGCAGGAGAGCAATTAAATATTGCAGGTTCAATTTTAAAATTTAACTGAAGCATTTTCATTCTGAAATGCCTCGCTATCCCACATTCATAAACCTTGCTACAGTTTTTTGGACCATTGCTTGCACTAGATAAAAAGAGTTGCAATGAGTTAGTCCCTTGCTACTCCTGCTACAGAGGTAATTGGACTGGCAACTGGACTTTCTGTTAGGAAGAATGTGATGGTATGACATATGGGGAAAACTAGTATTTCCAAAATAGCTGGAAAGATTTGCAGCCCTCAAAGTCTTACAGGTTCTTTCCTCTCTGATTTAAATGTCATACTCCACACTGAATATATCTAGACACTAGTGTCACCGGCTACTTTGTAGACCTCAGTAATTAATCTATTAATGCTCTCCTTGATGTGGATGACACAACTGGAAATCTGTCGAGGTCAAGACAATTCTGTCAAGCACAGAACATAATCCTTCTGTCCCTGAAGCAACACATTAGTTATCTGATATTCTTCTTACATTTCTTCTTGTGAGAGCTGGCAAATAGTTTAGTTTGTCTCATTTTATATACTTTCAAGTCATGGCTACATAAGAGAATTCTGTTGTTTACCTCCCTTCCTTAATATCCAGAAAAACAGAGCTAAGTAGATTAGCTTAGCTTTTTAAAGATAATTTAATTTCCTTAATGGGTCACTTTGATTTTTCAAATCTGTGATGTCATAAGCAAAAGTTGAAATGGTTTTATTTGCATTGGAGAAAATATATCCACTTTGTACTAAGCAAGTGGTTTACATATGTAAAACCAAAGGGTGCACAGCCTCATCTGCCACAGCAGTGATGAAGTAGCTCCTGTATTGTCAGCAGCACCTGGAGATATTTACATGCACAATCTACTTTGCAGACAGAAAGGCCCAAAGGCAGATTAGAGAATCTCTTAAAGGAAGCACAGAAGGTGTACATCAGGACGGATGAGGAGAAAGCGAAGGCAAAAGGCCAGAGTAATGGTATCATTAGAGAAGAAAACCAGCATGCAAGGAACAACCTTTGTAAGGGAAATGGACCCTAATTAGGAAAGGACAAGTGGAATATAGGGGGCACCAAGTGAGATATACTTCTACAGGATGGGATCCCTAAGAAGGAAATTGAGGAATCAGAAATCCTAGGACCAATTTGATTTATTGAAAGAAAAATGGACATTTCAAGAGAAATTATCCCTGAAAGGAAAGGGACTTGAAGCTTTTCAAGAATGATTGTGAGGAGGAGGTGGAAGATTAGGGGTGTCAGGAGCTCTGCCTCCTGGGGACAAAGTACTGTCATGAGCCCTTGATAACCTTAAAAATAGGATCCCAGGAAGCAGAGTTTGAATTTTCGGTAGACAGGAAGCCTAAAAGAACTTCTGTTTCTAAAATTCCAAAGGGATGTGAGAAGAGCGAAAATACAGTGCAAGTAGTGGGTGCAAAAGGGGAAGGGTTTAAAGCACGAGTCATAAAGCAAGTAAGATTTGAAGGGACAAATAAAATAGGAATCTGGGATATTCTACTAGTTCTGGAGGCAGGATTTACTGAGATAGGATTTGCAGGTGCAGTTAGGCATTGGAATACTCTCAGAGGAAGGAAAAATGGTAGTTAAGCTTCTCAGAATAAGAGAGGAAGATGAGCAAAACCTGGAAATCGAAGCAAGTTAAACATGACTCCTATAGGAATAAAAATAGCTGATGAAGACCACCCAGTTCGGGTATGGCAATACCCGGTCTCTTTGGAAGGGAGACTAGGACTGCTGCCAGTGGTCCAAGAATTGCTTAAAGAAGAGACCTTAGAACCATGTATGTCCCCAAATATACCCATATCACCAGTAAAAAGGCCAGATGGAACTTACTGGGTCGTCCAAGACCTAAGGGAGTTGAATAAAAGAACTGTGAATCAATATCTGGTAGTGCCCAGCTCCTAAACACTATTAAGTAATATTCCCCTATCACATTAGTGGTATAGTGTGATAGATCTTAAAGATGCTTTTTGGGCTTGTTCATTGACAGAGGAAAGTAGGGATCTATTGGCTTTTGAATGGGAAGACCCCAATTCAGGGAGAAAGCAACAATTTAAGTGGACAAAGTTACTCCAAGGATTTTCTGAATCTCTAAATTTATTCAGACAAGCTCTAGGAAAAGTACTACAACTTTTGCCCACCACACCTGAAATAAAACTTATCTAGTATGTGAATGATTTACTTCTCTCAGAAGAGGATGAAAAGAAAGTCTAGGAATCCACCATAGTGTTACTAAATTTTCTGGAAAACCAGGGACTTAGAGTATCAAAAGGAAAACTTCAATTTGTAGAACGTGAAGTAAAATACCTAGGACATATATTTTGTCAAGGGAGAGGGCAATTGAATCCTGAAAGAATTACAGGAATAGTCTCACATCTGCAGCCGATAACTAAGGGGGAGGTTTTAGGCTTGTTAGTATATTGCAGGCTGTGGATTGAAGGGTACACTCAGGCTGTCAAGTTCTTGTACAAAAAGCTAGTAGAAAATGAGATTGGGTGGGGAAAGGAGGATGAGCAGAAGTTTGAAAATTTAAAGCAAAAATTATTGTGCTTGCTTTGAGTCCTCCTGCCTTAGACAAACCCTGTGGATGTAGAAAAAGGGCTAGTAAACAGAATGTTGGCTTGGGTCTGGGGAGGCTCCAGGAAACCAGTGGCCTATCTATCAAAATTGCCAGACCCTGTCTGCCAGGGGTGGCCAATTTGCATCCAGGCAGTGGCAGTGACTGCCCTACTAGCAGAAGAAAACAGGAGTCTAATCTTTGGGCAAAATTGAAAGTGCACACCCCTCACTCAGTTAGGAGTATCTTAAGTCAAAAGGCTGAGAAAAGCTTACCAATTCCTGTGTTAAAGTATGAAGCCATTTTAATAGAAAAGGATGATTTGAAGCTAATCACAGATAATAATCTCAAACCTGCCCAATTTTATGTGGAGAAATATAGCAGCAGAAATGTTGGAGCGCCAAATATAAAGGCTGGCACGTGCGTGGGCAGCTCCACTTGAGGCTGCCTGCCACTATATGAACCTGCTGGCCAGCCCTGAATGCCGTGCTAAGCCTCGGCTCAGTTCACCTGTCCTGAGGGCAAACTGTCTCGGAATCCCAGGGGACACGTATCTTGAATGTGGCAACGATAGTGAAGATAAAAGAGGACTCTGACCAGGGATGGCTTAACGAGTTTATTGGGAGTCAGGGCAGCACCCCCGCCTCACCTCCGAGTGTCAGCCTGTCAGCCGGTCACAGCACCGAGCAAGGCTTGTGCACCGGTTTATACGGGGAGGTGGGGAAAAGGGAAAGGGTTAAGGGTAGACCAATGGGGGGGTCCAGGGTGTGACTGAATGACACCCCAAGCAGCTAATCACCCTGGGGGGGTAGGGGGTTTCCCCAGCAGCAGCCTATCTCTCGACCCCTTCCAGAGAACTTTCCAGACTCTGGGAAGGGTCTCAAAGTGACAGACGTGCCACCAGGGAGGGGAAAGAACAGGAGGAAACAAAAGGGAGAGAATTTGGAGGGTACACAGAACAAACCAGGTAATGAAAACATTATAAAACAATTCAACTAATAAAAACCTTTTAAAACACACCACTACAGAAAACCATTGGAAGAATTAGTGCATGATTGCTTAGAGGTAATTAACTATCAAACTAAGATAACAAAAGATCTAACTGATCAACCAATCCAAGTGGAGAAGAGATTGTACATTGACAGATCTTTGAAGGTAATCCAGAGACACTGGATATCGGAGTACACTATAATCAATGAAAGGCTGGTAGCCATAGAAAAGGGAAAGATACCTTCCAGCTGGTTGGCCCAAGCATGTGAGTTATTTGCCCTAAAACAACCACTAGAAATATTAACACAAGAAAGGGGAATTGTGTATACAGATTCAAAATATGTCTTTGGGGTAGTGATACCTTTGGAAGAATTTGGGGAGAAAGAGGGCTGTTAAATTCAAAGGGGAAGGGATTGGTCCATGAAAGACTTGGTTTGGAGGTACTGGAGATCTTACAATTGCCAGAAGAGGTGGCAGTGGTATATGTTAAGGGACATCAAAAAGGGTGTCCCTAGAGGTATGGGGAAACAATTTAGCGCATTTTGAAGCTAGAGATGCAGTCGAATTGGGAGCAGGAAAATTAATTAGGGTGTTAATCCCCATTAGAAAAATGCAGGAAGTTCCAGTGTTTAGTGAAGTGGAAGAGAGAACTCCTCCAGCAAGAAAAGATAATGAAGGGAAGTAGAATTTACCGATAGAAGACAGGTGTTAAATAAAGCATTCACCAGGAAAATGCTACAAAGCATGCATAACTGGACACATAGGGGTAGACAAGCACTGAGTGATCAGTTCCTAAGGGACTGGGGTTGCATAGGAATTTTTAGAATAGCTTAAGTGGTAGCTGAACAATGTGTGATATATCAATGGGTAAAGTCTTGAGGACAACACCCCAAGGAGGACAGAAGCTAGCCTTACGACCTTTTCAGAGCATCCAAGTAGACTTTACTGAATTTCTTCAAGTAAAATGGTGGAAATTTTTGCTAGTAAGAGTAGATCATTTAACACATTGGGTAGAAGTGGTGCTCACTGCTGAAGCCACTGCCAGTATTATAAGCAAAACCCTTTCGGAATTAATCATTCCCCAATATGAGGTGATGAATAGGATTGATTCAGACCGAGGAACTCATTTCACGTCTAGGATATCACAGTGAGTTGTTCAAGCTCTGGGTATAAAATGGGAGTTAAACACACCATGGCAAAACTCTGGTCTTTTTGAAAGGATAAATCAAACACTTAAAAGAACTTTAATTTAGCTAATAATTGAAACCCCAATGTTGTGGACAAAATGCCTCCCTTTAACTCTCTTAAAATTAGAACCCGGTTACAGTCAGATTTAGGAGTCTCACCCTATGAAATATGTTTGGACTATCCTTTTTGACTTCACAAGAGAGAATTGTCACCTATGAGGAGGGGAAAGCCAGTGCCAGAAAGTGTGTTACATCCATAGCACAGACCTTGGAAGAGTTAAGGCAGAAAGGGATGATCCCTCAAATGTAGAAGTTCTATTACTCCCACATGACTCTTCCCTGATAGGGAAGGCTTGTCCTTTAAGTCCTTGTTAAGTAAGAAATGAACGGGACTTCCGACTGTACCCGTTCTCCAGGTTGTTTATTCTTTCCTTATCAGCAATTTCTGCACACCAGGCTTTACACTAGTCTAGTGTGAAGGAGAAAGGACACCAAGGAGCCTCTATACATAGATTCAAGGTTCTCTTAAAGATAATTTACCCTATTATCACCCAAAACGTACATTATTTCTACTTTTCTACCGATTACTAACTAAACTTCTATTCACGTAACACTGCACTGTGGCAAATTCTAACCAATCATTTAGTGACCCAAAACAGCAGAATATGGAGTAGATGAAGAAGGAGGAGGAAGTCTAAAAACAACAAGGATTCTCCATCTTGTCTTCCTCTAGTTACCATTCTAACAAACCCAAAAATCTACATTTCTCACCCTGTGATAAATTACATATTATGCTACTATCTAATTTACATTCTTGGAAATTCTGTCTCATCCCAAAGCCTAGGAAGCCCTTTCCATGGACAAAGGTTAAAAGCAGTCTTTGTCAGAGGGGTTAGATCCTTTAAAATATGCAGAGAAATATTCTCTGCATTCTGGGTTCCAACACTCAAACTGCTACCCTGGATTTCATAATTCATAATGTTAACCCTGGGGATTGGATAATGATAGGTCATGGAAAGACTAGCTTCTAATGCTGCAATACCCTAGGACATCTGAGAAATAAGGTCAAGCTTCCACCAGCCATCTCAAGGACTGTTTAGATAATGCTTTGAGAAAAAGATTTAGATTGTATTGGTCATCCAATTTAGTGGATGAAGATTACAAGGATCTGTTGAAGTACTCAGTAAACAGTAGAAAGTGCTAAAAGTGATTTGCTTGGGAATTAAGAAAAGGAGTGCAACAGGAAATAGAGGGCAAGATTGCCCCTGCACTCACCACCGAGAAGATTATATAAACCTGCTATGGATAGCGACCCCATAGGCATGGTAGGTGGGGGTAAAAGCCATACTGGACCTCTATAATTTCCTTTTTGTCTGTTACTCCTTAGTTGTATTTTCTCTCCTGGAGTCCAAACAAATTCTTGTTACAAATGTTACCAATCATTTGCCCAAGAAAAATTCTGGTTCTTTTTTCACAGTCCACACCCACATCAGCAGATACTGTTATGACCCATCCAAACTAGAAACTTTTACACTTAATAGACAGAAATATCAGACCGCAGAAAATCTAAGACAAGGTGGTGAATGGTTGGGAAGTAAATGTCCAAAAGGGGAAAGATGAGTTTATTTTACAATTGTCCTCCAGGGTGGGGCCCTGGATTTGGTGAAAGAGCAGGTAGTAAGACAGCAAAGCATGTATAGCGATCTAATCCTAGGCCAATCCAATGTGAAATAGGAATCCCTAGATTAGGGAAAAACTTGTTTAGGGGAAAGGATAAGCAGAGAACTAAACATAACCATCTGCTGGGTTTGTGGGGAGCTAAAATGACAAAAGAATGGCCATTAAGGGGAAGTAGCTTGGGCTCTGTTGAAGTGGAATTGAATGAAGGTAAAACAGGAGAGTCAACCAGAAGGGTGGATCTTAAGTTTGGCGGTAATAGGGGAAGTGTATCTCTGGCACATCGGGAAGCATTTTCTTAACAAGGTAGAAAGTACCCCTTGCAAGAGATATAAAGTCAGCAATGGGACTTTTGCATGGTGGATCCCCAAAGAACCAATGGAGTATTAGGCCCAGAAAAAAACTTATGATAAAGGATTTGCAAATAAAACAATGAAACTTGACTCTTCCTGTGTAATGATCCAGGTAAGAATCCTTATTCTGAAATCTCAGAGACATCCAAATTTTGGAAATATATCAATCAACAAAATAACAACTACTGGAGAGCACCAGATAGTCTATCCTGGATATATGAGAAGAGAGCTTGCTCGGAACTCCCCTGCCCCAGTGGAAAGGGAGCTGTACTCTGGGAATTACATAGCTGTCTTAGTTTGAAGACAGGTGTGCTTGCTAGGAAAATCTGGAGTCTCTGTTGTAACGGGGAATGCAAACTTCCTCTCTCCAAATTGCTGTAATTTTAGAATTAAAGAGGGGTTCCCAGGCAAAGAATTTGGTATAGGAATAACAGTTATTTACTAGTGAGTTTAACAAGATAAACAGAATAATGGTAACTATGGTATTAACACCAAACAGAGCTGGGAAACCATCACAGTTTTCTCTGATGCTGGCACCTTTCTGGAGGGGGTGAGCAGTGGTCCTGAGGGATGAGATGAATCCAAACCTTGGCAGCAGTAGATGAAACTGTAGTAAACGTCCCGGCAGGCAGGAGAAATGGTGTGGAGAAATCCAGAGTAAAACCAAAGCAGCTGTGGGTGCAGGGCAATGGGGTGGCAGCTCCTGGCAGGGCAAAGAGAGGCCAGGGTCTGAATTTCCGAGGGACCCACAAAAGTCACTCCAAGCTTAGCTCCAGGTGAGGTCTGGTGAGGTCTCCCCGGAGTCAAAGACTGAACCCCCCAGTTCTCTCTGAGCCCCTGAGAGAGGTGTAGTCGGTGCCACCCTCTCCTTGGCAGTTACCTCCTTTGTCTCTTCCAAGTACCTTTAAGTGCCCACAAGCACCCAGCAATCATCTTCCTAGCAACTTTTAGGGGAAAAAATTCTATAAGAAAGCAACCCAACCCCCAATAACAGCCCAGATTTTTTCCTCTTATTGGGGAAGTATGTGGATGATTTAGATGTATGGGTTTATCAGGCTTTAAAAAGAGAGAAACGGGAACTAATTGGAAGATCTCAAAAATGGGGAAATGAGGAATGGCCGCCTGAATGAATATTGTAAATGTATGGGCCAGCCACATGGGCACAAAATGGAAACTGGGGATATTGAACACCAATCTATGTGCTAAATTGAATCACAAGGCTCCAAATAGTTGTAGAAATAATAACTAACAAAACTGCTTTAGCGTTGGAATTAATATCTAACCAACAAAGACAAACAAGAGCTGCTGTATATCCGAACAAGTTTGCCTTGGACTACCTATTAGCAGAGGAAGGGGGTGGGAAGAGGTCCGTGGGAAGTTTATTACACCTGTATTGCCAAAAATATCAGGAAAATAGTCCATGTCCTGTTCCAAAAATGTGAATCAATATGAAAAGTCAGCAGGTGGGACAACTTACTGGGGATAGAGTGGTGGAAAATGTCAGACTTCCTCCTTATGTGTGCAGTGGCAGGATTATTACTTCCTTGTATGATTCCCTATTTCATTTTACTAATCAGATGAGTAATTCAGGGTATGCCGATAGTGGCAAAGCCTGTGGACCCAAAATTGGGTATACCCAGAATGGCATAAAGAGTAATGGTGCTGAAGAAGCAGAGCAAACTAGAGGACCCCTTCAAAGAAGCCAAATTGATTTATGAAAAGCATGAGTGGATCCTCAAAGGAATCGAAATTGTCGCTCAAGCAAAATATCTTATAATAATGGAAAAGGGCGGTTTGTAATAAATGTATAGTGTGATGTTGGCTCTCACAAATGTTAAATGTATGTTATAAGGTTGAAGGAAGTTCTGTTAAGGTCTGGTGCTTTTTATCTAAGTTTTGTAATGTTGAAAGTTGATCTCCAACCATTAGGAAAGTTAGGAAAAATGAAAATTAAAAGAAAAATTAGGAAAAAGGACTGCACAGACTCTGAGAGGCAGGATGAAGGAGGAGCTGGATCAGAAGAGTGACATATGCACAAGTGTGGGGAGTTTTGGCTTATATGGGGTTTGGCTTACCAGGGAGTTAGCTTGTCAATAGCATATATAAGGATTGTTACGGGTGTGGGTGGTGTGCCTGTGATTGCAGCTAAGCACCCACTGCTGTCCTGTTTTCTTTATTCAGTCCCTTGTTGTGGTTCAATAAACCTTTTAAAATTTTAAAAAGTGAGGCATCGTTTCTCACTACTTTAAATAGCAATTTTGAAAAATACAATATGTAATTTTATCTGTGAGATGACATAGGTGTTGGGGGTTAGGATTTTTTCCTTTTGTTTATTCCCCTCATGGAATTTTGTCCTTCATGTTGCTAGGAAACAATAACTACCAATACTTAAGAAAACAAAAAAGATGTAGTTGTGTGTCACAACTTTCCATTGAAATGGCCTTGACTGAGAGCAGGTTGCAAGTGATAACATGAGAGAAAAGGTGAGGGGATTAATCTAGATATTTGGAGCTGGGTTTTTGGTTGGTCAGGTTTCTGGGTTTGGGGAAGGAAGGACTGGTTTGCCATTTTTCCCTGCCATCTGACCACTTGGAGCTCAGAACCTGTGTGTGTGGTGCTAAAACTTCGGGATCAGCTCCCACTGGACCCTGTGTCCACAGCGTGTTGCCACGGCCATTCCTGTGTGTTGGACTCTGAGATCCCGGTCTGCTGCGATTTTCCAGCCTTGCAAATCTGCTTAATTACCTTTTTTTGTTTCCCAGACGTTTTGGAGGGGGAAGGGGGGATGTCCCCGCATGGGCTATTTCTGCGTGGTAGCCTGGCAATCGTGATTGCCTGCCTCCCGTGACTTCCAGCCTAGGCCAAGCCACCACTCACTGCGTGATCTCCAAGCTCTCACCAGAGTGCCCCTGGCAGCCGCGGGGGATCACCACACCTGCCCTGACCACCGGGAGCCACCAGTACCCCTACCAGTCATGACTGTAAAGGTGAAATTTTTACAACAAAGGAGAAATTAAAGAGCAAGAAGAGTCCAGAGGAAAGGGGGTCATATTCTCCATTTCAAAGGAGGTTCCCACCTTCCTTGGCCCATACCTGTCTTTCAAACCAAGACAACAGGGTACCATTCTTCTGAGACACAAAATTTCCTTGCATGAAAACATCACCCCTGCTGAGCATGGGCATACTGGAAAATCAAGCAGGAAACTGACTAAGTGGATTTAAATTAGCATCTTCTCAGGAAATGTTTGGGGGCAGTTTTCAGATATCTTGTGTGCTCATACTCAGCTGAGGATGTTCTGCAAAAGAAGAAAAAGTAATGAGTAATCAACCAGTGACTTTTTTTTTTCCTATAGCAGGAACAAAGGGCAGGGATCAAGAAGTTTGAGAATCTCAAAGCCATGTGAGACCATGCCAGAACACAGGAGCCAAACAGAAAGGTTGACCTGAGGCAGGCAACCAGAGAGAATTGTTTTAGCAGGCTCTTGTGCTTCCCTGAGAGTGAAAAGTTTGTCAGGCCAGGAACTTGTTCATCATTAGCGTTTGTTAGAAAGCAAGGGAGAGGGAGTCTGCTTTGTGTTTTTACCCACTGAATAATTTGAGTGTTGCACGCAGGAGTTCCAGGCTAGGGTAATGGTCACATTATCTCCCTTTTCTCTGCTGTACCGCACATTGTACCACAAGGATCCAGACCTGGCGCCAGGGTCTATCAGAATTCCTGCCTGTAAGGTTTCTGTAGTACCAGATGTGCAATATAGGACTTCAGACAACACTTCATTCTGTCTTTATTTATTCTGTTTCATCTTATCAGAGAAATAAAAGACTGTAATCAAACACATAAAGCACTTAAACACATCTTTAGAATAGTTTTGTGTATTTAATAAGGAGTTTCACAATGTCTGTCACCACAAGAACACTTTTAATAATGTTTCCTTCTTTTGTATTTCAATGCTGGTACTTCCTGTCTTAATCACAATTAGATACAATTAGGGTAAGAAATGTAAAAAATTATATTTGATTGTTTTATACTTTCCCAAAGGTATGTGATCTGATTTCTTTCACGTTTAAATAAAAATTTGTGTAATTTCTTATTTAATATTTAACATATTTGTTATTGTTATTCTTTTTCTGAATTAATTCATCCTGCAGGCAGATTTGTCTTTGGCTCTATCTTGATTGCTTTTTAACCCACTTGTAGAACATACCCTAATGATGCACAGTTTTTTTGAACAGTTTTCTGTAATCTAGAGATCTGCAGAGTTTGCACTCTTTGGTCTCTGGAATTAATGCATGCACACACTTTGCTTGATCTCTCTGTATCCAGATTGGACTAAGCAATAACAAAAGTTCCGATACAAAAAATGAGTTTTCTTTGGTATTTAAATTAATGTCTAACCATGGAGTGAAGTGCTGAAACTGATATGAGGCATAGTTCACGAGCATCAAAGTGTGAGAACTTCATTTCATAAGAAGAGTCTAGCATGTTTTCTTGACAGAAATACTTACACATATGCTGTGAAGGGAGGACTTCATATACATTGCATGGACCCAGACAGTCTTTGTGGTAAAAATCACAAGAGCCTATGTGGTACACATCCTGGAAGTTGCAGATTCAGTACATATGGACTATATGATTTATCCATACTTATCTACTACTCTTCAGCAGACACCTATTAGGACAAAAATGTGTATTTCACCCCGTAGGAAAAGACAGGTCTGAGGGATGCCAAAACCAGAACAGCTTTATATAAACACCAGGTGTAGGTTTTTTATTTGCAGATAGTTTAGCCACTTATGAGGGACATAAAAAATTGTTTACTGAGTCAAAGTGCCTTTCATATCTTTGATAAATGCAAAAAAATAACCATGTGGAGTTGTGAAAAATTAAAAAGAAACTTTGTACTTCTCCACTGCATGTACAGTAGAATTGTATCTGTGCATTTTTGTAACTTTAGAGTCCTTTAAGCGCAGATACAACAAATGCCAAATGAAAAACTGCTGGAATCGTTACATAGGATTCAGCAGAGAATTTCTCTAAATCTTCTGTATAAATGGTGGCACTGCTGATATCTCAAGAATTAGACATGGTTAATAATGTATCCAGACAGTTACAAAGAAAGTAAATAGGATTGTGAAACAGGGTCTTGACTTATCAGTGAATCAAAAACTAGGCCTCATAGCCTCAAAGCAGTGAGAAAGGTTGTGTTGCTTAGTCTGTTTAGGTCTAGGATTTGCTACTGATAGTGGACAGACCTCAGAGACATTTGGAAGAGATAAGAAAAAAGTAACAAAGTCAACTCAGTAACTATGATGAAATTGTAAGTGATGAAATCAGCCCCAGTTAGATAAAAGGTAATTCTAGCAGGGTGAGATTGTGCCCACTGACTCAAGAAACCCATGGACTCAAGGGAATAACTGATCAAGCAGAATAATAAGAATGAGAAGCAAGAGAATCATTTAACCAATAGAAGGAAGAATACGAATTAACAAGGGAATTAGGCAATGTGCAGCTGGTGTACCCTGATTCCTTTATTTGCTAAACTGTATACATAAAATTTTGAGAATCAATGTACTATCTTTGTGGATTTACCACCTAGCACCAATCACTGAGCAAAAAATAAATAAATACTTCAGCTCTGTATATGACGTTGGCTTACTGCACACTGGGTGATGAATCCTGCTTCTAGGGACAACAGTGCTACTTCTGGAATTGCTATATGATGTATTGAAATATTTGCTCCACTGTGAACAAGCTTAGACAAGACTAGGCCAGGCTACTGCAGTTTTGGAAGAGGTGTGGAGGTGTCACGGGCTGTGCTTAGAGGAGCCTTGCAGCAGAATGGGGGACAGCTGTCAAACTACCTGCATGTGAGTTGGATCTTGCAGTGCAAGAAGAAACTCATTTTTTCTGCTCCAGTAACCTTGTGTTTGGAGGCAAGGCATCTATTGTAAGGAAGAGGAAGCAGAAGGACTGTATTGACTGGTGAGACAACTGGTGGATGTAGACAGAGCTGGAAAGTCAGCATGAACATTTTTAGAATTTCCTCTCATAGGTTAGAAATGCAGAGGGGAAAAATAATATTGTTGTGCTAGATTTTTCTACCCCAGAAGAAAGCCAGAGAATCATACTCTCATTTCTGCACTCCAGCCCTTCAAAATGGTTTCCATACCAAATAAATATTTTAAGTAAATTACTTTTTTACTATTACTGTTTTAATAAATTACTGTTTCCAGACAGTATTAGTCCCTTATGATTCTGCTCTGCTCTAAGGTAAATATGTTGTTAGTACTTAAAATTCAGTTTTGTTACATCCAGTAAATATCAGGCAGATATGACAGCTTTCTAAACTCTAATAAAAGGAGTGGAATGCATCCCATCTCACTCCTGCTGTCTGGTGGCTTTGGTGAATCTGGCTCCCATTGATATCAGTCATTTGGACAAATGAGTCCTACTCTAGGCATCGGAGTTTCATGAACAAAATTGTCCATTTAGATTTTATGTAAGGAACTGTTGTATTGTAGTCATGTATCACTGATTTTTTATCACATGGTTTGTCCCATGTGCCCCCTGTAATAGTCGGTTTTCCCCCACCTCACCTTCTCAGGTTAAAGTCCCTCCCCCTCTCCCCTTACCTGTCCCATCAATTCTCTCCCATTGGCCCCAGCCTCCTTCCTCCACCCCCCCTTCCCCTGGGTTTTAAGAATACCTCACCTCAGGCATTAGGCCTCTTTGTCTTCCTGGCTTCCTTCCCCTATTTCTCTGCTTTCTCCTTGCCCCTTCCCACTTCTACACCTCGTGACTTTCTTTTCCCCCCACTTCCCCTGCTCTCCTAGGACTCCTTCACCATTAAACTCTTTGGACCCTTGCTGAAAGGGATGGATCCAGCTGTTCCTCAGTCTAGCTACCTTATGTCCATGTTGTTTTGCTGGGGGTTCTGAGCTAGCCAAGTCACCCCCTACGGGGCAAATACAACAAGGAACTTTTACTTTTTCAGTATTCTATTCTTTCTTGGTTTGAACTCTTATCACTATATAAATCCTCTCTCCCATGAGAAACTTTGTACTCTTCTACACTGTTATTTGCAAAAGAAGGTTTGAATTTTGTTTATAAATGTACAAACAGTACTTCATATGTACTAGCTGAAATATATATATATCATACTTCTACTTCTTAAAGTGTTAAAATATTTATTTGTATTGATGGGTGAGTGAAAACTAAAGAATTTTTTATCCTTCTAACTCCCCACATGCTGGAGAAGAAAAATCGAGCAAAGATGCTGCTTAATTTATAGAACTTTTATGCATTTAGTTTCAGCACAAGCTGTGTAGATGTTGCGAAGTCTTTTGCAAACTCATTAAAACTTCTTCCTTTGCGGGATTTCCTGGTTGGGGGGATGCAGCAGTCTCACTACTCTGCACTGCTCCTGCATCCAGTCTGGCTCTTGGTTTGAGGTTTTCCTGCACTTCCACACTGTTTAGAGGATGTCCTTTCTTGACTGTGCCATCCAAAAGTCCAGAAGTCCTTCTGTATGCACAATAAGGGACAATCTCTGAGCAGCCATGGCACTAACGGTAGGAAATAATAATTTCTTGTGTGTCATGGTGGCCATTTACATTTTGCGGAAAAGTGTCCCTAAATAATTATTTTTTCAGTATTGGGGGAATATGTACAGCTTTTTATATTTTTTTAAGAATTTATCAGCCTCTCCTGTCTTACTCTGGCTGGTTGTTCTAAAAGTATACAATCAACAAGATAGTTGAACAGAACAGAAGTATTTTCAAGAGCAGACAGGATGTATCTTCAAAACCAGTTTCACTGGGACACCTGGCAATCTTAAAAAAAAAACCCAACTAGATGAAATAAAAATTATGAAATGGAGGAACAGAAAAATATATCTTTATATCGATTAGCAGGCAAAGTAATCAATCTCCTTCAACTCCTCTTTCAGTGGGAAATAGGGATATTGTTTTCAGATTTAGAAGGGATATTTCACACCCTTTCCTCCCGCTTTCATGTTGTCTCCAGTAACAGTCTTTACAGCATTTGCAAAAAAATGCCAAAAAAAAAAACCTATCCCTTGCTATCCTTGTTGCTGGGTCCAGTCAAAGTGTTACCATTTTCTTTCTGGTGCTTTGGATCAAACTCATGCCTATCTTTGCAGTGTGTTACTGTGCAGGACACCACCTGTCCACAGTCCAGTTTGCAACTGAATTTCTTTCCTGGCCAGCATATATTGGCCTTCTCAAAATGCCACACAGACAAGGTAGCATATCCAGCTGATCTCTTTAAATATGGGAGAGCCACATGTACACTGGATCTACAATAAAAATACCATAGTGTTTTTCCTGTAAGTTGTTTTTAACTGCATTATACTACTATGAAGTTAAATGCTACATAGATACATAAATACAGTTAGATTAAATGATCTTAAAGGTGCTTTCTGACCAAAATGATTCTATGATTCTGTATCTGTAGTTTCATATGCATGATAAGTCTTGTGGTAGGTTTTGGGAGTAAGAAGTCCACAAAAATGCTAAGCGTGAAAGACAGAGACAATTTTTATGTTTAGGATGCATCTTTCTAGAAAAATGGGCTAGAGCTACAACTGAAGTATAAAATGATGCTCCTTGCATTGCTAGGAATTATTTAAATTTATAGAGAAATTATTTCTACACACTTAAAACACAGTCAGTGTTTATAGATACAGTGTCTAGTACAGTGGAATCCTCACTTCTGCTGAGGTGTGGGAAAAAAACATGTGATGTTTTGGATGATAAGCACTGTAATAAAGTTAAACACTACTGGTTTTATACTGCATTTCATCAGCAGATAGCACAATATATCTGTATTGGAAAATTGTATTTTCAGTAAAGAGAAAAACAAAATAATACAGTTTGGCCAGTGAGTGCTTGTATTTTAATGGCAGATTGACAATGTAGAGGGAAATATTTCTCTAAGCATCTTTTCACCCATAAGTTAACAAGACTACACAAAAATCTGGGTTCCCTGATAACCAGCATACATGTGCTTCCAGTATGATTATATGAGGAATAGCTGCTATCAACCCTCCTCCTATATGTGTCCATTTACCTGAATAATTTTTACCTATTCTTTTCATTTGTATTTTTAATTTTTTATAGTACAACAGTTAAATGCTTTCTCATGTTCATGCCATAGTTGTGCCTAAGAGATGTTTCTTAAATTTTAACCTTATTTTTAATTCCAGATAATTTTCTAAATAACTCATACTGTTTTTAAAGCTAAAATCCTGAAAGGATCTACCTTCCTCAAACTCAAATGTCAGTATGTATTTGTTCATAATTTGATCTTCAGACAAATCATATGCATGTATATCCTTATGAACACAGTCTGTTTCTCAGAGATGCCCCTCAATGACAGCCATGCCACCAGGAAAATTATATGAGGGTGGGATTTGTCTTTCTGGGAAAGGAGTCACAGCGGATGCTGGTAGACATGAGAAAAAAGGAGAAAACTAGTGGCTCCCATTTGCCCACTGCATTTTTGTTGAGACTTACAGGAAGCTTTGGTGTTGCATAGGCAAGCTTTTCCCCAAAAAAATATAGATGTTAAGGAAAAAATATTTAAGACATCTGTGTCACTTAAATTTACCAATCCCATATATACAAGAAATGTGAAAACAGATATTTGGTTGATATCCCACCCAAGATTGCTTTGATGATGAATATTGCAGAGATTGGGACTGTTTTTAAGATATTCTCTTAGATAAGAAATCAGCCTTTTAAGAACTCCTTAACTCATTCAAGAGTGAAAATGACCTCTGCTGGTGGAAATTTGCACATCTATTCAAATAATCATTATTCAGATATTTTCATAAATATTTGTGTCCAAATGCTATTGCACTACTTCCTCAGTACCTTTTTTACAGAAATCTTCTAAGAGGAACTGGAATATTTCAGAGTTGCTGTATGTTAGAAAATTATCACCTATCTTCAGTACCAGAAATATATATGCTCAAGAAATATTACTGAGGATGTCACAAATGCTGAAAATCTAAAGAAAAGACAGAATGACCCCAAAATACTTGTCCTTTTATAAAGCATTTTGCTTGTGGCATCCATTCTGGCTTCATCCTGTCCTTATAATGAGCAGATTCCTGTAAGGATAAAATAAAATTATGTAAGTAATATTAGAATCATCTGTACAGAAGATAGATTCAATTTGGAAGACAGTGGTATTTCTGCATTTACCAATAGATTGTTTCTAATCTTTCTATAGGATCCAAAAGGTTTATGATTGGAATTGTGTTTATAAAATTTGTAATTTTCTACATCCTCCTATTAATGGTGCCTAGGGAAAGATAACAGCTAACAAACTTTGCAAGAGCTATGGTATTAATTTTTAGGCAGGCATGGAGAAATAGAAAATTATAGTCTTGTAGATTTCCTAGATTATGTCTGTTTTGAACATATTATCTAAATTAAGGAATTGCCTAAATTCCTAAAGTTACAGTACCATTTTCTAGCTCACTATTTTCTATGAAAATATGAACGCACTTTTGCTATTGATAAAGATCTGCAAGTAATAAAGAAAAAAAAGGGGGGGGTGTGGGGTGTGTTACCCACTTCCTGTACTTGCTGAGCAATGTTTGCCAGTTGTAACATAGTAGCAGAGTGGTAAAATGTAATGTGAAAATACTAGCGTATTTATAAATGTGCTTGTTTAAGGACTATTAAAAAAGAAGCAGCAGATAAAAAATCCCAGTTTGTACAGTTTGTGAAAGCTTCAGTCTCAGAAGATTCTTAATTTCAACATAATCCTATTTATTGCTGGGAAAAGAAAGTTCTTCAGAAGCTTTCCAACCCACCAGATATCTCTAGGAAGAATGCTGTCACAGGAGAGGGAAATTCCTGTCACTTATATGTTGTTTTCACAAACTGCTTTTAGCACTTGGAGTGTCCTGTGGGACAAAAAAGGTAGCAGAAAAGGCATGGCAAGAGCACAGATTGACATATTTGTGCCCTGGGTTGCAAGAGAACTTGTATTAGTTTTTTGCCATACAGATTTGTTCTTTATCAGGTTTCTGGCTAAGTTCACAGAGAATTCTGGAAAAATATACTTTCAGTACTTTCTTCTAATTTAGTACATTCCCCATATGCACCCATAGAAGAGCAGACATATGCACACATGGAAATAGCTCCTTATTAATGGCTGTTCTGTTGAAAACTGTTCTCTTTTTTTTTTGCCTAGTATTTTAGAAGTACCTCTGAGAGGAATAGTTTTCCTTTGGTGCCACAAGTCGTTAACCAAACTTTTTATTTGTACACAAGACATTTGTGCCTTTAAATCTCTGAGGAAGAAGCTGAACTGTTATTGCTGTTGTGTTGTTGTTTTAGGGGTTTTTAACAGAAGATTGGGAAGGGAAATTTAAAATATCCAAAAAAAGTTGACAAAAATATCTGTTGCTGAAGGGCTGAGTTCAGCTTGCTGAGAGCAGTTTTATGAGCTTGGATTATTTGTTTGTCAGGTTGTTAGGTTTTTTTCAAGTCTGACCAGAGCAGTTTTGTAGACTTTGACTGTGTCCTTTTCATTAGTTTTCATTTGTTTTACGTTAGCTCACCTAATTTTTTTTTTCAAGTCTTGTTTATTATTGGGGTTGTTGTTTGAGAGAGCTTTGTGCTGTTTTCATAAATCATGAAGGCATCAGGAATTTTTTCTGCTCTGATAAACTCTGTGATCACCACCCTTCCATGGCACCCAACTGACAATGGAGAGGCTGGCTTCCCACAGACATCTGGTTCTTCATACCTGTAGAAGGTGGCATAAACTGACATAGGTAATCCAGTTTTGGATGTCATTAGGACCTCTTCCCAGTCTGTCTCTTCCTTACCCCACAGGATTGCCTAGAGTGTTTTGCACTCATGTATCTCTGTGTACAGTGAGGATGGCTGCCAACAGCAGGATGGCAGAACTCAAAATAGTTTTCAAAGGCCCTAAAATTGGTACCACATCAACTTCTCACATCACTTTGAGAAAAATTTCAACAATACTGAACTTCCTGAACATGTGTGTTCTTGAAAACACTTATGTGACACGGAGTAGACAAAGCGTATTTGAAAAATGGAGAGGTTGGTCCTCAATGGGTGGGGATTATGAAAATATCAGTCTATGTTAGGCAAATGTTTGTCTTCTCTCCTTTATAAACAGGAAAGCGATGAGAGTTTTTCAGAGCTGTAAAGCTGAGATAAGAGAGCTGCTTTACAGCAGACTCACTTGTCCCTCCTCTTACTTCTGAAGAAGCATTAGGGCATGCTCTGCAATACCTGTGCTGGCACTGGTAAGACTTGTTTACTTTCCCTTATTCTTTATCAAAACTGCATGTGTTCTGTAAACCTACTCCACAGAAGCACTGCTGGCAAAAGGGTGATGCCAAGGGAATTATCTTTGGAAGACAGAACTCCTTTGCTGCCGTCCCACTGTGTTCAAACACATTTAATATAGAGGTAAGGTGTGTCTTACACTTCAGGACTTTCTCTCATACCATACTATTCCAGGTGCATGGGACAGTGTCATTACTACTGGCTAAAGCTTGAAACTTAAGTCACTGCATAATTAAATATACACTATCTAAGACAGTAAGCTGTGTAGTTTTATTGGTTTGTATAAAGTCAGATTAACCTTATTAACTATACTCCTTGTTTTCTCAGACATAGAGATAGAATTAGTAATTGCTTAAATGAAATATCTGGTTGACTAAGGGACAAAAAATCTGGCCTACAACACAAAAGATTACCTGTGCTTACAGCATCCCTCCTGCCTACTCCAGTATGTCAAATATGCTCTTATCAACACATAAAAGCAAAATGTTTGCCCTCAGAATTTCCTGTGCCAGTTCATAGATGGGCAAAGTTAATGTTGAAGGCTAGCAGAGTCTGATGTGAATGAAGCCTTAAGCAAATTTTCAGTGGGTAACTTTCAATTTACTTTTGTAACCTCAGAATTAGACCTGAAGCGACTATCAGTTGAATCAGGAGTAATTGTGGACAAAACCTATCTACTAAAAAAATCAGTTGAAATTTTGTACTGCAGAGAGAAAAAAGGAGAAATTACCTTTAAACACTTGTCAGGCCAATTCTAGTGAACCGGTAGTATTTCTAATCTGAGATACAAGATCAACCTCACCTGGTTTCTTTCCTTATAAATTGACACACACCAAGTATGCTGACTTCTGACTGAAGTCAGTCAGGCTGCCTGTTTGCTTCTCTGTGTTAAACCATTATTGAGATATTAGTGAAATGCACACTCAACCTATAATGACTTTTTGAACCAGTATCTTCTAATAAGAAGTTTGAACTCAGAATGAGATAGGGATAAAAAGTTTGATGAGAACCAGATTCTACCTGAACTGTATTCCTCTAAATAGCAACACATAAAAATAGTTTGCACTGATGCTATACTTTGAAATGAGTCCTTACAGAACTCATTTTACATTGCGAGGGCTGGTACACTTAACTATTGCTGTAACCTTTATGACTTAGAAAGGTTAATTTTATCAAGAAAAGAAAATGTTCTAAATTTCAATTCTGGAAATTTAGCTTTGTCCGTAAGAATGAGGGCAGTTATTCCTGGCTCTGACAACGCTAAAAATAAAAACAACCGGGCCATTTGCCTCTTCTGGAACATCTGTATGTAACTCTCTTGAAACTACTGGAAATGGCAGGATATCCACTTTTTATAAATTCAGCAGGATATCCGCCTTTCAGCATTTCTATATAGATTTCACTGTCATGCTGATATGAGGAGACATGGAATGCTGCTTTTCCATTCCCCTTGAGATTGTGCAGGATTATTAAAATAACAATATGGTTTTTAATAAAATAAACAGAAGACTGAACACATAGAGGGAATAAATCTATTGATTGGAGGACACAGCCCAGACATGTTTCCAGACATTAAAGAAGACAGTACTTTTCATAGGTTATTCCCTGTAAGTCATTTTGTCATTCAAGAGACTTGCCATCCTGACTACCTCACTCATCTCTACTGGCTGGTGCAGTATTATTTAATGAAATTTCAAGAAAACTGTTTCCAAACAAATTTTGTAGCAGTGGAAGGAAAAGAACTCACAGGGCAGGAGGATAAGACTAACAGTAAACAACATGGTAGGTTCAGTTTTCAAGGACACTTACATACAGTAATGATTTGTAATTGCTTTGGCTTAACAGGACAGGTTGGCACTGGAATTTTCTATGCTTTCCTGTTGCTGCCACGGAGTGCATATGGAAGAGCATTATGAGTGCCCCACGGACAACACAACCCCACTGCTGCAAGGGTAGGCTGAGGGCTTCAAGTCTGGAGAGCAGTTGTAGCCATGCAGGGATTCTGCCAATTCAACTTCTGCTCCCATTACAAGTCCCACCTTCATTCCTCTGCCTTCTTGACTTGCTTCAAGCGCTAGTGCAGAAAGGGAAGAGGAAAGAGTAGACCCAGCATTTTTTTAATTGCCAGGTGCTCTGAAGGGTAGAGAAAGACTGAAGCATGTATCAAATTGCATAGGCAACATGAGGCTAGGGAGGTATTTCTGTGTTTTGTACCCTTGTCTCTTCCACCAGCAGCACAGTGGCTGAAAGGCCTGATAAAATCTGTCCATCAGTAGTTTGTATTAGGACTACTGGAAATGCCTAAATAATCCTCAGAGTATCTGGATCTTGGTCTGGTGATGCTGCTGTCCACTTCTAAAGCTGGGCTCAAGGGTATATATGACTGCTAAAGTGTCTGAGTTCAATGAGCATGCTGAGAAACAGAGAAGCAAAGAGGTAACTTAATCCATTTGTCAAACTCCCTCTTCTTTGCTTCCAGTATTTGCTCAGGGACACAACGGCAGTGGGCTTGAGCTCCCCATGACTGCAGTGATAGAAAATGCATTCAAGGATAGGCGTGTTACCAGCTTCTTCTTTTGGAAGAAAGGGAAAAGACAAAGACGTTTGGGGCTGATATTTCTCTCACTTGCAGACAGCAATAGGAAACAAATCTACTGATGTAAGTGGGATTATATTGGTGCAAATCTATTATTTCATGGACTCTTATGAGAGAAATTGCTGGGTTGGTGGTTCTAATTAGTCCCCTGTACCCACAGAGAATGATGGTGTGAGAACAGAGAAGTCTGATTGCACTCTTCTTGTCAAAGGAAACCTACTTAGATGGTGCTGGTGCCCTGTCACCAATTGTGGGCCACTGTCCTGAAGTGGGAAGATAAGAAGAGTACCTTGGAATGATATAGCTGCCCTAGTACCATCAGAGAAGTGCTTAGTCCAATGTTAAGGGAGGAAAATATTTTTGCTCAACATCTGATCTACTATTCTGCCTAAGATCCTTTGGAAAGAAAACTCTTGATTCATTTATGTGGACGAACCATTTGGTATCCTCTTTTTGGCAAACCAATGGCACTTTGGCCAAGTCTCTCCATAGAAGCAGGTCCACACCATTTGTATTCCATGTCAGTTGAAATAAAAATGATATATAACTATATATCTGGCAGGGCTTAAAGCAGTAGTAATAAAAAATACGAACAATCTAGCGATCTAACAGCCAAACAATAATCCATGGTTTCTTTTTGGGAAACAAGACAACTTCCCTCCTCCCTATTAACTGTACTGCACTAGTTTCAACTAGGTCTCCTTAGAGAATTACTCATTTAACTGGACCTTTTGTAACAAAGTTAAGTTATAATACAGTACTTCTGCAGAATGAAGAGAACACTCAGCTAGATAAAAGCTGTTGCAAAAAAGCCTGGCAATCCTAAGATCTGGTTGCTTCTTAAGCCATTCCAGTGCTTGTGGAAATTAATTTAGTCCAGGTTATCAGTGTATTCATTTAGCTTTAGTATCCCACAGGGAAAACAACCAAAAACTGAATTGTTGTCATACCTATCTGCTAGCTATTACACACTAGGTAGTACAAGAAATACTATTTGTTCTGTAAATGTGAGTGATTCTGCCTCTTCCTTCTTCATCGAAATGGAACATCCCTTACCTTTTATCTCTTCATAGCAAATGTAGACCCAAAGCTGGTGATTATTTTGCCTGTGATCAGTCACAAGGAAGATCCTGGGACAGTCTTTTCGTGGAATACCATATTGTGTGTCCTTCACTCCTCCTGGTTGTTTGCAATGCAAATTGTAGACTTTGTCTCCTGTTGTGCCATATCCATGGTAACCAAATGAAGGTAAGTTTGCATTAGTTCCTTAGTAAAGTGTAATCCTTTCCCTGGCATATGTGCCAAGAAGGCACACAAACTTAAAGGGACAGTAATAGATTTCATGGAAAGTGAAGCAACCAAAGCATCTTCTGCTTTTTTTCTTTTTTTTTTTTTCAATTCCTTTCCCTTGTGTTAGTTATTGATGCACTCATTCCTTCACTCTCTCTTTCCTATCTTGTATTTTTCTGTAATTCCCATTGTTAAAAGCTAGACTAGTTCTGATTTCTGCCTTCCCTTTGCCTAGAGACTAGGCAAACAATTATCAAGTCAAATGGCTAACTTAAACACTACTTCCTGGCAAAAGCCTTTCTTTTACCTTCTTAGTATCTTCAAAAAAAGCAGAAACAATGGGGGTGGAAAGCCAAGCAAAGAATGCCAGTGCTCGTATTCCAGTTTTTCAGGCCTTGGGTCTCTGGTAGAGAAGAGGCAGAGGTGCACCAGCCCCCTCTTATTCCACTATATTAATAAATGGATCAAGCCATACAGGTTAGAGTTTTCATTTTCTTTGTAATGGAAAAATATTTTAGAAATACTTTTTTTTCTGATCCATAAGAGATGATGAAAAAAACATTTTTTTCTCTCCATTTCTGGTTTTAATTCCACTTAAAAGAGGTTAATTCCAGATTTAAAGAACTTTTTTTTATTAGACTTTCATAGCTTCATAGACTCTCTTTTGACTGGACAGATACATTTCTGAGCAAAAGGAACAGACTCAAACTGAATGTACCTCAAAATTATTGCTGTTGATACTGTTTCCAGTGTTGTTTTGGTTTTTTGCTTTTGGCAACCTCTGCACCGAATTTATGTACCTTTCTTTTACGTATCTGGAAGGCTTAAATGCAACTCTTTCCCTCTTCAACACAGTCTCATGCTGTTTGAATACAAGGAAGAACTTATTTACTATGTAGGTTATCAAACACTGGAACAGATTGCCCAGAGAGGGTATAGGCTCTCCCTCACCAGAGATACTCAAGAACCATCTCAGCACAAGCCTGTGCCAGGTGCTCTAGGATGAATTTGCTTGAGAAGGGAGGCTGGGCCAGATGACTCACTGTGGCACATTCCAACCCCACCCATTCTGTGATCCTGTAATTTTGTGAAACATCTTTAGCTATTGTTATTTACCTTTATCTGTAGTGTTCGTAATTAGAGTGAGCTTACATAATTAAAATGCAGCATGAAGATAACATCAGCTTCCTATCTTGTTATTTAGAGTGAAAAACACTGCTTGTTTCAACCAGCTTTATGACTCCTACTTTAAAAATAGCAAAACAAGTTGATATTATGGCCTCTGGACAGACTTTTTACCAAAGACATCACATGTGAGAGTGGAACCCTCTCAAAATTTATATTTACTCGCTCACGAGAAAGCTTGAAGTGTTATTATAGCATTCACTACCTCTTATGCTTTCAGAAAAGCTTCATTTCCTAGAGTCACTTATCCTTGTGAGTTTTCACATGGATGTTTCAGTGGTGCTTTGAATATCAAACTGAGTGTCCTTTGTTTTTGTCAAAGCAAATGATAGGCATGCTGGAGAGACAAAATAAATTAAGATCATCCTACAGCAGCTATGAGTTCTGTGTGCCTAACAATTCGAATGTTGATGGGCATTGAGAGGACCTCAGCTTCATTTAGCTGCCCAAAATCAGATCCTAAAGCTAAAGACTAAAAAGGTTTTTGTCATCTCCTTTTGTTTCTGATTAAAATGGAGAGAAGACAGTGAGTTTTGAAGACGTGATTTGTCCTAATACGTGGCAACTGAAAAGAAAGAATAATACAGACCAGAAAACATAACTATTTTGTGCCTCAGGGCATCTGGCTAGATGCATATTTCTTCTTGTTTACTGGAGCAGCCATTGGTAGACAGATACTGTACTCTTTTTCCCTGATGGAACTGCCATAAGAAATGTAGCTAAATCAGAATGCAAAACACAACTGGGTCACATAAGTGACTCCACAGTAGTAGTACGAAGGATATCTGCTATTTTCCTCCCATTTTCTTTTTTAACTGTTACCTAAAAGCAACAATTAATTCACAAATGATACAGAGTATGAACGCTTTAGTTCATAGAGCTGATAACAGAGGAATTTTCATCCTACCTATGGGATCTGAAAAGAACATATTTTTTCTGATTCATTATATGTTGCAAAAGCATACTTAGTATTCTGTTCTCATGCCAAAACAGATCAGTTACCAAAAATATACTCAAATACGGAGGATATTGAGGTGCTGGAACATGTTCAAAGAAGGGCAGCATATCACTTTTGAGATATATTTAAGAGAGGACACTCAGTAATGAGTCTCCTCTAAAGAGTTTTAACAATCCCCCTCCACCAATAGGAAATGAATACTAATAGCAAAAAATAAATAAAAAAACCCAAACCAAACCACGTATTTATTAACAACAAAATGCCCACAAGGCAAGGAAGAAAAGTAAATAACTAGTAAACACCAAATTATCAGAACTCACACTCCCCACATACACAGAGGAACAACGAGCCAAAAATAAAGATGGGGCAAATGTAGGAGAAATACGCCTTCTCAATATGTGGTGCAAGATGGCACCAGCTTTCACTCTGAGGAAAAGGGAGCTTCCATGGGGGAGGTCCAGCTGAACCTGGTGGTTCTCTGGCATCAACCTCCTCTCCACAGCAGTCACAGTGGGTGAAGCAGCTGGGCTGGAGCCTCTTAGTATGCTTTGTCTCCCTGACTTGTCTCTCTGAGGCTTGGAGTTGGAAGAGGGTGGCCCACTCTGGCCGGTTCTTATTCTCTGTTCTCAGACCAGCAGCTGTTCATTTGACCTCAAGGCAACTGAAAGATTTCTACTGCTGTTCCTCCAAGACATGGAAGGGAAAAACTTTTAGACTAGGCCAAGAAAACCAAGATAGCCAAGCAGAACTTAACTATACATCACCAGAGAATGCATGGGCAGGGAGGCTTCAAACTTCAAAAACGCCCATGGAAGAGCACAAAGCTCCTCCTTCCTTGGTCTGGCACACATCCAGCCTTGGGCCTTAAAGATACTGCAACCATTTTTGGGCAAATAGCAGATGATCATGGAATAGACTATCATCATAAACAAAGGTGGTGAAGGGTCTAGAAAATATGTCCTATGCGAAGTAGCTGAAGGAACAGAACTTTTTTAACCTGGAGAAGAGGAAGCTTAGTGGGGGACTTCGTTTCTCCCTACAATTACCTGAAAGAAAGTTGTAATGAGGTAGGGGTCAGTCTCCTCTCCTGTGGCTCAAGTGAAAGAATGAGAAGAAAAGGACCTAGGAAGCACTAAGAGAAGCACTAGGAGAGGGTTATTAGATATTAGAGGGAAAAAAATCACTGAAAGAGTGATTAGGCATTGAAATAAGCTGCCCATGGAGGTGACATAGTCACCATTTCTGAAAGTGTTCTTGGGGGTATTGTTTAGGGGTCATTATGGTGGTTCTACTCTGATGGTTGCACTAGGTGGCGTTGAAGGTCTCTACCAACCTTGTTATTTAGTGATTCTGTAACATGAAAGCAATTTTTTTTCCCACTCCAAACAAGCTGGAGTGTCATTGCAACATGTTTTGCCTCTGGTATTGCATCTGAACTGTTCTGTATGACTATGGCAGACCTAGACACGGCTTTGTTGCGTTTCACGCCAGGGAAGTAAAAAAATCACTTTTCTTAGAGGTAGTTCACGTCATGGATAGGATTTCTTCAGGAGGTGATGGCATTTTCCCACATGATGCAGATCAAGTTTCTCAGCAAAGTGAAGGCATTTCTTCTGTGGCAGCTGAGCTGTGCCTTGAACTAACATTCCCAAGGTCAGACAAGAAGCTTCTCAAATTCACTGAATAATACAGCATTTTATAAGTCTTCCCTTTCAACACCATGTCCCTTGATAACAAGCCATTTAAAATCTGCTTTTGTAGGGCTTAATCCATTTTTCAGTCTGAATGTCTTTAACATGGCCTGGTTTTTATCTCTTCTCCCTACTCTCTCACCATCTTAGGAACCTTAATGTGATTAAAAATTGCATTGTAGGAACATTGTTTTTGTGGTTTGATAGAGCAATATGCATGATCTGAGGGCTAACAGCTGGGCAGCTGTGTCAGTGTCATCACACTAAACTCACATTTGGTTGCAAGGGCATCTGAACATTTGGGAAAAGTTTAATTTCTGAAAGACATGAGAAATTATAAAAACCAAGATATCCCAGAACTTGCTGTTTCAAAGGGCTTCAAAATTTCTGTTACAGTGATATTTAAAAAAAAAAAAAAAGCACGATATTCCACTGATTAGAGTACAAGGACAGAAATCTTACAATTTAAAGGATACTACTGTCAAGACAAACTATTATTATATTTGTGCTGCACCCAGGAAACTGATGTGCAACAGAAAGAGGAGATTTGTGCATTTGGAGGTCATGTTTCCAGAGTACCAGTCCGAAGATTCATCCTAAAAAATATCTTCTCACAATATCATCAGCAATAGAGCTCTCTCTGATGGGCTCTAAAACCACTGATATTTCACAATAAATAAGTGGAGGGAATTTTTCTTTAGTTTCTAGACTTGCTTTTTGAGATGACATCAGGCCCAGGCCAATGTATTATACTGGTGACAAGCATTTGTGTTTTGCTCTTAGTTACTAATTCCATCCTTATTTTTATTCTCAATGCTGCTTTCTTTCTCACATAGGTTCTGATGGAATCTTTGCACCTGTTTGTATTTCCTATTTGTTTTGGTTTAACATAGTTTGGTTTTTAGTTAAGGGGAAATTCATCAGCTATTAAAGTGATTCTCTGTGATGAGCTGCTAACAGCTTCCTCTGGATTCAACAACAAATCAACTGGTTAATTTTCAATATTGACACCCTGTTAAACCACTTAAGAAAGCTGAACACGTCTCTGTGAAATTACTTCTAAAAATTAACAAACCCCGGGAGAAACTCTGTTGCTTCCAGCTTTTGGACAGGTAACTGGGAGCGTGCGCAGCCCAGTGGAGCCAGGCTGGGCCCCTCCCCGCGGCAGCCGGGCCGGGCTCCACCACGCGGCCCGATCAACCCACAGCGTGCGGCCGAGCAGCTCCACTGAGATCCTGCTGCCGCCGAGCTCCAGCCATGGCCGGCGAGCCAGGCCCCGCTCCAGCCATGAGCTGCCTGGCACTGGGGAAACCATGCGGATAAGAACAGAGGCGGCCCTGCAGCCCCGCGCAGGAAGCAGCCCCACAGCTGGAACTGAACATGACAGGGGCTGGAAAACAGCCACGCAGCCAGAGTAGCTGCTTCTCGGCAGAAATCAAAGATGAAACTTAAAGACATCAATCCTCTCCTGAGTCAGAGGAAAGGAAAAAAGTGAAGGCCCATGAAGAGAACAACATAGAGACACCAAAGTCAGTGAGGAAGGAAGAGCTGAAGTCCAGAGAGAGGAGAAAGAGGAGATGCTTCAAACTTCAGAGATGAAATTCTTTTGTAAGGACATGGTGATAGACTATGATATACTAGAATGTCCCTGTAATTCATTAAAAGCATGGGGGGATGGAAGGTTCAAGCTGTAGACATGAGCAAAGGCACCTGCGCTGAATCTAGCAGATATTGAAATAGCTGTGGTCCAATGAGAAGCTTGAATAGAGATGAGTGATGAAGACCTTTACCCCCAGCAAAGAAGAGGAAAACCTCTGTTCCCAGAGATGAAGATGGTCTTAGACATAGATGAAGAGAACTCTTGCTTTTGAACAGTTCATCCTTAAAAGTGCACCCCATTAGCCAATGATTGAACCCTTGAAAACGGTTGTGTGGAAAGCTTAAGTCGAGGGGAGGGACTCTCACATGGTGAACAGATTTCCATCTCCTGGGCAGCTGATTTGCTGTGACATTGAAGCCACAAGAAAACGGTTTCTTGTGGAGAAGTTTCCATGGCATGGCAAGAGAGACTCCTCTCCCTAAATGAACTGAAGAAAGACTATTTCAGAGATAGTAAACTGACTGAGAATCCCATGTTTTGTCTCTTAACATTGTCAGTGGGAAAGGAAAGAGGAGGTGAGGGGAGGAGAAGTGTTCTGAAGGTTTATTCTGATTCTTATTATTCTTCTTTTAGTTCTGTTAATAAAGCTTTCTTTATACCCTTTAAAGTTTTGAGCCTCCTTTTGGCCTTCTCCTAATCCTTATCTCACAGCAGAAAATGAGTAAATAATTTTAGTGGATGCACTGACATTTGGCTAGTGCTCAACCCACTACACTATTGAAATGTTTAAAAAAGCATAACTTTATTGTTTCCCAGGTGAATTTTTAAGTACCAGATACTTATATTGGTACTCACCGTCATAATAGTGATTGTGGTTTGCCTCCTTTTTCTACACTGAACAGGGAAAACATTGCCAGTGTTGCAAAATCTAATCTGTCTTTCACCAAACCTTCACCAATGTTCTATTGTTTTCATTTCTATCTGGGTGACTGCACCACTTGTCAGGGAATATAATCTCAGGGCTCTGTGTTTAGTCCAAGGCTAGGCTGCTTCTTCTATCAACAGAGAAAAAAAACTTTGTGTCTTCCTTCTAATGTGGATGAACTTTTTTACTGACCATAAAGAGAACTGAAAAGTTTAGCTGGGAGAAAACATGCTGGCTTACTGGTAGAGTATCTTCAGTGAACCAGTAATGAGCTTTCAGAGTTACAGCTAGACAGATATTGACAGTCTTAAAACAACTCTGTTGCGCTGTAGTTTGACAAAAAATAGAGTAACTTAGTAAATTCGTATTCTGCATGTCAAAATTAGGTCTCTAAAGACTTGAGTGTAAAGACTTATAACTGTTGCAATCTTTCCATGTCTTTTTACTGTGCTAATGAGAGTCATAGCATTGAATCCAGGAGGTAATAATGCAATGAAGCCACCTCCCACTTTATCTTATGTCTTAACTCAGCCAAGTTTCAGATCAGCCCTTCCCTCCCCCCTCTGTAATGGAAAGCAAGGCAGCTCTGTAAACTGATAGCCTCAGTGGCTTTGGTTGAAGCTGCAGGGAAAGAAGCCTGCCTTTGACATTTTTCAGCAATGACTTGAATATTGACGAGCCACATTTGATAATCTTTGGGTTAAAAAACTGAACAGAAAGGTAGGAGAGCTGGGATCTATTTCTGGCTCTGCTGGAGGCTTCCTTTGTGCTAGGTAAAAAGGTGGTAATCCTCTCTCTACACAAGAGTGTCTGCAACTCAAGCTATGCTGTGCACTCAAGGAGCTGTGCACTGGGATGCATTCATGCAGAATAAGAAAAGACTGTTTTCAATTTTCATTAGGACTTCTAGATACTTCCAAAATATTTACAGCTGTGTTTAATAAAGCACTGCTTTGTGATTTTATTTTACTTTCCAAATTTATTTATAAAAAGCCCTCTGATCATGAAAGAAAGTTACTAGATACTTCTCCCAGTATTTCCTATCCATTCCAAGATTCACCAAAGATGAAGTCATAAAATAGCGTGGTTGTTATAAGATGATTTGGCAATGGTCTTCCAGGGAGCTCTACTTTTATTTTTAGAGGATTATATGGAAGAAAATATCCATCACTGGTTTCATTCTTGTGTTCTGCAAGTTTGTGTTACTTCATTATATAATTATTTATCTTTTTTCTCTAGTAAGAAACATAGTATCTTCAATATTGAAGATTCTGGTTGGAAAATTGTGACCCCTGAAAATTCAGAACCAAATGTTCCACTTTACCTGATTTGAACCAAATATTGAGTTTTTATTTTGTTGGACTATTTCAAAATGCTTTTTTCACAACTATTGGTTCTGAAACAACCTGTCTTGCTTATGATACAGTCCCTCATGAGAAATGTGTCTCAATGCTCCATTGATTTCCAGATTATTCTTTGAAGGATAGAATTTTCCATCATGTTTCTCGATCTCTTTCTGATCAAATAATCTGCTTTGTAATGGGAATTTCACAAGGCTTTGTGCCCCAGAGTAGATGTTGCATGCTGTACAAGCATAATTTATAGCACAAGCTGTAGTTACACATACTGTACCTACAATCCCATAGGCAAAGTACCACTATAGAGAAGTATAGTTTAGCCTTAAAATTACTTTAAGTTAATTGTATTTTGATCACCAAAATTGAGATTGTTTTTTTAAACTTTTGTCCAACCTTGGCATAAAATCAAAGCCTGAAAGACTGGTATTTCCCATGAATTCTTCAGTATGACTCCCTGCATTCGCTGCTTTTAAAGCATAAAAAAAAAATAACATATGCACACTTAGGAATGATATTTGGAAGCGAGATGAGAAGCAAAAAAATAGAAGTACTCATATTACAGTCATAGCAACATTTTTCAATATTAGGGTAATATTGAAATATTACCCTATGGGTAAGACCAAGTCAGCCATATTCATAGAAAGGAGAGCTAGCTATTATTGACGCTGTTAATTACCGTGTCACTATGTAAACATGGAACAGTTAAGAACTATCATACAGCTTCCTCTTAGGTGATACACTGAAAAGGCTTTTGCTTCCATTCTACTCACTCCTGGCCCAGATAAGCTGATTTAATTAGGTTCTTAGTAACATTCAAGTTCAGAAATGGCAGACTTTACTCATGCAGAATACTAAAATTTCATGAGTTTTACCTTAAGCATAAACTTAAGATTTGAATCTCAACACTTAACAGAAGTCAATATATATTGAGGGGAAGATAGGTGATACATACACGAAACATGACTCTATGGCTCTGCTTTTCCACAAGCCATCCCATCCATGTCCTGAATGACCTGTGTTGTGCCTGCCCATTGGACAGCTTCTTTGACCTCTTCCTTAGGACAGAGCAGACATTCTTTTGGGGGATATATAGATTTTTTTTAATATAATTTTTTTGTCTTTCTTCGGTGGTTTTTATCTTACAGTCTTCCAACAAGGCAAAATAAGCAGCGAGACCAAGAGCAGGAAGGTAAGACAGAACATCAGAACATCATACATAATTTCTAATAAGGACTGCTTAGTGACAAAATATCAAGCACCACAGATCTCAGTCCGGCCTGGGGGAGCTATAGGGAGAATGTGATACCATAAATAAGGTGTATTTTTTTTCTCTCATGAGGCCTTCAACTAAAAAGTGCCATGCTCACCTTCTTTACTGTCATGATTTAATTTTCTTCTGCTGAAGGAGTAGAGGTTTCTAGGATGGGTTTGCAATGTACTCTGTAAATTATGGTATGAGATTATTAGGTGACTGTAACTCTGCTTGACCTAAATGCAAAACTTCTCATTTGTTTTCACTTACTTTCCTGATCTGTTGAACACAGGGAATTCAGAGAAATTTTTTTTAATAGGAAAGGAATCAGAAGCTCAAGTCACTTCATAGCTCTTCATATCTACAGAAGAATATTTTTGAAGCCCAAAATATTATTTTTCAGTCTTTCAAATCTACACTTTTTTTATTGGGTTCACAAGCAGAAGATGCAGTTCAACAATTTGTAATTTAATCTTGTCTTCTGTCACTAAGAGATTACTGAGGCTAAAATGTCCTATCTTCCCTCAAGTATATGAGGCCACATTTTGGTTAGCAAAGGTATATTTAGATGTTCAGTGAAGAGTCCCAATTAGCACCACAATTGATTTAAAAATTTATGTTCATTAGGTTTTCTGACAGATTTCTGAAGGGCATTATTTCTCCCAAAGTATCTTCCAGTTTGGTAATGAGATTCAGTGTTTCTAGTGTTGGGAACAAAATACTCAGGTGAGGAAACATAGATACCATGCCCTCCTCATTACTATTTCAGTGATGTCTTGAATATGGAGGAAACAAACTCTGATAAATGTCAACCTCTCTAATGAAAAGCTTGTCATGAGAGTCTTCTCATTAGAAAAAAAACTGGAGACTAACCACGAGTGAAATGACCTGTGTTGCACCACCCAGAGATGTAAATTTTGTTCAAGTCAGGAGGAGGACATGAGTCCTGAGCAGTTTATTACCACCTAACAGATTGGATGGCTTAGTCTTGGTAGCAGTACATTGGCATGCTCTTGCCCCACAGAAGTACAGGACAAGACAACTTACTTTGGCCTACAAGAAAAGCTAGTTAAGGTGTCACAACCTGTGTTTGCCTGATTTTAGAGTAGAGACACACCAGCTACTGCCTCTTACCCAACTTGTGATAACCTATCATGTTCTACCCCTTTGTTTTTTTGGTGTTTTGCTACGGCCTGTATCACCTATAAACATAGACACATTAAAATCATCTTTAAGTTCTTTACTTAACACCCTAGCCAGTGTTTTGCAGTGGTAGGTTTTTATTTTGCAGCATCTGTGTTCACTGAGTCCTGATTGAAGAAATCACATCAGCAGCCAGTTGGTGGTATAATATTCTCTTACAAAGGAATACATATGTGCTGCTAGGAGAAAAATTGTATTAATTCTCACTTTCTAATCTTATTTTTTACATTTTCAAGGATTTTATAGTGAATTTACAATTTCGATTGGCACATGAGTAGGAAATAGTATACAACTAGCAGTTGATTGTAATTCAAAATATGCTCAGTTTGCTGCTAGAAAGTCTGTTTTATATTGCTACACAAATTACAGGATGTCAGTCACCTTTATGTTCTAAATTTGGACGAATATCCATTTACTCAACAAATCAGAAGAAACTCACCCTAGAACTTATGAGCAGAAGAATAATCCTCTGAAAGGATGTTTTCTCCTTCTTTACTGAGACAATTTTGTTAAGTATAAGAGAAAATCTTAAAAGTTTTTCTTCTCTATTTATTTTTATGGATAAAAGGACGCTAGCATTTACCTTACAGAATTCACGTATCTTCTGCTGCTCATAAGCAAATGTTATCTTACCTTTCAGAAGATCAGCAAGTGTGTTATTTCAGTGTTAGAGGAGGAAGTTACAACTACAGGCACTGTATATTTTCATCTATTTTATTCCTATCTCATTCTCATTAAATGAACAAATATATACTTTACAACTCACAGGCATAGCACACTTGAAGCCCACTAAACAGTGTCATAAGTTCCTGGATGTATATTTCCTCCTCCAGAAACTCTTTTAAGTATTCAAAATCTGTCACTACTCTCAGACATACATAGTGTATGACGCTAAGCCCAGAGAAATCAATATTCACAAATACTCTCAAAATTTTGAATATACTTGAAAAACTATTATGTACCAAAAAAACATATCTGTATATGTTGGAATGAGAATATAAAGCAATGTATTACAATTATGTCTTTTTTATTAAAAAAACAGGGATTCACATTTATTTTAATCAAATTTGCTCTATATATATCTTCAATGGTTCTGCAGCACACGGTGGAACCCAATTCATAGGTTTTAAATACAAGGTCATACTTTTAAATACAGGGTCTTAGAGTGTACAGCTATTGATTCATGAAATGTAAAGGTACTTATTTTCCCTTTCTTATTGGCATGCATTGCATTATTCTATGACTAAACTACACTTTGAGCTTCCCACAGTGTTTTGCAGTGTTTGACGTTTGGCAACTTCATCACTCAGGCTAGAATTTCTCCTTATTTCATTGAATCAGTCTTTGGTCTTTTCTATAGTTTAACAGATTTCTGTTTTGAGGGGAAAAATGTAAGAAAAATAATTGATTTTTAGTTCTTCTTCGCAGTTTTCTTCTCTCAAACTTATATCAACAATGTTAGTTCAAAAATCTGCATATGCCTCTAGGCCTCTTTAATATGTGAGCTGATGGATAACCTGAAATGGTTAAAAAAAATTATCAATGCAATGCTTCCACTCTATATAAACATTTGCTACAGATCTTGATACGTGTATGGAAGGCAAAATTCATTTTGGGCATGATAAAACCTGTTGACAAAGACTACCATGGTGTGTGATATTCCTTTTACAATTTGATGTCTCTGAAAAGCAGTTATTCCTCCACAGATTAGCAAATACACACACAATAAAGTGAAGAACAGAATCATTCTCAGCTGCCACTCCTGCTGCTGCAACTCATTGTGCGTTGTGTCTCCAAAACTTTGTTATGAGTAATTATACCTTTTGAAGTAAGTGGCTAGAGAAACCGTACTCCTAAAGGTTCTTCAAAGATTCACCATCTGTAAAAAGTGAGCCACTCTGCCACCTTTATAATTAACTGGTACCTCACACCTACATTCTCACACCTACTGTAACATACTGTTCTTGAGAATAAGCGTATTGTATGAACTCCTCTTCTAAGACATTGCTATTATATATCATAATAAACCAAGACAAAATGCAAATGAATGTTTACTCTAGGAAAAAAAATAATAATGACGTCCCAGAGGCATATGTAAGTAAACACATTTCATGGTTGCTTCTTTACCAACCAGGTCCCTGATAGAATTTTCAGAAAGTCCAGTGATGTCAAGCTGCAAGAATCTCAGCTTTTCTCACACGTTCACGCTCACCAGTCCACCCCAAAGGTTAGTTTCATCCATTTATTACCACTGAGGAATATAAGTTATTAGTCTGTCAAGAGAAAACAAACATGAGTACAATTTTAAATAAGCAGTCAATGTCTTAATTTGTAAAAACCATGCACTGGTTTATTTGAACAAGATCAAAATATTTTTCTCAATAATAGTTATCTAATCTCAAGTGAATTTTTAAAAAATCAAAACCTACCTGAAGCTACAGTGGGATTTGGATCCCTTGGGAGGTAAAAGGCTGTGAGACCTTATGGCAGCTGCAGCATGTCTTGTTTGTGTTGTGTCTAGAGCAAAGGCAGCCTACAGAACTGTGAACCTACACCTTTTATTAATGTTCTACTTGCTAAGCAATCTAGATGTAATGTCACCGATTTACTCTGGGGAGAGGAACATATACTAATCTTTTAGCAACTTGACCCAAAATGGAAAGTGACTACTTCCTCTTCAGCAATAGTCCCCACAAGAGGCAAAAAGAAGGGAAGACAATTATCAAAAACAAGGCCATATGATAGCTACTGCAAGATAAACGTGGTACCAAGACAGTGATGTAAATAAACTTGATGTTTCCACCACAGGATCACTGAATGGCTAGTGTTCTGGGAAAAGGATCCAGTGGAGATTCTGCTTAATTTGGGGTTTGGTACAGAAGAACCTGATGTCCTCACAAAAATCCCCCCTCGGTTCCTCAGTGGTGCTTCTGTAGCAAAAGGATTTGATGTCCAAGCCTTTTTGGAAGCTCAGAAGAAGCAGATGGGTATTGAGAGGCCAAACCTATAGGTAAGGAGAAACATTTTGCCAAAAGAAGTTTTAGCCATAAATAGTGTGGGAACTGAAAAAGTAGAGAAGAAGAGGCCTGTGAAAGAAAATTCATGAAAATGAGATGTATTTAGGAGACATTGAGGAACCTCATGTAGCACTTTGTGGCGATGATACTTCCTGATATGACTGAAGTACTGTTTATCTCTACTCAGCTATAGACTCTGATTTATGTGCTGAAGCTACCAGCTTGTGGCACTTTAAAATAAAACTTCAAGTCCTCTGTAAGACCTATCCCACAAGCAGAGATAGTCCTTGGTGTTGCAGAGACTGCAGAATTAAATGCAGAATTAAATGCATCCATTGGCTCAGCCACTTGATCAGCAGTACATTAATATATACTGACCATCACTGGTGATGTAAGTCAATAGAGAAGATATGGAATTCAGCCAGGCCAGACGTGGGCTACTTTCCCTTTTACCCTTGGTGGATTCCTCTCACAGGACAATGTTCAGAGCAGATAATAAGACATTAACTTCCCATGACTAAAGGGGCCAGAGTTTGTTTATTAGACCCTAATTAGAACCTAATGTTTTTGTGGTTCAAATACGCACTATGGTAAGATAAGGATCATATTTTATGTACAATAAATTCCTCGTTCAAAACTGCACTATTTAAAGCACACAGTCTTGATTTTTATTAATTTAAATGCTTTTAGTTCTTGTTTTGTGTATTTTGCTATTAAGAAATACAAGGTCTTAACCCTAAAGATATTTCTGCATTAAAATAGCATTGTTAATCCTCTGGTATATCATACATCTGAAAAGTCCCTTTTTGACATCGTATTCCCACAAGTTGCGGAACAGGATAGCCAGATGGCTCTTGAAATCTTCTGTTTACTGAAGATACTCAGTGAAGCAGGATGTCTCACACAGCCCATGTATTGTTGTGCAGAAATGCACCAAGCAAGACGTAAGGATGGAATGAGAATTGAAAATGAAATGTCAAAGTATTGTGAAAATGTGTTTCCCCCTCCTCTCCCCCAGCCTCTCTCCTTTTATAGCAAGACCCGTGCACACATTTCAATATTTACACTAAACTGATACATAAAACAGGTTTCTCAGCTCTCACTTTATTTCTCTCCTTAGAGAGAGGGAAGAGAGGGATCTGAGATACTGAGTATGAGCAGATGGAGATATATTTGATGAGAGGACTCTTAAATGGATAAGAAATTGGTTGGATGTATGCACCCAGAGGGTAGTAGTCAATGACTCAGAGTCCTGATGGACTCTGGGATCCAGTGCACCTTCAGCAAGTTTGCCAATGATACCAAGCTGGGTGGTGCAGTTGACACACCTGAAGAACAGTATGTCATCCTGGACAAACTCAAGAAGTGGTCTTATGGGAATCTCATGGAGTTTAATAAAACCAAGCACAAGATGCTGCCTCTGGGTCAGGCTGGGGGATGAACAGATCGAGAGCAGCCCTGCCAAAAAAGAAGAGGGGGTGTTGATTGATGAGAGGCTGGACAGGACCCAAGAATGTGTGCTTGCAGCCCAGAGAGCTAAATGTGTCTTTGGCTGCATCAAATGAAGCGTGGCCAGCAGCGTGAGGGAGGTGATTCTGCTCCTCTGCTTTGCACTAATGAGATCTCATCTGGAGTGTTGCATCCAGCTCTGGGGTCCCCAAGCCAGAAAGGACCTTTTAGAGCAAGTCCAAAGGAGGGCTACCAAGATGATCAGAGGGATGGAGCTTTTAGGAAGAAAAGAGAAAAATGCTGTGATGAAAATCTAAGAGAGTTGGGATTGTTCACCTGAAGAAGAGAGGGCTTCAGAATGACCTAATTGCTGCCTTCCCTTCAGTATTTGATGGTAGTGACTAGAAGGCTGATGAGGCACTTTTTTTATAAGAGCATTTAGTGATGGGATAAGGGAGAATGGCTTCAAATTGGAAAAGAATAGTTTTAGATTAGGTGTTAGGAAGAAACCCTTTACTGTGGTGTTGGTGAGGCACTAGAACAAGTTGCAGTGGAAATTGTGAATATCCCATCCCTGGAAGTGTTCCAGGCCGTGTTAGATGGAGCTCTGAGCAACCTGCTGTGCTGCATTGAAAGATGTTCCTGCCCAGGGCAGGAGAATTAGAATTAGGTAGTCTTAAAAGTTCCTTCCAACTCAAGGCATTCTATGATCCTCTTATGGTGGATGGAGACTTAGAAAGTAGAGAAGTAGAAGGGAATGAGAGAATAAAAGCCTTTAAGGGAAGGAGTTTGCATAGTGTAGGTAGACAGTCAGTAACCAAGGTGTAATTTAATGACTTATCCTATTGTCATCCTCAGTGTGCAGAATTGTACATTGTAAATCTTCTGTACAGTGTTCTACAGTCCCTGTAATGTCAATGAGAAGAATAGGTGCTTTTGAAAGTCTCCAGAAAAATACATCTGTATATTAAGTAGAAGGTTGTGCTGGTTTTGCATTAATTGATTTGTGGTGAAGAGGGAAAAGTCAGCCAGGGAAGTGACTCTCTTTGAGGAGCTGCTAGCAGCTTCCTCCATGCCTGGCAAAACCAATCGCTGGCTAGCTCTGAGAATCAGCACACTGCTAGCTCCATTAGAAGAAGGCTGATAATGCCTCTATTATAACATATTTAAGAACAAAAAACTGTGGGATGCTCTCTTTCTTCCTGCTCTGAAAAAAAGAGGGATGAGGGGGCTGGCTAGATCCCCTTCCTGGGGACGCCAGCCAGGGCCCTTTCCTAGAGGAGGCTGCTGGACCCTGTCCTGCTGCGACCACCAGGCCACACTGCTGGGGGCCATCCTGGCACCACGAGTAACCGTGCAGCTGGAGTGGCACCGCACAGCCGAAGTTGTCTTGACACGGCTTGCAATGCGCTTATTTACTTAGCTGCTTTTAACCGGCCATGTTGCAGACAGAAAGCTAAAAGTGGCAACAGCTGTTTTTCTTTTTTTGGCATCCTGTGTGAAGAAAAGGTGTGGAGTGGGGGCAGCAGCTGGTGCAGCTCCAGCCATGCCAGTGGAGTCCACACAACCAATAGAGGAAGCACAGCAAGTGATTCCCCAATTGTGGAGCCTGGACAAGATTAAACTTTCAGTGTTGCAGAGTTCTATAAAAACTGTTTCAATTGATAGAACTTAAGAATAAATGAACCTACGAATACCAATTCTCTCCCAAGTCAGAGAAAAGGGAAAAGTGAAGACATGTCAGGAGAACAATATGGTGACGCTAAGGTTGGTGCAGAAGAGGGAGGGGGAGGAGAAAGTGCTCCAAGCTTTGGAGCTGATATTCTTCTGCAAGCCATGGTGAGGACTACAGTACAACAGTTTCCCTGTAATTCGTGAAATGTATGGGGGGATGCAGCATCCACCTGCAGCCCATGAGAAAAAGGCACACTAGAGCATGTGGATGCTCAAAAGCTGTGATTGGGTAGGAAGCTTGAACAGAGAGAAAGAAAATCCTTGCTTTCAGAAACAGAGGAAGAGAACCTTTGCTTTTAATAAGGATGAGCAGCTCATCCTTAAAAATTGCACCCCATAAGCTAAATGGCCCATGAAAAGCAGTTGTGGGAAGACTGCAAGCTGTGGGAGGGACTTTACGCTGCAAGCAAGTTCCAGCTGGACAGTTAGCTGTGAAAATTAAAACCAAGTTAGAAAAGTTCACAGAGAACTGTTTCCCATAGGAAAGACCCCATGGCATAGCAAAAGAAACTCCTCTCCCTAAGTGACCTGAAGAAAGATTTTAGGAGTGACAAATTGACTAATAATCCCATGTTTTATGTCCCTTTGCTGTCAGTGTGAAGGAAAGACGGGCAGGTAGGGGAGGAAGAAAGGTGTTCTAATGGTTTATTTTTAGTTCTCATTATTCCCTTTTAATTCTGTTAATAAAGTTTTCTTCATGCCTTTTGAAGTTTTAAGCCTGTATTGCCCTTAAAGTGTTTTTCTCCTAATCTTATCTCACCCCATGAATTTTCTTCTCTCCTCCCCTGCTTAACTATAGCAGAGGAAAATGAACAAATGATTTTCATGGGTGCACTGGCATTTGGCCAGCGCTGATTCCAGAGATAGTGGTTTTGGATGACTTATTGTTACCCTGTTTGGTTTACTATCACTGAACCATTTCAATGCTAAAGCACTCTAAATCCCTCTCATTTGCCTCCAGGAAGAAAAGGAAGAAATTTCTTAGTATGAGTTACAGAATAATTGAGAGATTTTCTCATTGTCAGTTAACTTCTTCATACTCTCTGAGTCAGCAGAGGAAGTTAGTTGATTTAGTATGATATGTGTTTCTCTGGAAAGGGAAGAGACAAGGAGAAAGGTTATAGGATATGGAAGACAAGAAACCTGGAGGAAAAAGGAAAATGGAGGTGATAGAGACTAAGGACTTCTATAGTGAAGTGATGTCTCTCCATTTTCATTTTTCATTCATTTCCTATTGCAGTCCTTTTCTGTTTCTGTCTGACTCTTCCAGGAATATAGCTTTCTAGCTTCACTGCTTATTAGATCTTTTAAAATAAGCACAGATTGCTATAGAGTTATTAGTTTTACCCACTGTCTTAGTTTGAAAGAAGGCAGGAGCCTCCCTTGGAATGTAAACCCCCTTGCTCCAATCTATTATAATTTTGAAATTAAGGGTGTTATAGGGAACTTATAACTAAGCTTAAACAGACTATCGTTTGCTTTGTAATCAAGTGTAGATAGTCCTTTGTTATACAACAACAGGATTTGGCCTATTGTTTAAGACTGATAAGGAGGAACTGATGCTTGAAAAACTGGTAAAAACTGGATCTGTAGTTTGGACTACGGCCAAAAGCCTTGGAGGACGGCCAGATACCAAGGGAGTCTGCGCAAGGACCAGGTTCATCCAGAGGACATTGTGAGGATGACTACTTATTTTGTCCAGCGACCCCTGCCCAAGATGACCAGAAGACAGTGTGCAAGCGTAGAACAATGAAAAAACTAATTAACATAAAAAGCAAGAGTAGGCAAGGAAAGGTTATTAATATGTATAGATAATGTTGTAACTTTCATAAATATATATAAGCTTAAGTGTACATAAATAAGGCATCTGCTTTGTTTGGCACCCATGTTTGTAGTGAAGTGATCCCCCATGTGCCCAGCACTGAAACATACCTATTCCATTACTTTGCTGGTTGTGGAGTCTTTCCTTCGCGTGTCAAGGGGGCTCTCAGGCAAAGATGTGAGGATAGGAATAGCAGTTCTTTACTAGTATGTATAATGAGGTAAACACAACAACAAGAACTATGGCATTAACAATAAACAGAACAGGGGTCCAGTCACAGTCTTCTGGGATGCAGGCACTTTCCCCTTTGGTGCAATTACTGTCACAGCTGGCAGGAAAGAGCAAAAATCCTGGGGTGGTGGACAAGATGTACCAGAAATTCTGTGGCAGTAGCTGGAGCAGCAAAAATGTCATGGCAAGGTAGGAGGGTGCAGGCTACAGCGTAGAGAAACCCAAAGCAAAATGAAAAAAACAGTGGGGTGTGAGGTAGCAGCAGCATGGCTCTTAGCAGGGTACAGAGAGGTGAGGTTCAGGATTTCTGGGGTACACAAGCAGATGGTGATATGTCCCTCAGGACATATCACTAGTGAATTCTTCCTCAAGTAAGCAACAGCCTGCCGTCCTCCTCCGATGCCAAAGAGTGAAAGAGTGAGAGCCCAGCTGGCCCAGCCCCCGTCCTTTCACCTGCCTCTTTTCTTGGGGCGTCACTGCCCTTCAAAGAGAAGCTCCCTGAGAGAAAGTGTAGCCAGATGCCACACTCCTCTCCTGACTTCAGCTACATTTTTTGTCTTTCTTAAGTACCTGTGAGTAAACAGTAATTAGGTTCCTAATAACTTACAGGAAAAAATTCTATAAGAAAGAAACCCAAGTCCTATAGTCAGTGCTGTTTCCTCAGCATTGTCAGAGTTTTCAAGAGATTCAGTTAATAAAAAAAAGGTATATTTTCAGAAACATCAGTCACCCTTTTAATTTCTCAGCCAGATCCAAAAGAAATCCCCATCGTTTGACATTGATGAAAATTTTATAGGCCTCTTTAAAAGTGTTATTAGTGACTTGCTAACTGAAGAAATAGCAATTTAACAGCCAGAAATTTTAAGTGAAATGTGATTATATTTCTGAATATGTTGATCCCCAAATTCTTTGAAAACTTCTGAACATCTCAGTTCAGAAATGTTGAAATGTTTCAATCTTATGCTTAATAATAAAGAAACTCCAACCCACCATATTTCAGTATTACTTTTCTATAATGCTTTATCTAAATTTACTTGGGGTGCTGTGTCTTGTGGATTTTTCAGTCCTCTCTGTCTGTTTTGGCTGCTGCAAGCCCCTTGCTGGAACAGTTCAAGTCTCACTACTGTCTGTGAGATGAGTATATTAGGTTAGTTAGAACAGAGGAAATACATATCATCTACCCCTAAAACAGGAAGGAAATGTAAATTGCTAAATGCAGTGTCTGAAGCTCAGCTTTGATTCAAGCAAAAGCAGTATTTCTAAGACTTGAGCTGAAACAATCTAGACAAACCAATATATTTTAATATATGGCAAAGTAGACAATGCTGAAAATTCATTTTTACTTCATCTGAGAAAACACGAGTAACTTCAAATATCTTGATTTTCCCACTGAAAAATTAATTTTATTTTTTTTTAATTCTGCCATTTGCTGTGAAAAAAAAGCTTGCTAATTGAAATTTTTTTGCTGGCTCTGGAAATATTCTGTTTCTTCAATTCATTGTGGGCCTACTGAAGACTTTCCAAATCTTTCACATAGATAATTACATCAGCCTGTGTAATAGCAGATCTAAGGAAGGAGGAACAAAACTAAGTTTCCCCTCCTAAATTTTAAAATGATTAATAATAAAGTCATTAGAAATCCTATAAAAGATAAAGATGCAAAAAGATTGATTGATCCTATTTATAGCATGACCATTTTCTTTTTTGGCTGAAGTTTCTAATGAAGATGAATCCATGCTTATGTCATTTAATATGTTGTCTGTGTTACCATTTTAGACTATTTTGCAGGGGTTAAAGAGACCATTTTTGCATCTTGCTCATTTGAGGTGCAATACTTGGAGAACATAGATAGAAATGGAAGGAACTGTGTGCTTGGAGAGAAATAGTCTATGAAACAAAGCTATCCTGACATAATTTCTTCATGACCTGAGTATTTATTGCATTACACATGAGTGAAGTGTTTATTTTTATGTTGTTAACTTATAATTTATCTTGTTCAGTTTGCTCTTTAGGTGTCTCAAGCTATTTGAAATCATTGACAAAATCTAAGCAGTGGGTAAAAAAAATTCAAATCACAGCAAGCTTTGTTCTGGTTCAAGTCAAAGAATGACTGGACTGCTGTGCTACTGTCAGTCAAAGGAGATTAGCACTTGGCATGTTTATGGTGTAATGTAGTGGTACCCAGTTGAAATGCTGAGGATAAAATATGGTTTATATGGAGAGCATGTGGTAATACAATGGATGTACAAAAAAAAATTATCTTCTCTGACACCCTAACACAAATGGAAAGTACACAACACTGTGTAACATGTAGTGTTAATCAGATCAGATATATCAGATAACTGTTAAACAATATCAAGTGAAACCTGTTTTTAAAAGTGGCTAAATTTTCTGTGGGAACACAGGGCTTGCCTCTGACAGCCCTGGAGGCTCGACGACCTTGTCACAGAGCCCAAAACACCTGTAGTTTAAATTCTAGCCCATGGAAACGATTACCAACTTTATGTGAAGAATTACAAGTTACAAGAGTTTGAATAGAATAATAATTAATCACAGGGTGAAAAAGTAGATTTTGGGGTTTTGTTAGAATGGTGTAAGTGAAGACAAGATGGAGGATCCTCATGGTTTTCTGAGCTTTTTCCTTCTTCTTGCTTGCTCCATTTTCCTGCTGTGGTGGTGGCACTGTTGATTGTGGTTTAGAGTAGAAACTGACTGCCTAACATAGGTGCTAGGTATTAGAAAATTATTGTAAATAATGTACATGTAGATTTTAGTATAAAAAACTAACACCACCCCAGGGGCGTAGAGTGTGCCTTGGGCTGACCTGCCAGACAGACCTCTGCAGGTCAGAGAAAGAATGTTACAGGCTAGGTAAAATAAACAACCTTGAAACCAGAGCTGAAGACTCTCGCCTTCTTTGATCTTGTGGCTGGGGAAAAAAGGACTTTTAATATCTCGGGAGCAATTTCTGACACAGAAAACCCAATATTTTCTTCCAGTGTTAAGATACAGGCAGGGTCAAAGAGAAAGGAGTATTCTTGATATATAGTAACTATCAGGAATTACATGTCATGGTGCTTGTCCTCAGTGGACCAACCCACATCCATGTTAAATATCCTCTCATTGACTAATTGTAAGTGAAGCAGCTTTACCAATAGCCTGCATGCCAACTGCATAGAGAAAATGTGGCTGCTCTCTAAGAGAAACAACAACCAAGAAAGCTAGCATTTTGCCATCTACTCTCCTCAATGAATCTCTCAAGGAAGGATGATCTCTGGTGACATACTTGTTGCCTTGGGAAAAAGGTACTGACACAATATGCAAGCACATGTGTTGTGTTTTACTGTATAAATACCTTCCTAGTACTGTAGTGATGAAGATCTCCAAGATACCTTAGATAAAACATTTTTGGCTTATTTATATATATATTGTATCATGGAAAAATGACCCAGAAATTACAGGAGATCAGTACAATAAAAGAAAATTGGGAAATTCTGATCCAGCTGGAAAGCTGGGTGAGAGTTTCACCCAAGGGCCTGTATCCTTCCCAGAGAGAAGTGTATTGCAAGAGAACACCTTCTAGGAGCAGAGCCCTGCTTCCTTGGCTCTGTGGGGAATTCCAGCAAGTGATATCAGCTCAGAGTAGTGATCTCAGCTCTTGTGATTTCAGCTCTATGCTGGAATCCCCAGGCCAATGAAGGAATGAGGGAGAGAGGAGTCCGTATGGCAATTCCACAGAGATGGCTTTATTGTCACCATCTCTGCAAAGAGAACCATGGACAGAAAGCTCCTGGGGTCAGAGACTGAGGCTGGGGTTTTTATAGGGACAGACAGGGAGTGGTTACAGGCTATCTGCATAGGGAAGCAAGGCAGGCTGGGGTTTTGGACCATCAGGTCACTGTGAGCTTGAGCTGAGTTGCTTATCTTAGGGATGACTCAGGCTGTCAGGCTGACTTCTCCATGGGATGGTGAGGGGCCCTCCTGCAGAGGGCTCCTCATCCTCCACAAACTTCTATGCAACATCAACTATGAGCTCCTGGAGGATAAGTGTTTTGCTTTGTATTCCTATGAAAATGAGAACATAGCATTCGTTGTCAATTTTCATCAGTTAATGACTATATATATTTTACAGCTATCTTGGACAGCTGACAGCTGTACATTTTTGAGGTCAGATTTAAATTATTTTCCTCACATGATTTTTAATATGTTTTGAAATATGGCATCCAGGTCTGGTCAAGCCAATTGGAAAATTTCAGGCTGGATTCTGTAACCTTTTCTCACAGACAGCAGTATTTAGCTGCACTTGACCCAAGGAATTCAACATTCCTTTCTAATAAAAAGAATTAGACACTGATTTCTCTATGTAATCTGAACTGGTTCTTTGGAAGCAAATGGAAAAATGTAGTGATTTTTGAATGAAGTAATTAGTATGTGTCTCGGTAATGACAAGTTTGAATAATCATTGTACATGATTTAAATTTAAATTTCATTTAAATTAAATAATCATTGTACATAATTTAAAATTATGAGTTCTAATAACCACGTTGCCCTCCATTCTGCCAAACTTATGAACATTTTTGACAGCTGGAAGTACTTCACCTCATTGAGTACTGACTCACTGAGTCAGTGCCCTCCCTTCTTTGCTGACCCATGCCAAGACCCAACAGACCAAACCACAGGGCACTGGCAGGGTGACACAAGTCTTCTGGATGCTGCAAAACTCAGACCTACGATCACACAATTGAAGCAGAAAAGAATAAGTCAGCTCCTGTCAAGGACTTCTCAGCAACCAATGCTACTGCCCTGGTTTAAAAGACAGATGTCTGGTAAGGAAGGTGGGAACTTTCCTGAAATGGAAAGATGACCCCCTCCTTCCAAATTATTACTAATGCAAATTGATGCGCCTTCCAGACAAAAAATATGGGAAAAAGAATAACAAATCTTTACTAGGCTTTATATATAACAAGACAAAACAAACAACAATAACAACAGCAACAAGAAGTCAAAGAAATTCCAGTAACAACCTTTTTCTAACTTAAGCAGTTTCTCCTTTGGTGTAGTTATGACAACAACCAGCAGGGGACACTGTTGGCTTGCGTTGAGGCAGAGAGGCTGTAGTGATGCATTAAAATGCCATGGATAAAGTAATCCTTCAACTAATGGTAGTTAAAAGATTAGTATGTTTAATACAGCGCTGGAGCACTGTAATAATAGAGGACTACTGTCCTAAAGACATGGGCTAAATTCACAAAGCTTTAATTCTCCATTTATTCGCAAAAATCATGCATATTCATGAAGTTACTTAACACACCTGTACATACACATCACCTGTCCCCATGTTGTATTTAAATTAGTTGGATCTCCGTTGAAATTGCACAGTTCCCTTCTTAATTGGGTCCGTGATCTCTTTTGATTTGAGTCAACGGGCTTGTGGGAGGAAGCAAGAAGTCTTTCTCACCACTTTGTCCCATTGCCAGGCCTTTTTGACCCCTTGGTTATCGTTCAGGCTTTTTCTTGGCCTCAATTATCAAAAAGTCTGGTGCATTTCTCGGGATTCTCATTTTTCACAATAACCAAATCAAATACATGATAGATTGTCTTTACTCTACTTGTTCCTATTATACTTATATGTTAATGATTAAATTCTTAGCCCCTTCTCCTAATTTCTTTAAGTTTTTTTTAATCAGAATTTTATTGCTCTTATCTATCTACTATACTTCTTAACTAAAATATATTGCTTATATCTTATTAACTACATTTCTAACTCTGAAGTCTTTTAACTCTGACTCAGTAGTATGTCCCTCATGGCTTCAAGGGGCACTCCAATGCAAGAGCAGGACCTCCCTGGTGTGATGATATCTCAGATGAGGGAGAGGGAAGAAGGGTTGAGAAGGGTCCACCCCCCCCTCCTCAGGCACCCATACAGACTGTGCTGCTCTCTCTCAGCACTGGCAGCTGGCAAAGTCTGTGTCAGTGGAGAAGATGGTACTCTCTTTTTCTCTTGCAAGCAATGGACATACAAACGGGCAGCAGGCAGAGCTCCAATGCAGTATCAAAAATTGCTGCACAGGAGAGGTCCATAGTGAAGAAAAATCCACACAACTGTCTCTGCTCCCAACTGGGCGAAAAACTGATAACTCCCCAGCTAAGAAACTACCAAAATCACCTCACTTCCCCCCTCCTCCTGAATCATTCCAACGGTATGCCAAGGCACTCAGCCACATCTTCTGTATCTTAATTGCCTACCATTCATTCCTTCCTGGGCATCAACTGCCCTTTCCTCACAATGTCCCTCTTTTCAGGTAACAAATGGCACAAAATTCACCAGAAAAACCAAACTCACATCAGCTAATGAAACAGGGCTCATTAGCTCTTAGGTAAGCCAACTTGTCCCTATTCTCCAGGAAGAAGTAACCCTCTTCTTGTGCAGATGTTCCTGAGGGGAGGACAGTCCAGGCATACATTTTGCAGGTATTAAATTGGGCTATCTGACACACAAACAAGTTCCTGGAAACAAATGTCCCTTAGCATATCCTACATCCCAGTGCCTGTCAATGCCATCAAAGAGTGGGCTCCACTGCACCTAGCTGCAGAACAGCCCCATCATTCTCCTGCACACAAGGTGCGTGCTCTAAACAGGCAAAGAAAAGTCTCCATTGCTGGTGGCTGACATGCTCAAAAAAGTGGCTGACCTATCCTGCAAGCTGCCAAATTAATTCGAAATCTAAGAGGTGACATGGATTTGGTACTTTATCTCCATTCTATTTACAGTGTAAGTAAATCCTTTTTCAGGATGGAAGCTAGAGTAAATATTTTCAACAAACACAATGCAGCAGCATTATGGGGAAAATTAGTAGAATTCACACTACTGATTGAGAGTTTGATAATTTTTGATTGTCTTTGTGTTAGGATATTGTCAAAGAAGTTACCATTGAAGTTACTGAGATTGGATTCATTCAACCACTATGATAGTGTAAGATACTAATTTTTTTTTATGCAGCACTATGACTTGGGTTTTTTTAATAGAAGTAAGTTGCAGGGACACTGATAAATATGGTAAAGAATATTTTTATAGATCCAGTCATTAACTTTTTTCCTATTTTTCTTTTTTCTCTCAAGTTCATCCCCCAGTGTGCTTTTTTAGAAGGTTGAATGGCAAAATTAGCCTTATTTTATAGCAGTGTTTGAAGTAATCTATCATTCTGTAAACTGAGCATACTATAACCCAAATAAAGCCCTGGGAAAGTTTAAGCTAAGGTGGTAGCCCTCTTCTCGAAGAAAAGATATTTATCTTTTCAAGTCCTTCCAAAACCATGTATTTCTGTGATTAGGTTGGTGCAGCTTTTCTCTCGGTAGAGCTGATTCAAGAGTTGGAGGATGGACCTAATTATCAGCCTTGGTGGGAAATGAGTGTCTTTTACAGATCTGCAGCACTGCAAATTTATAGTTCTGGAGCAACCTCTATGTCATTCTAAAGCACTTAGCATACGGAATTTGCAGATCCATGACTAGAAGTTCACACAAAAGTGAGGGCACTGACAGAGCAGTAAACACAGGTGATCATAAAATCCCCAGTTTGATATCTAAGACAATTTGATAAGTGATGTATTCTCAAATTAGATAGGATATATATTGCTTAACTTCTCAGTATTCTCTACCATATCATTAAATTAAGACTATGTAATGTTTGAAACCATGACACCACCTAAATTTTCAGTCTGGCAATGGCCACTAGCAAATGTGTGGGGGACAGAAGAGCAGGCACATATAGAATGATCTTTCTCTCTTATTCTAGCCTTTGAAAATGAAAATTTGAGATGCCTTAAACTATAGACTGCATGTAGAACATATCCAACATCAATGTTAATGTGTTACTTTTATCTAATAGATGCCCTCCTCTCTGAAATAAATTTTCTGAAGGAGTTTATGCAGCACCATGACATAATATACTCATTGATATTATGAAAATGTCAGATGAGTCTAGAGTAAAAAAAAAAATAAATCTGACCAACATAAATTCTTTGGCAAAAATATTTTCTCAGATTTCTTCTCCTAAGTATTTTTTTTTCCTAGAGATATTTCTCTGAGGTTGTTCAAACAAGATTATTAGTGTATTATAACCTTTATGAATTGATTATTTTGACCAAGGCTTGGAAAGTTTCTGAGGCTATTTTAAAGAGAAGACTGCAAAAAGAGAACTGTCTGAAAGATGTTTTCACCTAGACACATCCAGAAATATTTTTTTGTTTGTTTTTTGCTTTTGCTCTCAACTTCCCAAACATTAAAAATCATTTCCAACAGTAAGAATTTTCCTCCTTTCTTTTCAGATTCAGATTCTGAGGATCAAACTCTATGTGGAAATGCTCCTGACACCCCTTCAGCTGAGTGTTAAGAAATAATTTGGCTATTTTTATTTTTAAAAATAAAAATATCTTCCCATCTAGCTGCTTTTAATACATTTAAAAGCTGAACAATACATTTTCCCTCACTGCTCCCATCATCTCTGTCATTTGAATGCATCATTCTAGACATGATAGTCTAGACGATACGATTTGCTAAATCATAGGGCTGTAAAATATACTTAGCTTGCCAAGGAGACTAAAGGAGGGCACATGCACAGCTTTGAGCATAGGGTCCCGGTCTCATGCTTTAAGCAGACCTCTCTACTCTTCCAAGCAACACTAAAGCTGTGCTTCTGTGTGGTGAATTATTTATCAGACTTGGATGATGCTTTATACACCATCTCTCAGATCCTTAGAAGCCTAGGAGACTGAAGATAGTAGCTCTACAGCTTTTCTGTACTCAGCTTAAATCATTCAGCCAGAACTCTCTGGGGGCAGCATCGTCTCTACCCCATGCTCTGTGTCTATTATGTCACAGAGACTATCACCACATGAGCTGACACGTAGCAAATCATGTGTTGGAAAATACGTTACTTGAGGAGCCTATGAAAGGATTAAAGGCAATGCTGTTGGACAAGATGTTACACTATCATTTGGAATAATTTGAGTTCAGATCCTGAGAAATGTCTGATGTCACAGATGGTGGCATTGGGGAAATCACTGTTTAGTCCTCAAAGCAGGAAAGTCATTACTTTCTAGAGACCCTTCCTATTTGGTGTTTAGAGAAGGACTGGTAGATATTAAGGGTTTTTTTAATGGGATATAAATTTAATGTGAAAGACCTAGTAACTAGCAAGGGACAAAGGTGGGCTGCATTGTATTACTTTTGTGAAGCCTGCACAAATAATATAGCAACCCAAATTCATACACAAGTATCTCTCCTAATTTAAAAAACAGGTGTTTGCCAAGGAAGGTGGGAACCTTCCTGGAATGGAAAACATAATTCTCTCCCTCCAAATGTTTATAACTCTGAAATTATGGGTCTTTCAGGCGAAGATATAAGAAAAGGAATTCTTTACTAATTCTTTACTAGAATACATACATGTACCTGTACCTGTACCTGTACCTATACCTATACCTATACCTATACCTATACCTATACCTATACCTATACCTATACCTATACCTATACCTATACCTATACCTATACCTATACCTATACCTATACCTATACCTATACCTATACCTATACCTATACCTATACCTATACATATACATATACGTATGAAAACCAAAACAAACAACAACAACCAAAAAAAAAACCCAAACAAAAAAACCCACCAAAAAGCCAACCAGAAAAGCTCAGTAACAACCTTTTCCTGTCTGTCAAGCAATTTCCTCTTTGGTATAATTATGACCACAACCATCTCCCCACCAAGCCAAGCAAAGAATGAACCACTCTCAACTGAGAAACTTCCAAAACCACACCGCTTCCCCCCTCAGCAAGCCAGTGTCCAACCCACAACCTCCCTCCCTGGAAGCTTTTCAGTGGAATATATGGGTCATTGGACTGTTCTTTTGTATTTTAATTATCTATCATTCATTACCCGTGCTCCACCCCGTTCCAGCTTTAACTGCCTTTTCTTTGCAGAGGCCTCTTTTTCAGGTGACAGATGGGAGAAAATTCACTAGGAAAACCAAATCCACAACAATATCTAAAAAAATTTAGGTATCCACTGCTGCTGGGCATTCACAGGTGTCATTGGCTAGAATGGCAGCTGTGTTTGCAGGAGTGAAATCATGAGCCTGTTGAAGTCAGTGTCCTACTGACTTCAGCAGGGCCAATGTTTTTATCAAAATTTGTGGGGTTTACTTGATTAGTGCTAGAGCTCAGGAAAGGTGATGAAATAGAATAATTAATGATTCAGTTCTGAAGAGTATAGTTGTGTTTTCAAATTTTCTGTAAATATATTTGCTTTTTTCCTGAGGGGTTGTTGTTCGTTGTGTGATGTTTATCTATATAGAGGACTGCATACCTATGGCATTCAATTGCTCTTGCAGTTGCACATCTTTTGTCTATTTGTATGTGTCCAGTTCGTCAACATGTGGTTTCATCATCCTTCAGGGCTCAGTGTCAAGTCATTGTTATTCAGATTTGTCACCTGAGTTACATGAGGTTACTTTGATTTTGTTTTCTGATGAATGTCTTGATGTTCATTAACAAAGACGTGAACCCATGCCAGTAGTCTTGCTCATAGAAGTATCTGCAGAAATAATAGCAATTCCCCAGGACTAGTGAAATGAAAAACACCATTTGGATAAACCTTCAGTGATAAATTAAAAAATTACAATGTGGACATAGCCCAATGGGTAAAAAAATTCAAAATGTAACAATACACAAACAAATACTTTTTTGCATTCTTTGTCCATCTCTAAAAAATGACTGTGTTGTTTAATTAAAGGATTTAACAGGTAGTATAGGTATAGTAATCACAAGATAAAGGGCAAAAAAATAACAGTATATCCTGAATACTTTTTCAAGACATGTGAATAAGCACATGTTTAGTAGTAATTTCATTACAGAAAATGTAGACTGCAATTATTTCTTTTCAATTCAGGTAAGACAGTCATCTAGTTAAGTGATCAACCGAAATTATACAACTAAACTGAACTTATATAAGATTTATGCCTTTGTAGAGCCATATTACTATTTAGACATCTTTTTAAAAAGCATAGTTTTTCTCTCTTTTTCCTGTTGTTTTAGTCTTTGTTGTTTTGCCTAAATTTAAAGTGGAGATTCCCAGCATTTTAACAGGCTTTTTTTCATATTCTTTGTCTTTTTCTCACTGCTATTAAATGGCATATCCCTCCATACTCAAAGAAGTCTTTCTGCAACTTCAACTTGCTGTACATCATGAAAATAGTATGAAAATCTTCCGTTGTGACTATAATATTGTTAGTGAATAATATGTAGCTTTTAAGAAAGTTCCTGTTAAATTCAGCAGGATGTGGCTCAGACCCACAAGAGGGGTCCTCAAAACAGGAGCAAGAGGGAAATAGAGTCCATAAGGAGCCTACACAAAGAAAATCTCAGCTCCCAACAAGTGCATGCTTGAATTTATATTTGGCCTCCAAATCCCCTAGGGCACAAGCTACCTGTTTTTCAAGTCTCATGCAGTGCCTGATACCATGAGGCTCCACTCTCATTTGGCTGTGGAATCTCTTGGAAAGGGTGTGAGTAATGATGAAGAGTTGGAGCCTGACATGACCCTGCTGAAATGAGAGCTTACCTGAGTGTAAGTGTGAAGTGACCAACACGAGAAGAAATAGAGATAGACAGGAATAGACTGCTTTGCCTGGATGAAGCATATTAGAGAAGATTCTTAGAAGTACTTGTCCCAATGGTATTTTTTCTTGGCTTTGTAGCCTGGCCTCAATTTCAGTCCAATTGCTTAATTTTCTACATTCCCCACGAGAGCCAATTCCCTAACTGCAGTGTGTCTTCTTTATATTTCTCCATAATGTAGAATCTTGCTGTTAAACTGCAGTAGACTTTATGATAAGGCTTTTTCCCCCCCTCTTTCTTGGCAAAATACCGAGACTTAATTTTGAAACACACTCAAACCTTTCAACACCCCTGAATGACTTACAGGACAAGCAGAGTGTTTACCAGCTCTGTTTTTAAAAATATGACAATTTTCTTTATTAGGCAATTTTATCATTGTTATAAATAAGTAATTGTACTGGGGAGAAGGGATAATCCTTATTTAATTAAATTCATCTATACTCCCAGGTTGGCAGCAACCACACATATGTGAGACTAATACCCACAGCCTGCCAGTATGCATGTGCAATTAAAAATTCACTCTACAGTAGCACTGGCAGTTTTGTGTTGCTTTTGGCATTTAAAAATTCTTTTATTTTGTGACTTTTTTTACCATACACATATGCTGGAGCAGATGTTGCTTATTTGTTGTTTATTCAAATCTGTAGGCTCTGGCAGCTAACTCCATTGTTCTGTAATGAAGCTTTATTCACTGTCCTGTATTAGGATTCAGCAAATGCATGGTGGGCAGAGTTAGCTCTCAGCAGGAGCCACAGTTATTGTCCTTACTTATTGGCTGTTTATAAACTAAAGCTCACAATTAAGAAAGCTGGCTGGGTAGGGTACGGGGCTAGATGCTATATGCAGGGAAGAAATACTTGACTCCACTCACTGTATCTTTGCCCTTATAAGGTGTGGACTCGCACTAAGCTTAACTATTGCAGAGGTTTTGCATTCAGCACCTGAAAAATAGAGCTATTCTCCCCCTCTACACCCTCTCTCTCCTTGTTCTCACCCTTCCACCCATTGCTCCTTCCTTTTCTCAATTACCCTTTGTAAAGTACTGAGAATAACTAAAGGATGTTTCAGTGTTGCTCACCCCATTAACTCAGTGTGTGTCTGAAAATTCATTAACAGCAGCTCTTATCAGGGAGGCATGGGAAGTCAGTGTTATTTGTGATTGTGTTGTAGTCACCTACTCCCTCTTGTTTCTTGCTTACTTGCCTCTCAATCTACTGGGTGGCCATGCACTGGAAAGGCAGCAATTCCTGTACAGTGCTGACCCAAGGGGACAAATTGCTCCCAAGCACTCCAGTGCCAATAGAAACTCATTAACTTTCTGGAAGAGACATTGATAGCCCAAGAGGTAATCAATCAGGCAAGTAATGGCCTCCATCTGGCTCACTGTGACATGGTATCTTGTGATATATCTTGTCCCAACTAGTTGTTCTGGGGATCATATACATATGGTTTTTGCAGCAGCTGAGAATGTCCCAGCTTCCCCACATGCTAAGCTAATATATTAGCTCCTGTGACTTATCAAGTAACAATTTTTTCAATTATCACACCTTCACTCCTCCTACTCACCAGCTCCTCTGATGGTTTGGCATCATTGCAATACTCATAGAATTCAACTGGTATTTATTTTAATTGACTGAGTACTAAGAATGTAAATTCTCTTTATTATCCATTATCCACTGTAAATTCTGCCTGTAGTTGAAGGAGCAATATCTTCAAAAGTACAAGAAGAGGTATGTGTATTTCCTATGCCTCAAAGAATACAGGATTTTCCATGTGCCTTTCTCTCATTTCAATATTAAGAAGTGAACAGCTGTTTCATATTTCGTATTTGCTGTAGTGCATACATAACACTGTTTTTCTCCATGTATAACACAGTGACTTTTAGTATTAAGTATATATTAAAGAAAAAGGAAAGGCAAAGAGACAGACAATGGGAAAACGTGCTAAATATGCTTTCAAAATTTGAAAGCCTTAACTTAAAAATGTTTTACAACTATTCTTGTGTTGATACCACCTGACATTTATGTTAAAATCTGTTATTGGTTAATAAAATCATTCTTCAAATATAAATTCTCCCTTCATAAAACATGATGAATAATAGATTCATAATAGATAAATCCCTTTTTGCAGCACTTTTGTCTCCCTCAGATGACCAGGCACAAAGGAGACATACACCTTCTTTATCTGCTTTGTGTTGCTTCCACTTGCTTTATGATGCCACAGCCTGTATTTTCCCCTTCCTATACACATGAAACTTTTCTCTTCTTTCCTGTTCCTTATATAAGAGATCCGTAAATGGGATTAAGAGGAAGTGGCTGCATTTTAATGCATTTTAAGTATTGAATACGTCTAGAGGAGAAGTCCTATGGCCCCAGAAAGAAGCAAAGAGAAGAGAGTAGAGTTGTGAAATGATAAGTCTTCAAACTTTCCTGTATTTTTTCCCCTTCCAAAAACATCTTGAGTTGCCTGTTTTCCCCACAGAAGTCCTCTTGGAAAAACAATTTTCTTTTGCAGCTCTTGGTAATACCTTGCCTGCTTCACTTTACCATGGTCTTCCTTGATATATCTCACACACTTGTACATGCCTAAGTCCAGCAGTGGATATAAAATGGAAACTTAGGATGGTGTCGCCTTCACCAGTACAGAAACTAGATAGGCAGTAAAGAAAGGAAGTTTACTAGCTTTTTGAAATGGTTTCTGTAAGGGTATGCGACCCAGCAGTGGTGTGAGGATACCCTGCTCCAGTCCTTGAGTCTAGCAGCATCCCAGGACCTTTAGAAAATTGTACAATTTTTAGTGAGAACATTCCTAAAAGTCATTCCACATTTATATCATTTTGTTGCATGTGTGTGTCATATTTTAGGTTCTATTTCAGCAGGCTGATTTATCCTAGTGGAAAACGATATGCACACGCTGCATACTTAAGACAGATGGCCCAGTGAAGCTTATAGAGCCTGCTGTTTAAATCATAGGGGGAAAAAAAATCTTAAAAAGTCTTAGGTACCCAGGGGGACAACCAAATACTTAAATAAAGAGAGACTGGTTTAGAGCAAGTCATAGCCTTTAACACAGGAAAATTTCTGAAATGAAATCTAGTTGTTTTGAAGTTGTACTGAGTCCTTGAAAGGCCTTTTCTGATTTCTCTCTGACTTTCTTCCCATACCCTCAACGGCACAGGAATATCAGAGACCGTGCAGTCACAGACCTCTGTGTTGCTATACTAATTGCTCCAGTTGACATCTGACCTTTTGAACCTTGCTTCAAAATTCAAAATCCAAACCCCACATCCAGCTCAGGCTCTGTGGCAGCTTTTTGAGAACATACATAGTTTTTCTGATGGTACCATGTTGCTTTCTCATGAGAGAATTGGTTCACCTCACTGTTGGTGACATCTCTGAGAAGAGGACCTTGTTATTCTAAACTTATTTTTATGCTCTGGAGAATTCTACATGATTCCTCTCCTATAGGTCTTCTACATACTTGTTGTAATCTTCAACTACTTGTTAAAATTTAGCATTTTCCCTTGGGAAAATATCACTGGCAAGAGAGAGGCAGTCTTGTTAAGCTGGACAATCTTAGACTCCCTGAATAGAGTTTAATGGCTACTATCTATCATTGAAATAGAGCTATTGTAATTGATTTTTGATCTCTAGAAGGTAACACCCAAAAATCAGTACCTGTTCTAGCCTTTCAATTGCTTTGGCTGCTGATTTTTGATCTCTAGAAGGTAACACCCAAAAATCAGTACCTGTTCTAGCCTTTCAATTGCTTTGGGCTGCTGACTAGAAGTAGCAGTATCTAGCAAAAATATACAGATTTGTTCTGGTTCTGGTCAGGACAGGGTTAATTTTTTCAGCAGTCAGGAGGAACACAGCCAGGGGACCCTGGGGTTATATGGATACCACCTTCAGACATGCAAAGAGGGCATGGGGAGGGCTAGTGGTTTTGCAGTGTTGTGAGGGTGTGTAGGGTGTGCTGTTGGATGGCACCAAGATCCACAGTTCTGCATGGTGAGCTGTCACATGTGAATCTTTTGTCCATTTTGTACATTCTGTGTGCTGGTTTGAAGGTAAACCAGGGCAAGGTATTAACAAATGCCTTGTGAGAGATTTCAAGATGGAGTTACAATTTACTAGGAAAGTCACAATGCAGGTAATAGTACAGAAACATTGGCTTAAACCAAACAAATCAGTCACCTTGTTGGTCAAGGTGGTGGTAGCAATCCATTTGAGTGGTGGTTTGCAGTCCTTTTAATGTGATGGATGTGTTCTTATCAAAAATGGTGGTCTTGTGGAAAGGCCTGGTCCTCTGGATGTCCTGTGGTGATGGTGGAGAATTCTTGTCCTCTGTGTGTCCAGTGATGGTCATGGTCCCAAGCTCCAGATAATACACAAACAGGAATATCTGATACTTCCCACAGGGCAGAACATTTCACAATAGATGATGTAATTCCATGAACCATTCTAGGGAGTCCTTGATAGTCCATTAGCAGAGATGACTCCCTCCCCCAGGGTGGGTGGTGCTGCTACTTCCCCAAAGAGAGTTATCACAGCTGAGTCATGGTAAAGAAACACTGCTCCACCTATCACAACAGTTCATCAGAAGGTATATTGAAGATAGTAGTAGAATGCATAGTTTGGTTGCACTACATATTGTAACTCAGGACACTCTAGTATAAGTATTCCTGTTGTTACTGATGGTTTTCTTATTTCATTGCTGTTTCTAGTAAATGCTTCTTTATCTCAACCCATGATATTTACTTTTCTGTACCTCCAGTTTTCCGCTCCATCCAGCCACACGAGGTCTGGGGGTAAAAGAGTGAGCAGCATGCAGTCTGGGATGTTTCAATGGGAACATTAAATTGGGGAATATTATTCCTAAATAGGATTTTTCACTAATTTTTGTCAGACAAGTAAAGGTTTCCGGAAGTAATATTCTCTTTTTTGAGGTGGTTTCAGTTGCAGAGATACCTATGAGGCACCCTGTGATCACTTATTTTTTATTCATTATCTCTGTGCAGGTGCTACTAGAAGCAGTTGTGATGTAAAGTGATCTTCAGCGTAGGATGATGTCATTCAGCTCTACCTCTCATTTTCTTCAGAAGCAGATGCAACCATCACACAACTTCCAAATGCAGTGGTACAAATCTGAATTAAAGACTGTTGGCTGAAGCTCAGTGGATAGGATGGAAGTGATACTGACTCTCAAGGCAAAGTAGGAGGAGGACCTGGCAAAGTTTGAAGCTGTTTCATTAGGTGAGAGAAGATAAAAGACTACTATAAAAATGACTACAGTTCGAGGTTTTGACTAGATTCTTCACTACTCCCAACCACCCAGATTACAGAAACATGATTTATCACAGAGAACTGACTACGATGTTCTCTCTTTTCCTGTCAAATTCAGATCAAAGATTATTTATTGTCTTGATTTGAAAGACAGATGCCCACCAAGGAAGGAAGGAGGGAACACCCCTTGGAATGGAAAGTATGACCCCCTACCCTCCAAATCATTATAACTTTCAGGCAAAGATGTGGGGAAAGGAATATCAGTTCTTTATAGAATATATGTGTATATATATAAAACAAGGCAAACAAACAACAACAACAATGGCAGCAACAACAAACAAAAGCCCCAGAAATGTGCTTCTCTGAGCTGTCAGGCACGTTCCCCTTTGGTGCAGTTACGGTCACAGCCAGCAGGGGCGCTGGTGGCTCCTGGCCAGGCAGGGCGGGTGCGATGATCCCCCCACAGCTGCAGGGGGCGCTGTGGCGCGAGCCCAGCTGCCCCTCCACTGGTTAATGGCAGTGCTGCCGCGGGAAGAGATGGAACAGGGGCTTCCTTTACAAATTCACAAGAGGCAGCAGGTCTCAGTGCCCGTCTGGTTGTGAAATGAACCATAGCAGGAATCTTGGAGCAGCAGGCTGGTTCAGCAGAAGCAAGTACACCCAGAGTAGCAAAAACTGAAGCTGTGCCAGAGGCCGTGGAGTGTCCTGCTGGACACTGGGGTGCTGGATTAAAGTGCAACAAAAAGCCCAAGGCAGTAACAGAAAACAGCAGGGCTGGGCAGTAGCATCCCAGCTCCCACAAGGAGATGGGAGACCCTCCCTCCTACGGAGGGAGGGGACATGGATGCAGGTTTTTCCCTGAGGCACCCAAGCAGATGGTGAGGGTCCTTTCCAGTGAGATGGGGTGTTGGAAAGGTCCCAGCTCAACAGTTGCCCTTAGAAAAGACTTGCCCATGGTAGGGAGAAGTGGTGCAGGACAGAACTCTGGTGGCAGCAGTAGCAGCCTGGCACCAAGACCACGACCATCTCACCTCTGATCCTGAGAGTAAGAGACCGAGTGAGGGCCATGCCCAGCCCGTCACCTCCAGCCTTTCTCTGGTATCTCTGCATTTCCCAAGAGAAAGCTTCCTAGTTAAGAGACAGTAGTAAACTGCACCCTTCCCTCTCCTCCTCCTCCCTTCCACATTTTATGTGTCCTAAATGTCATAGTTAGAATTTCTTAGGCAACAAATAATTCCCCTAATGACAGAAAACAGGAAAAATTCTAATCTCCAACACTCATTTTACCATTTCTAGGTGTTTTCTTGTGTAAGATCATGGGAAACTTTGATTTGCATGGTAGAAGAACACCTTGCTTCTGAGCCTAGCAATTTCTAGCTGCAGTGTGGGAGATTCAGAGTGTCAGTGTGTATTACCAACCTGACATGACATCTTTCTTTAGCACTGGCCAATCTCAGTCAACAAATTTTCCAGACTTGTGGACCAAATTGTAGTGGGGATATATTTGAAAGAGGCAAAGGACTGACCTTTCTGGATGGTGAAACTCTTCCACCAATGCCCACAGACAGCAGATCTTACCCTCTCTAGAGAAGCACAGGAGGGTTCACTAGTGGTGGAAATTACATCCTTTTGGGTGATGTACATGGTAGAGAACATGCTTCCCTTCCCATATTAATCTGTGGTTTGGGAGGGAAGAAGGGAAACAAACATTTATATTTTTTTCATTTTTTCTTTATTGAGTAGCTTTACTGCTTGTTATCAGCTAGTTCAATTGTTCTCTAAGTCTTCTTTCTACACACTACCTCAGGAAAACCTTTAATGCAAATGAGTGAAAGAGAGAGCAAACCAATCCACTTATCAATCCCAGGCACTTCATGGAGAAGTATATTTATACCTACTGATGAGACACTGACTAAAGTGTGCAGCTAGTTTTTAACATGTAAATATGTGCACCAGCTTTGAATATGCTAGTATACAATGCAAATGCCAGTGGTAAAGTAGCCACCGCATTGGGGGGCTCTTATGCTGCTTTTCACACACAGTTTTTGTAACCTGGGCAACACTCCACACTGCTGTGCTCTGGCTGCAGGCTGTACTGTGGCATAAGCATGCCAGACATAACCATAATATACAGTGAATCTTAAGCCAAAAGCTTGCCTGAAATTTAGTGCAAAACTTGCTCAGAAGGAAGAAGCAAGCAGAATTCTCTGGTGGTAGACGTAGACTTCCTACATAGTTCTGTAATGTGCTGAGCCAATTTTTTTCTTTACTGCTCCATGACCTGGTTCTCTGAAGTGCTTATGGCTAATATCTGGAGACCCTCTGGGCAAATGTCGTTCTTGGGGAACATGGGCACCCAGAGCTCTGCAGGCAGACAGGCACTGGATGAGTAACCTGAGATCACACAGGAGGACATGAAGTGTGAGCACTTCTAGTGCCCCTGAAGTACGTGTCTCCTGCTAATGATGACTGTGACAGGCAGATACCAATGATAACCGCATAAGCAAGTGCAGGCTGAACAAAGAGATGAAGCAAAATATCAGAAGTATATGTCACATGATATATGTGCCTTCTGGCCCTTTCTCAGATCCTTGGGATGCAGCATCTGTTCACTTGTGTCCCACCTGGAGTGGCTGCAGTCATGGGAATTGCAGAGCTTTCCCCTCTTTTTCACAATGACTCTGACATCACTCTCACAAAAAGAAAAGTACACCTTAAGTCATCCATATGTCAGTGGTACTCAAAGTGATGGGGAGAAGAGCATTTCAGACTACGTGAGAGCTGTAGTTTTGACAAGCAGAAGAAAATACTTCAGAGGATCCAGATTTTGTTCACCTTGTAAACCTGTATTCCAGGCATGAACCATTCTTTTGTTGAATCCATACTGCATCCACCAGCACCGTGGGGCACAATTAGTAATAAAAATTGCATTTCGTAGAGACTTCTGGAATATAATCTCACCTAGTCACATTGTATAAGATGCTTGACATGAAATTCCTCTTCAATTCAAAGGGAACAGGGGAGTGAAAAATATCATAGCTCATTTGAATAAGAGTAGGAGCTTTTGCTGCATCTGGTGCATTTTGGAGCGTATTATTTCCTTTGAAATAATATAACTATTCTAATCAGATGGTTTATTTACCTATCGTCCGATAAAATATAATTGTAAAATGAAATTTGCAGAAGGACATGGTTAAAAACGCAACTGTGCGAGGCTTTCAAAACAGTTAGTGGTTTGTGTGCTGCTGCCATCTGATGGTTATTCTCTTGAAATGCTGCACAATGCTGAGAAGGGGTCAGGGCTGCTGTGCTAGGGACAAATGGATCTCGATCAGGCTGTCCTGTGAACAAGCTGTGGAAATGTCTGTTGCATTTGGCTAGAAAGCAAGTATAAACGAGATCTGTCTTATCTCAGTTTTCTTGTTCGTTGCCATTTCTACAATGTGCAAAGTGAATCAGTGTTACAGGAGTTTACAGGCATAATAAAAAAACAAATTCTTTTGAAATTTCAATGGCACTACTTGAAATGTTTACCTTTATAGTTAATGATCTGTAATCTGTACAGATGCTTATGGGGAAGCTATGTCTTAGAGAAAGGAAAGACAATTCAGTATGCTGAGAACAATCAGATTTTATAGAACATTTACACAGGATCACAGTTTTTCACACACATGGGAATGCATATTCACATATGAATAACAAGATTTATTTTCCTGAAATGTTGAAAGTTGTATAAGATAACTACTTCTGGTGTATCAAGGTTGAGTGATCTTCAGAAAGTCACCTGTTCTAGATACAACAATTGAAAAAACAGGTGTTTTATGGCTTATGCAGAATGCATATTTCAGTAAAGTTTTGCTAGCTTTTAAACACTGAATTGTAGAATGGCTTGAATTGGAAGAAATTTTAAAGACCTACTAGTTCCAACCCTCATTTCATGGAGAGGGACCCCTTTCAATACTGTAGGCTGTCCAGAGCTCTGTCTAGACTGGTGTGGAACACTTCCAAGGATGGTGTATCCACAATTTCCTTAGGCAACGTGTTCCAGTGCCTCACCAGCCTCTCAGCAAAGAATGTATTAGATTATAGCTAATCTAACCCTACTCTCTTTTAGTCTGAAGCCATTCTCCCATTCATCCTGTCTACTACACACTCTTAGAAAAAAGGCCCTCTTCATCTTTCTTGTAGAGTCCTTTCAGGTACTGGAAAGCCACAATTAGGTCACATTGAAGTGTTCTCTTCTTCAGGCTGAACAAACCAAATTCTCTCAGCTTTAACTCACAGGAGAAGTGCTCCCTCTAATGATCTTAGTGTCTCTGGACTTACTCCAAAAGATTAATGTCCTTCCTGTGCTGGGGACCCCAGACCTGGATGCAGCACTCCAGGTGGGGTCTCACCAGAGCAGAGCAGAGGGGAAGAATCACCTCCCTCACTCTGCTGTCCACATTTCATTTAATACAGCCCAGGACATATTTGGCCTTCTCTGCTTCAAGCACACTTTGCTGGATCATGTCCAGCCTCTCATCTACCAGCACCTTCTTCTTGGCAATCTGTTCATCCTCCAGCCTGAGTTGATACCCAGGGGTTGCCTCAGCTGAGATGCAGGACCTTGCATTTGGTCTTGTTAAACCTCATGAGATTCCTATGGGCCAAAATCTCCAGCTTGTCCAGGTCCCTCTGAATGGCATCATATCCTTCAGGTACAGAAGCTGCATGATTCATCTTGGTGTCATCTGCAAATTTGCTGAGGATGCTCTTGAACCCTTTTTCCATGTCATTAATGAAGATGTCAAATAACACAGCGCCCACTACANATGTCAAATAACACAGGTCCCAATACCCACTGAAGAACACAATTTGTCACTGATGTCCATTGGGACTCTGAGTCATTGACCCGTTAACCTCTGGATGTGACCATCCAAGCAGTTTTTATTCATATAGTAGTCCACTCATCAAACCATCTTTCTCCAATTTAGAGAGAAGGATGTTGTGGCAGTGTCAAAGGCTTTATAAAAGTCTAGAAAGATGAGATTTGTAATCCTTCCCTCCTCTACTGATGTAGTCACTCCATCAGAGAAGGACACTAAGTTGGTGAAGCAGGACTTTTCCTTGGTGAAGCCGTTCTGCTTGTCTCAAGTCACCTTCCTGTCCTCCATGTGCATTAGCATGGCTTCTACAAGGATCTGTTCCATGATCTTCCCAGGCACAGAGGTGAGGCTGACAGGTCAGTAGTTACCAGTGTTATCCTTTCTACCCTTTTTAAAGATGGGTACAATGTTTCCCCTTTTCTAGTCACCTGGGATTTCACCTGGCTGACATGACTTTTCAAATATCATGGAAAGTGCCTTGGCAACTACATCAACCAATTCTCTCAGGCCTCTGGGATGCATCTGCTTCAAGTCTCTTAAAGAGTCGCTGGCAAAAGTATCAGTAAAAATAGGTTTAATATAAAAGTGACAACATGACAAAGGTCATTAGATCAAAGGTTTACTGTACTACTTACTAGATCGTTAAGGCATACCAAGGAAAAGCAAACAGAAATCCAAAGTCAATTAATCTAAACCAAAATAATCCTAAAATTATCTATAAGGAGGCATGGGGAGAAGGGGGAAAGGAGACAAAACAATAGAAAGGGTAAGGATAGAAAGGAATACCGTTTAATAGCGCAACAGCACTTTACTTGAATGTAACAGCATTTAGCTTAAGCTTAACAGCACTTAAGGAACATTTAACTTATAACTTCAGTTAAACTGTTTAGTGAATGATTCATATAAGTTTTGTTATATCACAACAGTAACTTACTTAAGGTCTAACTTATAAACCTGAAGTACTTAAGAATCTTGGAAAACAGCATTTCTCCCTCATTTGATGTAGCATATGCACACTTCCATGCACATATTCATAAAGAGTTTCTACAAGGTACCTGTTAAAAATTTATCTTTACGATAGTGAAATACTCATTTTACATGTATTTGCATTTTCTCAACAGGCAAAGGATTGACCCACAAGGAGTGGGAGTACCAGCCCAGACTCAGTCATCATTTGGCAATACTCTGAGTCCAGCAAACTTGGGAGTTTGCTGGTTCTGAGAGGCTTTCAGAGGGACTTTGCTGGTCACAGTTGCTGCTGTCCAGGAGAGCTCAAAGGGTCGCATTTTGAACTGCTTATATGGCGGCAAGAGGGTGGGCTTTAGTCATAACAGTGTTTCAGCTGGGCAACACTCCAGGTCAGAAACTTTCTTTGAAAGATTGGGAACAAAAATATTATTCACCTTCGGTTGTTATTCAGGCAAAACGTTTCCAAGGATGTCGATTAAAAAAAACCCAGGAGCTCATTAGACAGCACAAGTTCCTGAGATCAGACAGTGCTTCTGATAAGCTCAAGAAGAGCTCAGCCACTGTACAAAGCTGAGGCCTAGCAAGCATTTTTCCAATCTTAGAGACACCTAAGAGGAAACAGAAACACCACCACAGTCCCATAGACTTATGTACATTCAAATTCCTCAGATGGTCATGAAGCTGATCTTTATTTACCATGACAGGGACTTTGCTCCCCCAGTCCCCATCCTACTGTCCCTCCACTTGGGAGGCGTGGGGAGAGTATCTCAGCCTTCTCATCTGTTGTGTTACCAGTTTTATAGCATTGTTATTCAGGGTGGGGGGATTGAGGTGTACACTTTCATTGTTCTTCCTTTTCTGGTTAACATTCCTGCAGAAGCCCTTCCTGTTATTCTTTGCATCCCTTGACTGATTCAGTTACAGCTTAGCCTTGGCCAATTGTGCTTCATCTCTATGTGACTCTTCCCAGGTCACATGTTGTCTGTATTTGCTTCTTTTCCTTTAGTTCAGACTCCAGATGAGCAGTCCAGATTTTAGTTTGTCAATTTAAAGTTCAAATTTGTCCTTGCATTTGTAGTGTTTGTTCCTATTTTTCCTCATATACTCAAATGATGTAGAAAACAAATATTGATATTGATATACATTCATTGGTGTTAATATGATTCAAGAGACATGCAAAAACTTTGCTAATATTTAGAAACAGTGTAGCAGCGCTCATGGCATCTTCTGTAGTTTGCAAGTATTTCCCTGACTGAAGACGGGAAAGAGGTTGTGTTGTTTGCATCCAGCTCCACAGAAAAACATCTGTGGAGTCTTCAGAAGAAAGCAGAACTTAACTTCAGCACTTATTACTAATTAGGAAATATTCTTTCATTAATGGTGAACCTAGAAACCCTATAATTTCAGAAAGCTACTAAAGGCTTCTGAAAATAGGAGCCACTGTACCTGCATGTGAATATGGAGAGAGGAAAAGTTTCTTAGTGAATTTGGATTGGTCAAGAAAAGGGCTAGAAGGTTGGGGCATCTTTGATTTGGAAGGCATGTACTTATATGATCTGAAGCAGAAACCTGATTAATACTTTCCTTTAATCTATTTTTATTTAAAATTCAGGCAGAAGAGAAATGGGATGCAGGAGCTAAATTATCTCAATTCAATTAGGACTGAAAGGTGAAGAGCAAAGGTTTACCTCACCAAGATCATCAGGGGAAATTCTCATGTTTACCCTTTCCAACATAGCCATATGTATTCTCTGCACAAAACCCAGAGTTACAGTTTTTAATTCATAGTTGAATCTTGGACTGCGTATCTACTTCTTCTCCAAACATACTTTATCTTTCCTTGGTGCGATTCTCTGCAAGTATCTGCAGAATCTCTACATATTTGAGTGTCTCCACACATTAGGAGAACTAAACAGAACTATACGAATAATGGATATTTTGGTTTGGTGGCTGAACCAAATGATCAGGGAAAAAGTGTGGTTTGGGCAGACTAGAAATGAAAAATATTTTTTTAATGTTGGTGATTTAACCCCCTCCTTTAACTTTTTCATACTGTTGCCAAAATGATTTTTGCTTTTATATTTCCTTCATATATTCGTAGGTCTGTAGGCTATAGTTGTAAAGTTATATAGTTCCTAGCTAGCTCCAGTACTTTTCCTACCCTGATAGGTGGAAAGACAAAACACATCCCAAAGGCTCCAAGCCTAAGATGCCTATCCTAGCTTGGTTCTTTCTTGGAGCCAAGATTGAAAGCAGCTCTTCGAGACACATTTTCATAATCAAAGTTTAATTCCTACCTAAAGAGGGGCTACAGAAGAAGTGGAACCAAAAGGGAGGAATTACTTCATCACCTGTGCTTCTAATTGGGGATTCTTGTTAATTTGTTAAACTTATAAAATTATTCACCCTATGCTGCTTTCATAGACTATATCAACTATTGTGAGTGTTATTTTTAAGAATGAGTTAGTTTAGTATACAGGAGTTTTTCTTAATCTATCTCTGGAAATAAAAGGGGTTTTTTACTTTTTCATCTCTCTTATTTTTCTTTAAGTTTCTTATTAAATCACAGCAATATCTATTTTTTTTAACTACTAATATTTCAACTCACAGTTGTACTAAAATTGCTGCTTTCCCCAATACATTTCTATAAGTCACAGAGAAAATAAATGAAGTCTGATATATGAAATATATATCTTTACCATAGCTTTACAAAAGAATTTAAATTTAAGCTCAAAGCATTCTCTTCAATCCCTTCATCTAGAATTAAACTTCTTTACCGACCTCAAGAGTTAAGTTTTGTCATCAACTGAAACAGTTTTTATAGAGTCTTACAATGCTGAAAGGTTAATTTGGTCCGAGCTCTGCATCAAGAACATGGCATTGCCGTGCTTCTCTGCTGGCCAAGTGGTTTTCTGCTAGCATCATGCGAGACATGTCGGCCTGACTCTGCTGAGGTGCTGAGACTAAGAAAAAAAAACTGCAGTCAATGTTTTGTCCTTTTACATGCAGTAAAGCTGGATCAAGGTAGCTGAGCAGATGAAGTTCATTGTGAACCACGCTGAGGCAGCTGTGGCTGCCCAGCACCGTCCTGGCTGCTGCGATCAGCGGCCACTGGCTGCTCTCCGTCTCAGGGCTGCTCCTGGCCTCAGAGCCTCTCTTGGCCTTGGGGCCCAGCGGGCTCCCCAGTAAGAGGTTCGGCAGCTCCCTCACCACCCCTCCAGGAAAATCTCAGCTGGGACAGAGAGACCAGGTCAGCCCAGGCCCAGCCACACTGGGCTCAGCGGGCTGGCCCAGACCCCGCTTGGACCCCGGCCTGGCACCTTCTCTGAAGGCTGGAAGTCAAGAGAGCTATCTCTGGCTTTTTTTGTCTTCACCAAAAGCATCACAACTTCTTATTGGCTGAATTGAAACAATGCCAACCTACAACACTGGGACACTAAGAGGAAATGAAGTGTTAGCTTGGTCCATTGCTCAACTAGAGCAGAGTTTCCAGGTATGCAAATGTTGATGGCCATTATGAAAACTTTACTTGGCACTGGTATACAGACACTAAACCAAACTACATTTACATAGGTTTAAAGTTAACTGTCTCAAGTTGAGAAAGCTGTCGTGTTTAATCTGGTTTAATCACAGCCTGTCTGCCTTCACAATGCAGCCCTCAATCTTGTTTTTCCTGAAAGCATGTCATTAAGTTTGAAGTCCTTGTGAGAGCACTATAGATATCTCTTCACAAATTTTTGTATCACCTTAATTTGGATGCAGATATTAATTTTAAATATGTATTTTTTTAAATTCAGGTTTTACTCAAATCAAGGCACTACTGCTTGGCTTTGAATAAAATGTTACAGTCAAAGGAACATATAATCATTCGTAGGTCTGTAGGCGATAGTTGTAAAGTTATATAGTTCCTAGCTAGCTCCAGTACTTTGGATGCAGATATTAATTTTAAATATGTATTTTTTTAAATTCAGGTTTTACTCAAATCAAGGCACTACTGCTTGGCTTTGAATAAAATGTTACAGTCAAAGGAACATATAATCATTCGTAGATCTTTCCAACATAGCCATATGTATTCTCTGCACAAATCATGAGCCTTTACTTTCACAGAATAGCAGAATGAGTGTGATTGGAAGGGACTAGCAGTGCATTCATTGGGTCCAACTTCCCTGTTCAAGGAGGGTCATCCTAGAGCACATTGCACAGAATTGCATCCAGACAGTTCTTGAATATCTCCAAAGAGGGAGACTCCACATCCTCTCTTGGCAATCTGTTCCAGTGTATGGTCATCTGCACAGTAAAAAAATTCTTCCTCATATTCAGGTGGCACTTCTCGTTCATCAATTTTTGATTGTTGCTTCTGGTCTTATTTTTTGTCACCACTGAGAAGAGCCTAGCTCCCTCCTGACACCCTCCCTTCCAATACTTATACGCATTGAGAAATACCTTCTCAGTCATCTTCTGTAGTGACAAATCTCCAGCTACACCCTCTTCTACTGATTTTTTCCCTCGGTCATGTGCCATTCGGTCAGTCCTCAATCCACCTTGCTGTCTACTTATCCAGTCCACACTTCCTGAGTTTGCCTATGAGGACATTGTGAGAGGCAGTGTCAAAAACCTGGTTGAAGTTGAGGTAGACAGTGCACACTGCTCTCCTCTCATCCATGCAGGTAGTTGTCTCATCATAGAAGGCCATCAGGTTGGTCAAGCATGACTTGCCTTTAGTGAATCCATCCTGACTACTCCTAATCCCCTTCTTTTGTCATCCACATGGATAGAGATAGCCTCCAGAATGAGTGTTGGGGGTTGGGTTACTTTCTTGTAGAATTTTTTCCCCAAAAGAGTGCCTAGGAAGATGATTGAAGCTGATTGCTGGGTACTTATGGATACTTTAAAAGTACTTGAAAGAGACAAAAGAAGTGTCTGTCCAGAGAGGGTGGGATCAACCCCACCTCCCTTTTGGAAGGGCTCGGAAGGGGGAAAGGGGGG
>VZTB01000809.1:0-12707 GCA_013397245.1 Thryothorus ludovicianus | reverse complement strand
CTCCTGCTGCGAGCTCCGGACACACCTTGGGACTACCATCCCCACCCTCCCCCCTCCCCCTCCGCCGGGAAAGGTGCATCGGAGAAAAAACCTGTGACTTTTCCTAACCCAGTTTGGTATTAATACTATAGTTACTGTTATTTTGTTCATCTTGTTAGATTCATTAGTAAAGAACTGTTATTCTTACACCAATTCTTTGCCTGAGAGCCTCTTTAATTCTAAAGATATAGCCATTTGGAGAGTGGAGGTTTGTTTCCTCCATTGCAGGAGAAAGATTCCTGTTTTGTCATTTTTTTTCCTAGCAGGAATACCTGTCTTCAAACTAAGACAATGAGGCACTCCATCACCTTTCCACTTTTCCACTGTTGTCATCAGTGCTTTCCAGGAACGTCCTGGACAGTTTGTGCTTTGCTGTCTTTCTTCTCCAGCAAATGTCAGACTAGTTAAAGTCCCCCACAAGAAACCATGCTTGTGACTTTGAGGCTGTTTCAAGCTGTCTATAGATGTTCTCATACATTTTTTTCTCCTGATCAGGCAGCCTGTAGCAAACATCTGCAATAGTGTCACTCTTGCTTGTATGCGACTCCATCACCATTCCGTTCTGCTCTGTCTTTCTAAAGCAGCATGTTGGTCTTCATCACAACAGCCCTTCATTCCAGTCATTTGAGGTATCTCACCACCTTTCCATAATCACAGTGAGATCAAAGCCCTGTGACTGCACACAGAACTCTAAATTGTCCTGTTTGTTCTCTATACTGCATGCATTGGTGTGCAGGCACTTTGTAGGATTTAGTTGTGTCAATATCCCAATAAGGGTGCATAGAGATGCCACACAGTTCTGTCTTGTGGTTAAGACTTTGGCTGCTTAGTATTGATTGAGGTATTCCCCCTTAGGCCCTTCTGCTACTAGTATCATCGCTATAGTTCTCCCTGTACCACACTTTATTTATATTAAGCCTGTCCCTGTCTTCATTTCCCCTTCAGATCTAGTTTAAAGCTCTCTCAATGATCCCTGATAACTCCTGAGCTAAGATCCCTTATTCCCTTTGAGACAGGTAGACCCTGTTAGTTGCCAGCAGGCTCAGTGATCTATAAATTGACCTATGCTCAAAAAAACTCAAAATTCTGCTCATAATGCCTGCCTCAAAGACAGCTGTTCATCTTCACGATTTTCCTGTTTCTTGCCCTATCATTCCCTGTAACTTGCAGGACAGCAGAGAACACAACTTGTGTTCCAGTTGTCCCAAGGCCCTGAAGGTTCCCCTTGATTCTCCACAGCCTTCTTGTTGGGATCTTTTCAGTGCCTAGTAACAGTGGAGGATAGAGTGGACTGTATTAGGCTGGGAAGTTTCTTCATGATTTCCTTACCCAGGCCACAGGGAAGCCATATTCCTCCCTATGGGTTGGGTGTGGTTGGCAAATCAGGCCCTCTATTCCTCTCAAAAGGAAATCACCAGTGACTACTTGTTGCTGTCACTGACTAACAGAAACACCCAGAGTCCAATTGCAGTTCATCAGAAGGCTAAAAAGTGTAGTTTTATTAACAAAATGAAATACCTTATATAAGGCACTTCACTAAGTACAAAGTCATTGGTGAACAGGAACACCACCTTCTCCACTACCATTGGACAGGTGAGAGAAACAATATATTATATTGTTGTGAGAACAGGAATGAAAAACACCACCTGTTATTTTGAGCAGGAATATTTTTTGGAGAGTTTAGCTACAGGCCTTCTCCTGGGAAAGTAAGAAGCTTTCCCTTGTAAGGAAAGGATCCTGACAGTGCCTTCAGCTGTGAAGTTTCAGAGACACAGAACTGTCAGCCCCACAACTACTACTCTCTTTTTTTTCTTAATTGGGGAGGTCATGATGCAGAAGGTTGGCTGCTCTGCCCTGGGAGACATCTCCATCCCAAAACAACCTTCATCCACTGTCTCATTTCCCTAGTCCTGGGATTCCAGGGCCTTGTATAATGGCACACAGGGAGGTGAGCTAGGTCTGGAGGGGATTCACCTGCCACCCCAAGCAGAAACCCTTTTCTACTCCACTCCATCTCTAAGGTCACTTCCTTCTACCTGGTGGTGAGAAGGTAGGGGATCCATTGCTTTTTGTGAAGTGAATGGTGGGTACATTTGTCTAAGGCATGGTAGAGCATAGCTCCATCAGTCAATCTCTTCCTCAGTCTCAAATACTTCTTAGATTTTCTGTCATCTCAGTAGCTCAGAACTGTTCTTTTGTACTGCTTCTATGGGAAATTCAAGTCTTTATCTAGGACCATTATTCCATTATACATCTATGTCTTAGTTTGTAGACAGGTCTGCCTGCTAGGAAAAGCAGGCGTCTCTCTCTCGCAATGGAGAATGCAAACTTCCTCTCTCCAAATTGCTATAAATTTGGAATTAAAGGGGCTCCCAGGCAAAGAATTCGGTATAGGAATAACAGTTCCTTACTAATGAGTCTAACAAGATAAAGAAAATAACAATAACTATAGTATTAGCACCAAACAGAGTTAGGAAACAGTCACAGTTTTCTCTGATGCTGGCACCTTTCCAGGGGGAGAGGGTGAACAGGAGTCACGAGGGATGAGATGGATCCGAAGCTCGGCAGCAGTAGCTGGAGCTGTAGGAAACGTCCCGGCAGACAGGAGAAACGGCGTGGAGAAATCCAGAGCAAAACCGAAGCAGCTGTGGGTGCAGAGCAGCCAGGCAGCAGCTCCCGGCAGGGCAGGGAGAGATCAGGATCTGAATTCCTGGGGGACCCACGAAAGTCACTCTGAGCTCAGCTCCAGGTGAGGTCTGGTGAGATCTCTCCAGAGTCAAAGACTGAACCCTCCTGTTCTCTCGAATCTCTGAGAGAGAGGTGTAGTCAGTATCACCCTCTCCTTGGCAGTTACCTCCTTTGTCTCTTCCAAGTACCTTTAAGTGCCCATAAGCACCTAGCAATCAGCTTCCTAGCAACTTTTAGGGGAAAAAATTCTATAAGAAAGCAACCCAACCCCCAACAATCTAATAAATATGTAGGGGTAAATTAGATGTCTAACTCAGATGAAAGTGACTACTTGGTTTGAGGATAGGAAATCACAGTAGCAAGCAGAGGTGAACTGTGCTTAACATGGTTCTACTGCTATACTTTTCTTTTTTATAAGTGCCTATTATCTTATCCTAAAAATTGTAGAATCTGGATTAATGCTCAGAAGGGTTATTTGGTCCTGTAGTATTAGCATTTTTAATTACATATGCAGATGGTCTTTCAGAGTTCATTCAGCCTTTACCTACCTGCCTTGCATGTTTTATCAATGAAAGCCATTCTAGCACAGCACACATCACATTTCCTTCCAGGGCAAATCCAGGCAGACACAAGGAAGTCTCTCTGTAGCCTAATAACTGGTACTAACTTGGTCTGCAGTCAGTTCATTCAGTTTTTCATGTCTCAGCTTGTACCTAAAGTTCAGCCCAGATTACACTGTTGTATGTTTTTTGTAGTTCTCCAGCTAGTGCATGAATGTAAAACTGTATGGGACATAACTGACTGCTGTTGGAACAGATGCTTCACATTTACCTTAACAAATAGGTGAAATTTGCCTGCATCTACCTGATTTTGTCCAGGTCAGCAGATTAATTCTAACTTCACTTATGCTTCTATTAGAATTTAGAGGGGCTTTCGCAATAATTAATTTGTAAAAACATTTTTTGACAGTTGCTTTGGTATCCTGCATGTCTTCAGAGAAAAACAGGTACCTTAGAACATTATGTAAGCAGATAATGTGGTCTTTTAACTCTGCAAACTTTAAAGCCTGAAGGTCACTTGTTATAGTTGTAGGATAAAGTTGAATATTTGAGAACTACAGCAGCAGAAATATTTCAGCTTTTTGAAAAATTTCCTAGGCTTTTTTTCCTTTATTTTCATATGTGGAAAACTGTAGACCACACCAACACACTGGAAGAAATATCTGACAAAAATGCAAAGGGTAATTGAAATATCTTTTAAAAAAGTTTAGAGAATCTGTAAAGCATGATGTTATTTGTGGGGAACTGCAAGGATGAGTTTTGAGACCACCTAAAAGACAGGCAGTTTTCAGCAATACCGACTTATAGTTGCTGTCTACAAATAGACTGTGTGATTTTTCCTGCTTGAGGTCCAAAATACATTTTAAAAGTCTGTTTATATATTGTCCCAGTTTTGGTCAGGACAGAGTTAATTTTCTCACATTTGCCATGGGGGGAGGTGAAGCCTAGACAGTGTGGGCATGTCTTGGTTGTTTGTTCTATACCACTCACATCACCTCTGTGAGGCATGGCTTCATGTGGAAGAAAAGGCCAACACACAGCAGAAGTGCAACTATTTATTTGCTCCCCTTCTATCTGTAGGGAGAAAAGTGATGCAGACATTGGTGTGGCCAGTGAGGTCCAGGTGTGGTCAGTGTAGTTCAGGAAAAGCAGAGCAGACAGTGTGGCACAGACAGTCCAGCCTGGGAATTTATTTATCTTTGGTTTTTGTTGTCTTGGGCTCAAGGGGAAGGGAGGGAGTGGCTGCAGTGATGTCTGCCATTTTCTTCTTTATCTCGGAAGGCTGCATGTTGCCACTGGGCTATGGCAATGTCCACCATTTTCTCCCTTGTCTCAGGAAAATCCACATGACGATTGGACGGCAGATAACATTTCCATTTTCTCCTTTGTCTCAGGAAATGCTGCATGACCATCAGGACTGCAGTACCATCCACCACTTTCTCCTTTGTCTGGCCTGTGGGAAAATTGAATGGTACAGTGTACTGTTCAAAAACCACATTCAAAGCAGTAGGTAGTGCGACATTCATATACTGGGATCTCCATTTAGCAAGGGCCACCTCGTTAGTCAACACTAGGGGCTTCAATAGCCAATCTGGCCTTGCCCAATTAAAACTTCCATGTACTGCACAAGGGGATAAAGTCCCCATGGTGCATATGAGAAATAAGTGTTAGGGAACACAGCTTAGATTAATTCTTTTGCAAGCAAAGGCAAATCCATCTTTGGGATTGTTTCTGCCCAAGGATCTGGGTGCACTTGATGGATAATGTGGAGGAACAGGGAAGCATGGTGCATACTTCAAGGCCATTTGTTTTTGGGTAAGAGTAGTCTGTAATGCTGGATTGTATAATATTGGCTGTTGAATGACACTGCCATTGTATGTCATAACCATGGACCATACTCCAGATACAGTAGTTGTGAGCTCCTGATGCAGCTTGCAACCACCCAACAGCACACCAGCCCTCCTGCCATTGAAGACACCTAGGACGGATAGAACCCCCAGTTATGGACTGAATGAACTCAAGAGACATCTTGGAGGGACAGACGCTGACTTTGGAAATTATACTTGTGCATGTATAAATATATCAATATACACACATATGTATGTAAAAATATGTATAGTTGGAAAGTGCAGGATCTGGGCATGATATTCATGGTATAGAATAAGGGGTGGATAATATCCCAGTTCTGGCCAGGATAAGATTCGTTTTTGCAGTAGCCAGGAGGGAGAATGGCTGGGACCTGAAGGTTGTTCTATACCACCTCACATAATTGCCTGAGGGCAGGCAAAGGCCTTCTTCTCTGAAGACGGGCTTCCTTCCAGTTGAGCAAATGTGGTAGACAGAGTAGTAGGGTAATGCCAGTTCTTAGCAGAGGGATTGCTTTGGGTAATTGATGCTACCAGTGGTAAAACCCCAGTTGGCTCTTTCCTGGATAGCACCAAAAGTGGCCACCCCTGAACCTTAGTTGGACCAGGTAGCAGTGGAGTAGGGCAGCTATATATCACAGCAGTGAGGCTGCTCTCAACAACACCGGGTGTTATCAGCGTTGAGGATCAGAATAAAGAATAGGGAGGGGTCTCTTGTATGGTTCTCCCAGAACTTTGATTCCAAGAGAGGGACAGGGATGAAAAGACCAAAAGCAGCACTGTGCAATCTTTTAAATGGGGGAGGTACAAGGAGAGGGTACCATTCTTCAACCAATAGGGGAAGGAGTCGGGGGGGAGCGCAAAGCAGGGTTTACAATATTGCAGCCAATGGAGAAATACATGGGAAGGGTACAATTTGAACAAACCAATGGGATGTCGAGGTTTAGGGGATTTCCCAGGGGAAGGAACATGCAGGAGGTTGGCACAGGGAAGGATTGACATCTAGGAAGGGAACATTTGAGAACAAGGGATTCAACACAGGATTGACAGCTTTAGCAGGTAGATCAAGAAGTGATGGACAACTGGGAAAGGGGGGAGAAAACTTGGACCAAACCAACCACCCTGGGGGAAACCAGGAATGATCTATTAAAGAAATTACAATACAAACCCATATTAAAGAAAAGCATGCCACCACAGGCAAGGCTTTGGGTAAAGCCAGAAGGAGCAGTGGGGATAATGTGGCAGGCAGCTGGGTATTTTCTACGGTTGGGGGTTTTGAAGATGGCCAATAGTGTTTCTTTTCTTTGTACCCTCTGTTTTTAGTATTTTTGCTGTTACTTTTTGTTTTCTTATCTCATTCCTGTTTCCAGTAAATTGTTCTTATGTCAACCAGTGATCGTTACTTTTTCTGGCTCCAGTCCTCCCTCTCAACCACAGGAGGGAGCAGGGGGAGAGATGAAGAGCAAGCAAGTGGCAGTATGGTTTAAGAATCTCTGTGGGAGCATTACACTGGGTACTACCATTCCTAAAGCACGACAGCAGGTGTGCGGAGACAATTTAGTTTTGATTTGTCTCAACACTGGTTATCAGAGTATGAGCAGTGTTCTGAAGGTTTCATTTTGATTCTTGTTCTTTTTTTTTCCTTTTAGTGTTAGTTAATAAAGTTTTATTACTTTTAAGTTTAAGCCTGCTTTGCTTTTGGTTGGGAAATTTCAAATTAGTGAACCAAAACCTCGACACGAATTGGTGTTTCTGTGTGGCTTTGAAAACGTGACAACAAAGTACTACCCTCAGTACATCTAGGGATGATCCTGTGTTGTCTTCTACAACATCTTAGCACACTGTTCTGAGTGTGGTCCTCTCACACAGTCAGATCCAGGGGCTTTAAAGGACAGTGTGAAGCAGAGCACTAAAGCTTTCAACCAAACTGATAGCTCTACCAGGAAACTCAGGTGGCCTCTATTGCCTTGTCCACCCCATAAACATCTGATATAATCAGTCTCTGTTGACAACATGCTTGGAGGTAAATATAGGTCATGCTACTGGGGTGATACCTCTGGCACCAAGGCTATCCCTGCTGTCACTTCTGCTGCTGCTTCAGGACTGCTGCCTGTGGAACTTCCCCATGGCAGTCTCTCCTCAATGCCCTGTGGACTGCTGCTCCAATAATGCCACAACTGTACTGTAGTTGTTGAAAATGCTGGTGCTCTTAAAGGATATCACAATGCATATTCTTGCATCCGTGAGGCTTCTTTATATATGTGGACAGTTGACACACTTATAAGTTGCCTTTTCTGTTCCTCTCTGCCAGTGTTTGCTTCCTTAGTGATACATATCTTTGGAAAATAACAGAAAATGGATAGGAGAGAAGCATTCATTTCTGTGGAAAAACAGGAAACATATCTGTGTACCTTCAGTTTTGTTAGGCGGCTTCTTTTAGCAACTCTGTTAATGGGCCAGCTGTTAAAATGAAGTGGAACAGTTTTCTTTATCTTTTCCATGACCCATCCTCTACATCCAAGGAGGTGTCTTCTGTTAATAGGCCATTGAATCTCACTGCATGACTAATAAAATTGCATCATCTCATGAGATGCTCCACCAAGGGGGAGAAGCCATTCCTACTGGACATAATCTGAGATTTGGAATGCTGCAGTCAGCCTTTTCCACTGGATTCTCAGAGGAAGACCAGGCCCATCTACACCACCACTAGACCTTTAGAGGAAAACAATACCCTTTTACAGGATGATTACTTCAACAGAGCTACATCTGTCACTCCAGGAGGACTACAGACACCAGTTAATTGGACTGCTACCAACACTCTGACCCACAGGGTGCCAGATTGTATTCTGTCAGTGGTGGGGGTTATTTGATATTACTGCATTTTCCACTTAATTTTCCTTATAAGGAATTGTTATTCCTATTCCCATATCTTTGTCTGAGAGGCCCTTAATTTCAAAATTATAGTAATTTGGAGGGAGGAGGTTTACATTTTCCATTCCAAGGGAGGCTCCTGCCTTCCTTAGCAGACATCTGTCTTGCCTTCCTTGGCAGACACCTGTCTTTCAAACTAAGACAAATTTTGGTGCCCAATGTGCGGCACGAGGGCATTAAGAAAAAAAGGGTGAAAAAAGGAATAACAATTCTTGAGTAACATATTTTTTTGTGTGATGGATACAGAATCCTCATTAGGTGAAATCATATAGTCTAGCTTACCCTGGTTTGAATGGCACTTAGTTGTGGCTATATTTCTCCCATTTGCCAGCCCTTATTTAACATGGGTCCTATAACTAAGGCTTCTGTAACTGTTATCCCATTTGCTTTGTGGGTCAATAAGGTGAGGAATTTATGAGATTTTAACTTCCTCTGGAAGACAGGCACATAGATTTAGAGCTATCACACACTAAATAGACGTTTTTGGGGTTACTTTAATAATAGTACCAACTATAAGGAAATGACACTGGGAGAAATTTTGTCCCAACATTCCACCCAGCTCTTTGGGTCTACTCCACCAGTTTTCAAAGGGTTCAGATCTTCTCTGAATGCTAATGATCTGGTATCACTGAAATGCCTGTTCTATTTAGCATTCAGAGATAAGGGGACATTGACTTAAATAACCACCCTGAAACCTACCCCAGAGACTAGGGATGCTGCCCCAGGGCTTGACCCTTCCCCACAGCCCACCTCAGAAATTAGCCACCCAGATTGGGTAGGGGTTCTGGTGAAGGAGATATATGAGATGGGCCAGGTGCTGAAGGAGCACATTTCCCCAGGCTGGTGGGAAACCCTCCCCCTGCCTCAAAGAAGGAGAATCTAGTGGTGCAGCAGTGGAGCTCACAGATGTTACATCCATCCAGGTTCCAGCTGAACTGCAAGGGCAGTTGCAGTCAGCAGCAGTTGCCCCTGTGGAAATGAGGAAGTCTAAGATCAAATCAGCACACCTAGTTAATAATGAAGAGAAATGAGAGTGCTCACAACCCTCAGGGGAGCCAGAGGTTGAGATCATCACTGAGTACCTGTCATATGAAAGTCTCCGTAACCTGAGACAGGACATTGTGTGATGGGGGCATGAGGCTTGTACAACCTGGTTACTCCGGGTCTGGGACCTTATGGGTACCAGTGTGCAACTGGATAGTGGTGAGGCAAGGAATTTGGAATCCTCAATCCAGGAACAAGGTGTGAATCAGGTATTTGTAAAGGAGCCAGAGCCCCTTTCCCTCTGGGAGAGGCTTTTAATTAGTGTAAGAGAGAGGTTTGTCCACAGAGAGAGAATGCAGGAGCACCATCATAGAATGTGCTGGAAGACCCTTGAGGAAGGGATCCAACAGCTGAGAGAAGTGGCAGTATTGGAGGTACTCTTTGAGGGAGTGGAGAGCATAATGATCCCAACAAGGTCAGGTGCACAGGACAAATGTGGAATCTGGCAAATCTATGGCCATCTCAATACACCACATCCATTGAAATGATTAATACCAATAACAAAAGAGAGACAGTAGGTTCTGTTGCCAACAAGCTTAGAAATTACAAGAGTATGATCAATGGCCCAATGCAGGCTCATATCACCGCTGTGATTAAGAGCCTTCAAGAGATNAGGCTCATATCACTGCTGTGATTAAGAGCCTTCAAGAGATGAGGAAGATGAGGGAGAAGGTGAGGAGGAACAGTTCCCATATGGCACCAGTGCAAGTCACAGGCCCCAAAGTCAAAGCCCAATGTCCCCAGCTAGAGAGAGGGGGACACCCCACAAGCTAACTTGTGGGATTTTTTGCACAACCATGGGAAAGACATGAGAAGGTGAGATGGGAAACACACTTCTATCCTGGAAGCATGAATGCATCAACTCAAGGTGGGGAACAACAACCAAGGAAATTCCACTAGAGTGAAAGTAGCCTAAGCCTCCTATGACCAAGCTGCCAGGTATTATAGAAGGGAGTAGGATCTGTCAAATTCCCCTCAAGGAACCTCTAGTATGTATGTCCAGGAAAGAAATTATAACCAGGGTTAGAGGGGCACTGCCTCCAGCCAGGAAGAGGCATGGGAAAACCAGGTCTTTTGGATCGTGTAGATCTGATGCCCTGAGACACCAGAGCCACATAAATATGAAGCATTAGTTGGTACTGGTGTGCAGTGTACCCTAATGCCATCAGGATATATGGGGGAAGAACCTTTTCCATTGTCAGTGTGACGGGGAAATCACAGGAATTTACTCTCTTGGAAGCTGAGGTAAGCCTTACTAGGAAGGAGTGGCAAAAACTTCCTATTGTGACCAGCCCAGAGGCCCCATGTATTCTGGGCAGAGACTTCCTCCAGATCAGCTATTACAAAAACCCAAAGGGACTCAGGAAAAGAGGTGAGTAGAGAAAGAGGGCTTCAGCAATTTAACACCTTGCCTGGACAATCAGAAAACCCATCAGCAATAGGACTCCTGAAGGTAGAAGAACAACGAGTACCAATGGCCACCCAACAGTATCAGATGAATGAAGATGCCATGATCCACATGCACAAAATGATCCGCGAGCTGGAGAGGCCANCCTGGAACCGACTGCCCCAGGGGTAGAAACACAGCCCCACCATCTGTCATGGACTGATCCAAACTGCACTGGAAAAGGGTGAAGCTCTAGAACATTTGCAACACAGTGATGACATCATTGTGTGGGGGAACATGGCAATGGAAGTGTTTGAGAAAGGAGAGAAGATCATCCAGATTTTCTTGGAAGCTGGTTTTGCCATCACGAAGAGTAAAGTCAAGGAACCTACCCAAGAGATCCAGCTCCTGGGGGTAAAGTGGCAAGATGGATGGCGCCAGATTCTCACTGATGTGAGAATAAGATAATGATCAATAAGATCACTGCAATGTCTCCACCGACTAGCAAGACGGAAACACAAGCTTTCCTAGGCACCCTAGACTTTTGGAGAATGCACATTCCAGATACAGCCAGATTGTGAGCTGTCTCTACCTGGTTACCCACAAGAAGAACAATTTCCACTGGGGCCCTGAACAGCAGCAAGTCTTCACCCAGATCAAGCAGGAGATTGTTTTTGCCGTAGCCCTTGGCCCACTCAGGACAGGATCAACGCTTTATCCTGGAGCCTTTGGCAGAAGTGCCTGGGGAGACTCGAGGCTGACTGGAATTCTGGAGCCAAGTTACTGAGGGTCCAAAGCCATCTGCACTCCCGCAGAGAGGGAAATCTTGGCCACCTAGAAAGGAGTTCAAGCCCCCTCTGAGGTCATTAACATGGCAGCACAACTCCTGGCACCTTGACTACTGGTGCTGGGGTAGATGTTTAAAGGAAAGGTTCCCTCTACCCACCACACCACTGACACCACATAGAACAATGGATTGCCCTCATTACACAGCATGCCTGTATTAGAAACCTGATTCACCCTAGAATTTTGGAAATAATTACAAACTGACCAGAAGGTAAAAATCTTGGTCTCACTGACAAAGAGGAGCAGGAACAAATGAAATGGGCTGAAGAAGCTCCACCATACCACCAGCATACCACCAGCAGATAAAACACGCTACTCTCTTTTCACTAACAGCTCCTGTCGCATTCTAAGGATAAACCAGAAGTGGAAAGCAGCCATATGAGAGATCACACAAGCTACTAAAAGAGAAGGTACAGCTGGCCCTGAACATTGATGAGAGAAAAGTAGCCAAAGCTCCCTTTATACTGATTCATAGATGGTAGCCAATGCTCTATAGGGTTAGCTAGAAAGGTGGAAAAAGGCCAACTGGCAGCATAGAGGAAAACGAATCTGAGCTGTGATAAAAGGAAAAACATTGCTACTCAGGTAGAAAAGCTATCTAGAAAAGTCCGTCATGTAAGTGCCCATGTCCCCAGTAGTCAGATTAATGAAGAGCACCGAAACAATTAATATTGGGGTTAAATCAAATATTACCAGGAGGCTGTGCCTGAGCTGGCTGGCCCTTGCTGTTTGCCTATCTGGCAGCAATGGTGTTTTCACCCTAGTGACATCACACCACAACAAATAAGCAAGTAAATCAGGCTACAAAAATAGAGGTGTTGCGAACAGATTTAGATTAGCAACATAGGGGGAAATTGTTCCTTGCTTGATGAGCCCATGATGCCTCAGGCCATAAGGGAAGAAATGCTACCTATAAGTAGACACAAAACTGAGGGGTGGATCTAACCATGGGCAGTATTTCTCAGGTTATTCAAGACTGTGAGACGTGCTAGAATCAAGCAGGCCAAGTGTGTGAAGCTGCTCTGATATGCTGGGCAGTGGTTCAAATATAAGTACAGGGAAGCCTGGCAGATTAACTACATCACCCTTCCCCAAACCTGGCAAGGCAAGCGCTATGTGCTGACCATGGTGGAACACACAATGGGATGGTTGGAGACCTACGTTGTGCCTCATGCTGCTGCTCAGGACACCATCTTGGGCCTAGAAAAGAAAGTCCTGTAGAGACTTGGCATCCCTGAGAGAAATGAATCAGACAATGAGACCCATTTAAAGAATGGCCTTCAAAAACCTAGGCCAAGAAACATGGTATTGAATGGATATATCCTATTCCCTATCATGCACCAGCTG
>VZTB01000793.1:0-24156 GCA_013397245.1 Thryothorus ludovicianus | reverse complement strand
GCATGAAGCTTGTAGTGAAAATGCCCTGAAGTGCCTGAAATTTTGCAGCAGAGTACTACTGAATTTTTTCAGAGTCTTTGGAAAAGTTGTCTTCACACAGTCACTTTTATAGGCTCCCAGAGAACAATTCAATCCTAAAAGATGAACAGAGAAGTCCTTAAGAGCAAAACACGTTGTTTAATACATAGTTCTTTTTTGGGCTTCTCAGAACCCAAGTGAGAGGTGTATAGTCGGTGCCACCCTCTCCTTGACTGTGACCTCTTTTGTCTCTTCCAAGTACTTTTAAGTGCCCATGAGCACCCAGCAATCGGCTTCCTAGCAACTCTTTTGGGAAAAAATTCTACAAGAAAGCAACCCAACCCACAACACTACCTCCCTGTTTGACAGTGCTGAAAAAATTAATAAATGCAATGGTCATCTTTTCCAGTTTACATGTGTGACTTGATATTTTGTGTCCCCAGTGTCTGTTCTCAAATAGTAACTGCTAATTCTCCCCTCTCGGGTATAACTTTCAGACTCCACAGAAACTGGTAATCATCCTCAGATGTCTAAAGTTGTCCTCCTAGCAAACAAAAATTATTCTTTTTTTTTTTTTTTTTGACATCGCATGGTCTTACTGCTGCTTCCTGACGTACTCATTAATCTGTTTACAGTGTCAGCAAACTAGGGCTTGAAAGAACTCCAATTTCTTACCTGTAGGCCTTGCCTTTGGGTTGTATCTGCATACAGGATAGTTTAATAACCTGTTCCTCTCAACTGCAGATTTTAATTCATATCTCTTCCCCCTTCTGCCTGAAAGTAATCTTTCCCCCATTCCTCTCACAAAAAACTGTATTGCTCATATTCTTCTGAATTTAAATACTTTCCAATTTTCACACAAAGCATGATGATATTTGGTGAATGTATTTTAACAAGACTCTTTGTTTCTATGAGAAAGCTCACAATGCATTTGTTTTAAATATCATTTTCTTTTTCCAGAATAACTTTATACTTATTTTTCTATAGCTGCCTATCCCTGTAAGAAAACATGATCTTTACTGAGAATTCTTACAATCTATGAAAACAGTGGCACAAGTAAAACACATCAAGAATAGAAATGAGTCCATGAATATATATGACAGATACAAGTTTATATTTGATAAACACTGAGCATTTCTAGTTAATCAGTGAGTAAATTTTTCTTCTCTTACATACAAGGCCCATTCCAAGGCCCCTTACTACTGTTTAAAATGTTCAGGGTCTTCTCTTTTTTCCTACATGAGTACTGGGAAAAGAATCAGACAGAAATCCAGTTCTGACTTTTTCTAGTAAGTTTGTGTGTTGGCTCATTGGAGGGAGCTCTGATATAGATTAAAATTTCTATTGATGCTTTCTTTTACTCAGAAAGTTTTACAAAACAAAGATAACAGATATTTTGGGGAAAAAAAATTTCCACTTTCAAGAGCACATCTTGAATAGTCAGTTCAAATTATCTTACAATTTTTCTTAATAGTCTCAGTACAAGGGAACTGGAAAATAATGCTCATATTTGAGAAGATCACAGAGGAGTGTACAGAGATTCTTTTAAAGTACATTATTTCTATTTTCATTTCCAAAGGAGAACAAGGCATGGGAGAATGTGTTAATCCCTCAGATTATTTATACAAGCAGAGGTAAGATTATCTTCCATAAATCTTGAAAAACATGTTCTACTAAAAGGAAGAAGTCTTGGGTTGGAGTCCCTGTGGCAGCCAGGCTTCAGAAGAAATGTGTTCACTGATTGTGTCACTCGGGTCAGCAGAGCAGTATAAGGTTCTTCTGTGTTAGCACAGGCAGGGCATGGCAGGAACTGTCTCTTTTGCAGCTAAATCCACTGTCAACAAGGGGTTGCACAGCCTGTCCAGCTGATTTCTGTTAAAAATAATAATTTCTGCCTCAGCCTAAGCTGATTCATCTACTGCTGAGAAAAGGCTGGACAGAAAAGGGAACAGTGGCTGCTTATGAGTTGGTGCTTCAGGTTATCCACTGAAATCACAGTTTTTAACCAAGAAATGAGTCTGAAAAGTGATTCAGACTCAGTTTTTAGCTTTTCTTGACGAACCACTGTGCCATATTTCAAACTTGATGTTTGCTTGCAGGTATTGCCGTTGCTGAGCTCATTTCTTATCGTCTTGTGTGTCTTTTTATCATACCAGGATGCACTTTAGATGCTAACAGGAACTGTGGCTATAGCCTGCTTATGCCTCATTCAGCACCTAAATGACCACTTAATGTCTAAATTGAGACAATAGGCACTGACCCCTTGTCTAAATCAAAATCTTACAAATGTTTAAAAATTTCCCTCCTGAGAAGCCAGGAAGTAACTAAAATGGGTGCACCTGGGTGGTTTTGTGTGCTCTATGACTATAAACTCCTCTGAGGAACACTCAAGATTGTTGTCAACTGCGATCCAAGTAGCCGGAATAATGTGTTCCTTTTATTGCTTCTTATCACATTGACTTTCAATTTATTCACTGAACCTACTGATTCTTTAAAATCCTGTTTCACTTTCAGTTTTAAACAAAGGTACCTAGACAGCAGAGACCAGCAGTGTAACAATTCAGTTTGGGTGCTGTGAACTCAAGCCTTTGTTCTACCAAGTTGATGTACTGAGGTGGAGCTGAATTCTGTGTTTAAAAGCAAACCAAATGAAAATTGCGTTCAAAAATGTCAGCCCTTCAGATCAGGCTGAACTGAGCACTGTGAAACCTCATCACTATGAGTGCATGAAACACTTTTCATAATTATGACACGAGCATTTACCATAATAAATTTTTAATATTTTGCTTGCAATACAAGAGACTCAAAATGAGTTTGCATGAGTGACTTTCATTTTGTCATAAGAATACATGAAGATATTTGACTGTCATAATGATCATGTTCTCAGAAAACAATCAGTGTATTTTACCTCTTTCTACTAAGTTTTTCTACTCACCTGTGGCAGCAGCACAGTTTTGAGCATTCAGAATGACAACAAGGACTTTGGGCATTTGAACATTTAAATTGTGGATGTCAGAATACTTCCAAATGCCTGGATCCAGAAGTTCACCCAGCTAAGATGTAACCTCTTGTTGGATGTGGCTTTGCCCTGATTTATCCATCATATCTTGGCTTTCATTGAAGGCCATCCACATGCACTCACCAGATAGGAGACAGGACACACTCTAGTCACGGCCCAGCTCTAGATTTCACCTGATGGTGCTCTGTTATTCAGGTATTCCTCTGCTGATTCCTTTCTACTGTGCCCTTCTCTTCCCCCAACCATTTTGATCTTCTTATCCATCCATCTCCAGTCTTATTTCCTCTAGCTCCTCTATTCTGTTCCTCCTAGCTGTTATGTCCTCTTGTAGCCAGTTCTTTTTTAGGTGCCCTATCACTTCTCAGGCCCTTTCTGCCAGCCCCCTCTGCTTCACATACATATTTTCTTATTTTATTGTTTCTTCCTTTCACCAACACCTTCAGGAGCTATCTCAACTTCCTTCGTTTCCTTGTCTACACTGTTGCCTCAGTCAGCCCCAGTTCTTCCTGATGTCTTCTCTTCAGCCCCTCTCCACTGTTATTCCTCAACACTTCTCCCTCTTTTGCAGTTCCAGCTGTTCCTGCTTTCTGTTTAACCTCTGTAGGTGCCCAATTTTCTCACTGGGACTGGTATGATATACTAATTTTCACCTTCTTGTCCAGCTTGTCAATATTCCTTTTACACCTCCATTCCATTACTCCATGATACAACTTCTGCCTTCAGGGACAGTGATCCTGACAATTCATATTGAAAATTGGTTTCCCTAACAAATGGATAGATAACATTCTTTTCTTTTTAATAATGAAGAGAAGATTGTTGGTAATGTTGGCATAATTCTAAAATTCTTTTCCCCAATCAATACTACACAATGAAAAAGAAAATGCCCATTTTCTAGCTGTTCCTTGACCTTTCTTCTAGCCAACAAGGCTGAAGCAATGCCCCACAGACTCTAGTAATTCATCTAAACCTCTTGTTTTCAGTCGAAGAAAAAAAAAAAAAGATGCAAAACTGCTAATACTGCTCCATGATGCTGAGACAGTAAAGAAGAAAATAAAGTGATCATTGTTCACATGTTAAGTCCTATTTCGTGAATATAGTCAGGGCACAAATGGACACTGTGATGCCTCTGACCCTCCTAGGGTCCTTAAGCTTTTAAAACAATGAAGCCATCTTCAACTTAGTTAATTTAGGCATAGCTCATTCTAAGTTATAGTTCTGGAGAACACTCCTATGGGGTTGTATCCATGTGGTCCTTTCTTAAAAGTTGTAAGAATACCAACAAAGACAGCTCCAGAGTGCTGCCTTCGGGACAGGAAAAGGAGGGGGTTTTGATAATTATCTCCTAGTTAGGGCTTTCTCTTTCAAGAGTAGTAGATCTCCAAGTACTTGCCAAATTAAATACAGTGAAAATCTCTCTGAATGAAACACAGAAGTGCAGAGTATGAAATTAATAGTTCAAACCAGGATGCTAATTGGATAAAAACCACGGCAAGATTCTCATTTTGCAGCATTTTGCAAACCGAGGTCTGAATTTGTGTCAATCACAGAGGATGAAAGAGCAATAGGAATTAAAGAATGCACCAATGTTTTGCAAGTACTTGGGAATGAATTTAAGATGAGCTCAGCACAAATTACTTATCAAATGTCATGCTCTACACTCCAAAGTAGTTTTAAAGAATTAAAGATAAACATTGCTTTAAAACCTGCAAAAACCCCTTTGGCTCCCTCAGGCACTCCACATCAGGCTTGTGCTCCCGACCCTTCACCTGCGCCACTGCCCTTCTCTGGACACTCTCCAGCCCCTCAGTGTCTCTCTTGTCATGAGGGGCCCAGAGCTGAATACAGGATTTGAGATGTGGCCTCTTCAGTGCCGAGTATAGGGACACCAGTGCCCTGGTCCTGCTGGCCATACTATTGCTGATACAGGCCAGCATGCCCTGGGCCTTCTTGGCCATCTGGGCACACATCTGGCCCATGTTCAACCACTGTCAGATAACAAGTTGCTCCTGATTTCTTTTCTGACTTTTCTTCTCAAAAGCAGCTGAGTATTCAAAAAAACACCTGGAAATAAAGAGTACTTTTAATTAAGGTATACAGTACTTTTTATACCAGAAACCACAAGGGGAGAACAAAACCTTCACATCTGTCATTTAACTCATTCAAAGGCTCACAGGCTTTAGTAGGCAAAAACAGGGAAGGAAAGGAATGGGAAAAACAGGTGTACTCAGGAGGTACTGGACTTCCTTGGGGGATTGAGAAGGGATACCATACTAGGTTTCCTTAAAAGAAAAAAACATGGGTGAAACATGCAATTGAAAGATAATAAATATTAATAATGGGAGAGTAATTTCCTTTGAAAGGAATTGGTAGAAAATGCTAAGTTGAAAAGATTATAGTAGGGCTAAAGTTTCCTTGTGGAATGCTTCAGGCTTCTAGCAGGAAAGTTGAAATATAATACTATGTTTGCGTAAGTAAACTCCACCTCCAGGTGTTTGAGAAACCATAGATCCTTTAGGAAGTTGTGCTCTGAAGGCTGGCTTCTGTGCAGGCTCAGTTCTGGACTTCTCTCTCTCCTCTGATGGTATAGCACAGAAAGTGTTGGTAGTTCAGGCAGAATGCTCTGTAGGAATGTAAAATGAAAAATTCCATCTTCAGAAGAAACTGTGCTTCACAATGCTCACTATGCTTTCTTTCATAAAAAGCATCCTACCATATGTGGGTAAGAAAAAATGATTAGCCATTTAAGTTTAAAATGTTGGCTAATATTCAGATTATATTTAATTTTCACTGTCAGAATTTCCAAAACAAAAATTCTGAATTTCAGTTAAGACTAATTGTGAACATGTGGCAAAGCACCCTTTAAAAACATTTTGTACTGTCACAACAAGACTGATATTGTGGGATTCCTTGTCTGTGGCAGATCTGGCACAGGCAGTGGCAATGGCTTGCTTTTCCTTGCTGCCATTTTGGAGGGTGACAGCTATGAAAAGTCAGTCTACATTTATTTTTTAGCCCTTCATAGAAGAGGCCAATAAGACATCAGCTTCTGAGGAGGGAGGTGATGCAGACCTTGTACAAAGCAGTGTTAAGAAGACTCTTAAATGAATTACAGAAGTGGCAATTTTTAACTGCTATTGAAAAGCTATTGATGCTAATTGGTACCAGATAATACATTAAGCCAATCCCACAAAGCATAATTGAAGTGTCCTGGGAACCACAGCACAGGAAACAGGACACATTAACTGTACCAGCAATTTCACCAGCGAGGGGTGAAAGGGTGGATGGAGCTTGATAATAAAATATTATAAGAAATGATCAATCTCAAGTTGGACTCTTGCAGTTAGATGGACACTTGCCAACTTTGGCCACTCTCTGCCTGTAGTTCATTTCCCCCACTTTAAATAAGGAGGATTTACACAAGGAAAAGGATTATTTTAACAAGGTTAAGACTTATGTCATTCTCAGTCACTCTCAATGACAACGGTGGGAACATCATGGGTTCATCAAATACAATTTTCTGTGTTCAGTTGGAGTGAAATGTGTTAAAATAGTTGCCTCTGAATGACAGAAAGAGAAACACTGAATATCCTGCTACTGGCCAACACAAGGTTCAGTGCAAAACTGTGTATGAGCATGTAATTAAGGATTTATAGTGGTTCACATGTAGAAGCGGCCATAAGGACATTTTTAAAACTTCTGAAGTATTCAGATTTGCAACTTGCACATTTTTAATACAGCTATTTTTTTCAAGTCATCTTGAATTTCAGCACAGTAACAGAGAAAGCAAATGAGCAAATGCTGCTCCTGACAAGATTGTCCATCTGTCATGTTTTTTCCATGTAATAGTGTTAGAAAATGTCAGCTGTCACTTGCAAGAGAATGTGTGCAGGTTCAGCTGCCTAAATTTATCATAGCGGGTGACAGACCTAGGGAAATTCATCCCAGGCTTTGTTTCTAACAGCTGCCACAGCTTTGGATGTGGCATCTATCCTCTGTGTGACTGACTCACAACACCACAGATTACAAAGTGTAATTGGGCAGCAAATAAACCTCAGCCAGCTCCACTGCCATGATGCAGCTTTCAGCCAGCTGGGCACATGCCTTTGCACCAACCAGTTTCTCAGGTTACTTTGCTGAGCTTGGCAGGATTACCTGTAAGGCATTTTCTTAGACTTCCCCATTAAAGTTTTCCTCAGATGAGGTGTGTCACCTTATCTGGGTGCTCCTATGTACATTATCATGTTAACCCTAAACTTTCAAGTTAAAGGGATGGTTTTTAAGTGCTGCAAGCAATGCATCCAGAGAAGGGGTCAAGCTGAGCTGAGCATAAATAGCCAATATACTTATGTTCAATCTGAGCCCAGCTACACTACCTAAAGGAGAAGCAAAGCATAGAATTAGCTTTTAGAACATGTGCTCTTCATACCAGTGTTTATATTTGAGTTAGCATCTGTTTTTCTTTATTTCAGCTGAACATAGATCCCTTAAGGTATAAGCATCCAGGTGAATTACAAAGTATGACATTTTGATGCTTCACAATGAGTATCCTGTGAATTTAAGAACATTTGATAAGCTTTTACTTTCTATTTTACATTTCTGGAATTGTCTCTATATTTTTTAATTGCACTCCTTCTATGAACTCCTCTTAATATAGAAAGGAAAACCTTGCAGGAAGTTCTTTGTTAACAGGTGACAGCAATGACTGATCTTATCTTTCATAAGATTTCATATACTGACTTTGCTCTAACAGCTGGCAAAATACAAGCATCCACTAGCTTTTATTGCCTTAACAAACCTTCCCAATAAGCCCATTCTGTGAAGAGAAAAATGGAGAGAAAACAAGAGCAAAATAATTTAAAAAAAATAGTGAAAAGGAAATAAGGCAAGAAAATATTTAAATTGGTAAAATATTTTTAAATTTTTCATGAACTTGTTATGAATTATTATTTCCTGAAAGTGTATGTTTTCACTTTTTTGCCACTTCACATTTTGTGGCTTCCTGCACGTTTGTACAAGGTTCTGCAAAGGTAATCTCATGAGACAGAGCTTCAAGAGGCTTCCTGAATTTATTTCTATAATAAAGCTACCCAAAGCTCCAGCCTCACAGAGCTCTCTCTGAGGTTGGGTTATGTCCTTAATGTAAGATCCTGTATAATGACTGATGCATGCTTGTGTCAAAATCTGCAATCTTTCTCTACTGAGGTCCTGGCTTTGTTTTTCACTATTCAAAATCCAGATCAATATGTAGTTTACCTCTGTTAGATAACAAGAGGTGGACTGTGACCTCCTCTCTCTTTCCTGGTTCCAGGCTCTTAAAATTCTCTTTAATGAATTTCAAGCAATCTCTTCTCCAGTTACCATTTCGTATATGCTCAAGTTTATGTGGTCCCATTAGAGCCCATAAGCTGCAGTTTCATGCATCCCTTTTGCCTTTTTACCAAGGAAACACAGCTGTTTCTCTGTTCCTTTGTTCCTTTGCCTCCTCTCCCAAGAAAATAAAAGCTTGGATATATCAGTTTCTCACTTCACGTAAGGTCATACATACAGACTCTCTTCTACAGCGCTTACCGTTGGGAAAAATACAAAATCTGAAAACTCTGACCACAAATGGTACAAGCACAAAGAAGTCATGACAGTTTTCCTGTATTTATTACTTTTTCTCACTTTTCTACACTGTTCTCACATTGTTGATATTACGGTTTGATACTGTTGGCATGTTTATTGCAACTGAATCTTTGGATGTGCATTTGCATGAATTGTCTTGAAGAAAGCTACCTAATACTCTAAAAAGAGACAGCTAACTGAAAAAATACACTCAATTTCATGTGTATATATTCATCTGAGAGAATTCACCATCATTCAAGACATGGCACAGAAAACTGGGCTTCTTTAGTGAAAATATCTGACAATCAGAAGGAGACTTACTGTGAATTTCAGGCATCAAACTCCTTCTGTTGGTATGTGCATGAATGGACTCTGACTTCAAGTGCCACCACACACCTCAGTGCAAAGCCAGAAAGTTTGTAACAGTGCTGAGAGCCCAAGCCTGCTCTCTGAGATGGCAGTTTTCCAACTTACATCAGTAACAATGCAATTAGGAAACAGACAAATTTATTTATATGGGTTACTAAAGACTTGTTATGTGTGATAACTTTCCCAGAGGAACAGCTTTTGAGATAGTTGCCAAATGAAAATTGAATGCTATGATATCATGTTTATTATGCATCTGTTATCACTGCTCTTATTTACATGATCCTGGTAAATTTTTCTTATTTTGCAGTGCAGACACATTTTTTTTTTATTGCATATTTGAAGCATTAAGTTCATATTGATGGAGATAAATGGTAAAAAAGCCTTCTGTTCAGCCCTTTAGAACAGACTATGTGTGTTCACACTTTTCTCACAGGAGATGAGAGTTCACAGAACTTCAGAAGCTCTGCATGCTCTTCTGGTCTCATTTCAGATATCAGTTTTTCATGTCATTCCATTCTGATTCCTCTCCACGTCTGAATCCATATTCCACCTCCAGGTGGTGCCAGGAAGGTGAACGGAAGTGAGATATCAAAGCTATCATGTCGATACTGCAAGTTGCTCACGATGAAAACTTCAAAACTCATGGAAAGGTGTCATGTCAAAAGAACACAGCAGAAATTAATCTGACAAGGGTGATAGCGCCAGCTGAGAGACATATTGGGTCAGGCACAGCGGACCTTGAATTCATCCATACTGCTCTAAGGTTCCACAGTTCAGAATAAACTCCACTGAAGGGATGGATATCCACAGTTTATATAGTCTAGTAAGAAAAGGCTGAGGAAGGATACAATTCCTCTTAAACTGCTTCAGTGGGGTAGATATTATGGGGAGAGGAAATATTTATGCAAAAGAGGAGAGCTGGCATAAGACCAAATGCACAGATGCCTAGTCCTAAAGTCTATTCAGCTTTTGAAAGGGTCAAAACAAACAGTTTGAAGATTGAGTTATACCACATTATGAGATAAGCTAAAATAATAGGTTTTCTAAAGAAAGCAGAAAATGGAACCTATTAGGTTGTTGAGTCGTTCCAGAATTATATTTTTATATGGTTCTGGCACTGGTAATTGATTTTCTTTGTCTCTACAGCATTATTTATCCTCTCATGTTCTAAATGGTTTCCCACAGTTTAGTGGAAAAATTTTATCACTCAATTAAGGGTGGCTTGTTTTAGACAGAAGAAATTAACAGTAGTATTGTATTGCACTGGTTAAAAAAAACCCTAACCTGAAAAAACACATTATTTTGGTTTCAATATAGAGGAGAAAAAATGTCTACAGTCTGTCAGATTTTCAAATATGCATGTTTTTTTACTGATTTTGAGCAAAAAGGTGCATAATATTAACATATATAATTTCAAAATGTAGCTAGGAGATTTGCTGTTTAGAGTAAGATAAACTGGCAATGTAAAAACCAAATAAGGTTCCTAAAGTTTGCTTTCTCTAGTTCATCATGAAAAACCTCAAAACATAGCTCATGGGCAAAACTTTGGCTGCTAAAGTGCAGCGTGCATCAAATGTTCCTACAAAGATTGTTTTCCATACAGAGCATCTATTTGATTTGGGAATTTTCCAATTTTTCAGCATGAAGGCAATTGTGACATTTATTTTATTTTTAAAGGCTATAAATGCTCCTTATGCAGGGTTAGCTCCAGCAGGATTGAGGTTTGAAGTTACTGTCCAGTACCATTTTCACCCACAGAGCCACATGGTGGGAAAGGTTGAGCTCTGGTGTGGCTGAAGACACTTCAGGCCCCAGTCAGGGCTGGGAGCAGTCAGCTCTGGCTTCGTGTTAATGAGGGCAATGAGAAGATTCCTGTAGAATGAAACAGCTGGATTTGAGTGTCTCATTTGCACACCACTTGCATTTGGGGGGCTACTGAGGACTAGGCATGCTAGATATGCTAGTCATCTGCAAGAGAGATCCCTCTAAAATGTAAACTGAAGTACAGTTAAGTAGTGACAATTGGGATAATTCCTCCAAAAGCACAACCCAGATGTGAAATGGAACAAAGGCAGACCTCCTGCATGCAAGCACCTCTTGCTGTCATCTGTAGGAACTGAGGAATGTCTGAAGTTTTCTTTTCAAATTTAGAAAAGAGAAAGAGTTGGTATTCCTTTCCTCCTTGTCCCATATTCTGCGAGTTATCCATATTCTGAATGTCCTTATGAGGCCAGCAGTGTGGAGGTCTGTGAGCAGCAGCATATTTCTGTGCTGTGCCTTGGAGTGAGCACCAAGCATACAGGAGAGTACCTGGCATGACCTGCTTTTTCACAGTGGCAGGATGCTGCCAAACAGGTGACATTGCCAGCCAGGCATGAAATGACATGAAAGCAGGCCAGTGTGTGCCTCTGGCAGATGCAGCAGCTACAGCTCATACAAGAAAAAGGGGAAATACAGACCTAGGAACATTTTTCACCTGCTTTTGGCCTGACCTCATTCAATAGTATTTTTTTATCAAAAGCGCAATCACAAGGAAGGTGTGAAAAGCTCCAGTTTACTTACTGCCAAGGAAGGTGGCAACAACTGCCACAGCACACACCTCCACCCTCCCACTGGAACTCTGCCTCGGTGCAGAGGGAATACAAGGAGCATGATGTGTGAAGAGAGGGTGCTTGAAGAGTGCACATTCCATGCAGAAGTGGTTTGAGATTCTGCTTTTGTTTTAAACAGTGCTCTGATCAATGTAAATGGAAAAGAAGCCTTCAAGGATGAATATAGGAAAACAAGGAGAGTTCCAGCTTGGATGGAGGCTCCTCCAAAGGCTCCTCTGAATTTGTTCAGGTGAGAACAACTATCTTGCACTGAGGCAAAAGGGAACGTCTCCATTGCAGTGAGGAGTGATGAGGGCTGACAGGCTCAGTGGTGCTCACCAGGCTGGGATAGTGCAGCTGGTGCAAAAATCAGCTCAGTATCTCTGCCCAGCATCCCTGCACTCTGTGCAGGGACTGCAGTCTCCTGAGACACTGGCTGGTGTGAGCCACTCTCTGCTTGACAGGCACTGCTCTACATAGATGCAGGAGCAGAGCCAGAGAGGGCTTGAGAAACTTCCCACGTGAAGACAAGTTTGTAAACCTTCTTTTGGTGGATATGGAGTAAAGGTCTCAGATTCATGCAGTTGGCTATTGCAGCCTAAGTCCTGCCAAGCCTTTCTTTGGATGGAAACTTTGTTTTTTTAAAGCATACTCGATTGCCCCTATCCAGTTCAATTGAAGTGGTAGCAATAACTCCAGCAGAGGCTTGAAGGGACAAAGTGCTTCTGGAGGAGAATATCCATCGTTAGAGGAGACGTGAGCTCACCCTGCTCTGCTGGCCACCACCACTTTCAATTAGCATCTGGAGTCACACAAAATCATCAAGAGTGCATCTGGCTAATTCATAGAAAGTTCATCTTAATAGAAATGTATGACTGAAACCATGTAATTTGGTTAAGTGCCCATTTTAGCTGTACTGCTAATGCAAATACTGTGAGGAAAGCTAAATGCAGAGAGACAGCAAAAGAAAATGTAATTTCTTGCTAATCAGATGGAATTTAGCAATCTATGGTAGTTTTTTAGTAGCTTTTATTTCTCAACCATTTAACTGAAGCAGTTCCATTTCACTTTTTATTAGAAACTGCAGACATTCTACTGACAGTTCTCTTGAGAAGACCAAGAGAAAGCAGCTATTCTTCTTCATGATAAATGGAAATCTTGGAAATCTTGTTCTTGCTGGATATTCAGGTTGCTGCTGAGGTCAGTAGAACTTTGAAGGGGAATTGTAACACCTCTTTCTTTGGTAGTCCAATATAATTAAGGGTGAAGTAATGGAGAAATGAGAACCAACAGTGAAGTTTTGTAATGCCTATGGCACCCTGTACTCAGATTTGACACAAATAAAAGGTGACTTGCTTTCTACTCCAGTGTGGAAAACACTCTAGGTACAATAGGCTACAAATGAGGAACAAACTATGTAAGCACTGAAAATCTTGGATTAAATCTACTGACTTTCATGAATGTTCAGAGCTGTCTGTCAGTTTTCTCCAGGAGTTCTGAGGCTGTATATATAGGTATTTATAAAATTTAAGTGCTTATCACAAAATAACCCAGTGAAACATATACTATAAAACTTTGGAAATGAGAAAAAATGTATCAATCTATTTTATTTTTCCACATGGAAGAAAATCAGGTTCTTAAATCAACATCTGAGTGACATGAAAACTGGAAATAAGTTAGTCCCTTCATTTTTCTGTCCAGTTGCTTTGGTGTCAGACTTGGATTTGCACCTAAAAATACCTAGGTTTTTTTAGATAAGTGGAATTTTTTAGGACTTTGGGTCCAAATCAAAATGATAGAACCCAGTATATATATATATATGCACACACAGGAGCAAAGAGTGTGACATAGAAAAATGTTTCAGAAAAAATTTATTTTCCATTTCTTACCTTCTCAGGTTGCTGCCATGCCAATGACTTCTAGGGGAAGACTCTTAATAATTATGTGTGTAGAAACCTTGGGTCAAAATGCATCAAGTGTATATGTGTTCTCCATCAACTCTGGTGTGATTCATATTCAGGAAAGGGTGGAATTAGGTTACAAATACAAGAAAACCTGTGCTGAAGAAGAACATTTCTCCAGTCTTCAGAAAGCTTAATGTGTTTCTTTCACTTTGCAGAAAGAGGTGGATCCAGAGCTTTGCTTTCTGTCTGACCATTTGTGGCTGGATGACCCTAATATTCAGCTTCCCTTCCATTCCCACTGGAGGCTCTAGCTGCCCAAATGGACAGACTCTTTATGCTCACTGCTCATAAATAAATCTCTAGACAATATTTTCTGTGTTGAAAATTATGTTCAAGTGGATTAACTCATTCCATGTGCCAAGACTTTATTTCCACTGAGACTATTATTTCAGTGTCACTAACAGACACAGCTACTCTCAGATTTCCTTTGACAGTTAAAAATAACCAAATTAAAAGCAACAGATGGCGTAGAAAATTTTCTGACATCTCTTTGCTTGAGTTTGATTTATTAACCCTTTTGGAACTCATAACCTTGCTTATTTTCCCTAGCATCCCCTCAGCAGCCCAGAGTTTGGCTGCTTAACCTCACAGGGCTCAGGCTCTGTGCATGAGTGATATTATTCTCCTTTGTCTCAAAGAAAAATGGGGTTATAGTCAGACCCCTGAAGGAATAAAAAGCAGATGATTATGTTGTCTTGGCTAGGTCACAGGTAAGGGATGAGGACTTACAGGACCCCTTAATCCCTTCTGCTCCTCAGGACAATAATTGTTCACACTGCTGGTCCCTCTGCCTTGATTATTTTCAGTTTCTCTACAGCCAAGATGTAATGATCATGTAAACCTGAGTGAGTTTTACAGATAATAGGGGTTGAGGAGCCTCTTACACACAGTGATCATTTTTTATAAAGTTCTGCCATCAATAAAGTATAAAGAACTTTTTTGGTAGAGGGACCTATTTTTGTAGCAACTTATAAAATGATTTCCTGAAAAGCTTGAAATCCCTTGCTTGTTAGTGCAAGCAACTTTGGCTGGTCTCTCACACTCTGCCTGGATCAGCTGGAAATCTTTGAATTCCCATGCAATAATTTTGTTCTCCAGTACAAAGCAGCCTGCCATTTGTTTTAAGCTGAAAGCATTTTCTTTTTCCTAGTGATGAAAACGAGCAAACAAAAAGATTTATTGCATGATGCTAGTGACAACCTGTTACCCACAGTCCCTTTGGGGACTCTGTAGTGATGGTAATGGATAATCTATGAGTTCCCAGCTGCTTGAACAGTTTTCATCTGACTGCCACTGCTGCAAGTGCTGGCATGTGCTCACACACTCTGGGAGCCTGCACTGGTGTATTGATCCAACATCAACAAGTGAACACATCTACCAGGCATCACAGGTGAAGTATTCAGCACACAGCACCAAGGCTGCATTTACAAATTGAAATGTCAGCCCTCTTAATTAGTCTGATAGGCCTCAAAATATCAATCAGTACCCAGGAGGCTTTTCAAGCCTCAAGGCAAAGAGATGACAGACCTAAGAAGAATGTCTTTTTCATCTGAATTAGCCAGGTTACTCTGGAAGGCTTTAAGACAAAGTGTCAGCAGTGTTACAGCTATTGCACACTAATATCCTTAAATTCGGGTACACTAATGAAGTGCATGTAATCCAGGCATTGATTAGCTGATTTTACCTACATGAGGTTGCAAGATATAATCTGGAAAGTAACTGCAAGGACTTTAGCAAAACCATTAGTGGTCAATAAACTTGGAGGAGAAAAAAAACGACTTTGTTTTCTTTTACTAATTAAAATATAAACAACCTGATGTGTTTTATAGTATCAGCTAAGCTACCTATTTTGTAAAGCTAGTTGCATGGGTTTCAGCTCCCTTTATGATGTGGTCCAGAATCAAAGGCAATTATGTACACAAAGTCCTAGAATTATGCACATTGAGTTTTAGTGCATCATGAGTCACATCAGGCTGAGGTTTCTAATGTGTTTCACACCTGCAGGAGTGATTTGTAGCATTTGAAAAACTGTATGCAGAGATCCAAATAAAGGATGCCAAGAGGACATCAGTTAAGAAGCTGGATAACTCTATTGGCCTCACTTTCTACATTTCTGTGACTGAAATAATGCTGATCTGCGTCTCATGCAAATGGAAAGCTTGCTGGAAGTAAGTATTAAACAAAAAAAATCTGTTTAGGTTTCACTGCAGAGAACAGTCTTATGAAGTTATCAAAATTTTCCACATCTCTCCTTTCACATGTCCAGAATTAACATCTTGAATTTAAGGACTGATTACAGCTATGAGTTGATGGAAGACACAAAAATATGCGGAAAATAAATCTGATTCCAATCTCCTCAAATAATAGTTAAACAGTTTAAATTACTGAAAAAATACAATAGCAGTTATCCTTACAATACAAGCACATTTTGGTTAATGGTTAATATTCAAGGATTATAATGAAATTCTGTCTGCTCCATTAGAAGTTGCACTTTTTTGCTTCCTCTTAGAAAGGGTGTTGAGTTGCAGCCTGTGATTAGTCCCAAGGCTACACCCCGATGCTGAATAAAATGCTGCCATCTTTTGGCTGCACTCGACAGGAACAGGTAGAAAAATTCCTACAAGATTTTACCTTCAGAAAGACAAGAAACCATTGCTATTTCTGCAGTAGTTGCTTCCAAGGGTATTGTTGTCGGCCACACCCCATTATCTTTGTCCTCTGTCATGGGCTGTAACTCCACAGGTGCTGGAAAAAAGCTCTTTTTCCAGGTAATGAAAAAAACCCGAACAAACAGCGCAAAAGAAAACTGCCACCAAATAACGAGGGTGGGGGAGGATGGATTCACAGGAGAATTCATCTAATGGCAGGAAACCCTAGGATATAAGGAAAAATGCAAGGCTATGTTTCCTCTTCTTACATTCTGGAATCCAGCATTTATTTATTTTATGTTAAGACTTTGCTACTGTACACTATGTCACTTCTCTCTCTCAGAGATCTGCAGCATGCTGCAGCAAAAATATGTTTTCAGAACACAATAATCCAGGGGATGATTAAGCACTACCATTCAAATATTTGTTATTCTTTCACACAGGAGTGAATAGAAAAAAATTAATTGTCCACATTCTGTTAAAATCTAATTGTCAGTTGTACACCCAGCATGGTTAACACCTGCCCAGCACATAAATATTTCTTAACGCTCCTTTTACATTCTAATACTGTCAAGGGACTCACTCTGTCAGAAATACTAAAGCCTGTACATTGCAAGGATCATTGCTCATTAGGTTAAGGATTATTCCTGCGTGCATATACCTGTATTTGAGGGTTTTGTAGAATTTAGTTTGCTAGTGTTGAGGTTGAATGCATCAGGCTCTGGAAAATTATCACTGATGTGCCTCCCACAAGCATTTAGGGATCCTATAATGCAAGTTGATGTATTTTAAGATAGGCTCAAAATAACACTCATGTAGAAAATGTATTAATTTTTGAATATACATAGCTCAGATTTATACATACATTATTCCATAGGTATATACTTGTCTTGTTCATGTTTTTATTGAACATAGCCTAATCTTGTTCATAAAGGCTAAAGTCTACCTTTCCTAGCACTGACTCTATAAGTCAGCAAGTGATGTTTCCTCTCAACCCGTATGAGTAGCTATATCCAAGGAATACCCTCTTCCAGGAGGAGATAGATACTGTGCTATGCTTCCATATTTTTGGCAGGAACCTTGCTGAGAAAAGATTTTCTTCTTTCAAGCCCCAGACCCCAATCCCACTTTCCCCCTCTCTCACAGCTCAGTTTCTAAGATAACCACAAGGAAGAGATAATTCTGGGAGAATGAATCTAAATCAAACCCCAAAGAAATCCATTCTCTTTGATGCTCTAAGTCCAATGACACCAACAATTTAGTGCTCTGCTGCACTCAGGTCATGGAATTGAAATGAATGGCAGAAGCTGTGGTGGTTGGCACAGTAGTAATACCTGCATCTGGCACAGTCCCATTCTCTCAATTCTCAACAGCCCATGGTCTGACAGGAGTTGGGTGTGGAATTCAAGAAAGCAGTATCAGCAGAGCTGACTTTTAGAAACTTCAGAGTGTCAGTCCAGGCACCCATCAATATTTGCAATCTGGGTCATTACCCTGGATTAGGAGAGGAATTTTTGTCTGAAAATTCATTTCTTAAAGATTCAGGAAAATGTGCCTGAAATATCAGAGCAGTCCTGCTCTCAGGATCCCAGTGCAAGGGATGTGTGTCCTGGCCTTCCACTGGGTCACTGAAGGAGACGAGGAGGGAAATTCACACGGTATTTGCCACACAGGTGCTCACATGGCTGGTTTCCTCAGCCAGCCAATTCTACTGTGGGTTTGCTGGTTATTGTTAAAGTTAAGACGCAGGCTCAGCAGACATTTGACAGAGATGTCTGCTCTTGTTTTCAGAAAGCGGCAATGCTAACTATGGAACATGACAAGGATTCAGCAAATTGGTTTTTGCAGAATGTGAATGTCGGTCATATTCAATTATATTTTTGGCCAGGATTGCCATAAAGCCTCCAAAGTATTCTCTTAGGGATTTGTAATCACTAATGCCAAGAAAAAACAGCTGTCATCTTGCTAAAAAATCTTTGTTTTGTAAGAAACCTTGGTCTTACATAACATGGCTGCTCCTGTTGGCAGCGTTTATTACATCTGCTGCAAAACCCTGCTCTAAAACTAGATCTAAAGGGAAATAGAAAACAAATATTTTACAAATGATGCCTGCTTAAAACATGCTTCTGAATGTGTAACACTGAAATACCTGCAACATGGTCATCATTTATTTTTTTCCATAAATTAAGCACAAATTATGCCTTGACTACATCTGAGAGATGGGTTTGAACTGTCTGGGCAAATGCTGACAGACAATTTATGTCAAAAGATGAACTTGATGCATAGATATATTTTTCATGAAGAATGAAAGCTAGTGTTAATTTTATAAGTATTTAACAAAATTGTGGGAGACTGTAGATTTCTAATTTTGGAATCAAAGAAATAGCAACTCTCATAGTTTCTCATAGAACAAAATGCATGCTTAGCATTGACCAATTAAAACTGACTTTTAATTTAATAAAGAGACCATTAGTTTCATTGCTTATCATGTCTTCACAGATCAGCTACAAAGCTATCACCTACCACAGCTTCACAAATAAGTGATTCAGAAATATGATAAACATTGCTTTTCCTGAGTGGTAGAAAATATCATGGAATTGATAATTTTGTACGACATAATCTGATACATTTTTCTGAGAGGAACATTCTGTCAATGAAACTGTCTTTGTCCTCCATTTGCATCAACCTTATATTTTTACCACTAAACTTTTAGAGGAAAAAAATAATTTTATTAAGCTAAACTGAAATTTTATCCTGAAAATCAAGTCAAGATTTAGTCCCATTCCATCATGATAGGTTTATAAGAGCTGAGATTTTACCTGAAGAAGGGTAACACAGGAAGAGCAGGGGAAAGAAAGTTTTGGAGAGATCCTAGGGAAATAGAAAATTGGTGGTAAAGCAACCAAATGACATATGAGAGATGCATTTTCAGATTCCACTTATGATTTTGACAAGAATGAAATCTGAGTCCAGCTACGACACATTTTTCTAGCAGAGAAGCATTTTGCTGCAGGGAATTGTAAGCAAGAGAGGAAGATTTCCATAAGGAGTTCCTTTTTTTCCCCATAAGGATAGACTGGAGTGTTAAATAAATGAATTGGAAGTGATCAGAATAATGATAATTGTGTATTCTTTTTAAATTCTCTGAGATACCAGCTCAGAGGAGTTCAGTTTGTGTTCCACTGAAAATCTTGTTACTATGCTTTGACAGACTGTGCTTTGCTTTAAAATGGATGGAAATAATTTTCATCCTCCAGAAAAGAGAATGTGTTGATGGAAAAACTACCCCTCCAGGACCAATTGCTAAGAAAGAAACAAGAATGGGACAGCCCTTTAGAAAAATTATTTCTAAATAATTTGATTCTGCTCCTGACTTATATAAAAATTTACTAACTAGTAATTTTGAGTCCCTAGCCAGATTTTTAAATATTAATGAAATTCTCGGAATGACACAAGATGTGTCTTTTAATGTGTGTATAAATCAAATGAATATATCCATTGTTGGGCTTGTTGCACATTGTTCCATTTTAAGATCCATAGTTACTTCAAATTCGTTTAACTTCTGAGGCTTCCAGATTTACATAATTTGACATTTTCTTTACTTCGCTTTAAAAAAAAAAGGATAGTATACACAACCAGTAATTTTGAAGCTCTTTTTCAGAACTTTTCATGTCAATTTTAATTGGTGTCATGCTTGAAGCATCTTTAAATAAGGAAAAGCTTTTATAAATGAAATTTTTGATTGCCACAGAATCAAACTAAGCTGGACACTAGGGATTTAGGTAATAAAAAGAGAAAGATTGGAAAAATGCCCCAGCGCATGCCCTGGGCCTTCTTTAAGAAAATAATGATAAAAGAATATGGTAGTCATCATCAAGAACATAAGGAACATAAGGGCAAAAGTTGTACCTCTATGCCAATTTAAGTCCTGAACATGGGCATGACCCTTTATAACACCCAGAACAGAAGCAGTATCAGCTGCTGATAAATCCTAAGGGACAGATCCCAAACCCTTTGTGCCCTTTATCCCACCATCTCTATTACTGCTCAGTCATGGTATTTCCATGCCTCAGCCCATCTCTGCCGATCACTGCTTGCCCTGTGGCTCCTGGATGTCCAGCCCAAGGATATGGATAGGGACAAGAAGCTGTTTTTTATGCTCAGTTCTCCTCCTAAACTAAGGTACAGGAGAAGTCAGGAATTGGGAGCTGAGATCTTGTATGGATCTTAAGCAAGGTTTACACTCTTGGACCAGACAGCCTGGAAAGTATCTGTGGGTTCGTATCTTAGACAAAGCCAGAGCATTCTAAACATGTGAGAAAATTTACTGAAATTAAAGGGGGCAGCTGTCTCCTGTAAAATGTGCCTTTCTCCAAGGTGGAGAAATAACAGAACTGGCTTTAAGTGCACATCACATATCACATTTCACTGCTCCAGCAGTGAAAACATGGCATCAGATGTTTCAGGGTTGTACAAAAACAACCTGGTCCAGACAGTTGGTGCCCAAATCAGCATCTCTTACAAAAAGTTGCTACCAAAATGCCCAGGAATAAGAGCAGGGTACCACTGAGTTTCCCACTCTAATATAAACATTGCTTTCCAGTTATCACATAACCTACATACTGAGAAACAAATTGAAGACTCTTACCAATCTTTCAATACATGTAATTTCATCCTCCTCTGTGATGACCTCTCATTTTCTGCACCCTAGTCTATTCTTCTATACATCTAATTCTGATCTTGGTGGGCTCTATACCTGCCTCCTTCCTTCTGCTGAAAACAGTCTGTTGAGGCAAGTATCACGTCCAGTAAGAAATGTATCTACTGTAAAAAAATTAATCTTTGATTCAAAAGAACAGCTAAGTAGTTGCTAAGAAAACTAAGATGTAGCACTGCGGCAAGAGCATGTTCAGAAATACAAAACAGCTCAGAGCCCTACCTTCTCCCTGTGGTAGATCTGACATTTGAGTGCATTGCTGGCTTGGACTAACAAATTACTGAGTATTTTCCATTAACATTCCTGCTGGCAGGTCTTACAAGTAGGAAGATAACAGATTTCAGCTGAGCTGGAGATAATGCTAGAAAGCAAACTGCCCCAGCCATCTACCAAATTACTGACAAGCTCTGACTGGTACCCAGTTGTCTCAATCACTGGTGGAGGGCAGGATGGCCAGACAGAACAAAGCTAGAGAAAAGTGCTTTGTCTTCCTCATCTCAAGCAGTGGTTTCTAATAAGAATCAGGAAACTCAAAGGTTTTTCTCCCTTTCTATTGCCCAGGAGAAGACCTTTCCTCAAATTGAAATCAGATCTGAAAATGGTTCAGGGATGAAGAGCTCTGGAAGTGTGTCTTAGGCTTCTGCAGCCCCTTGGGCTTTGATGAGATGGATGCAAAATTCCTCAAAGTGCAAGAGGGACTGACACAAGAATTTGGAAAGCAGATATGGTTGATGAAAAGAACTGTTGGGTTATAGTATGATTATAAAGAAGCAGACATAGTGAAGGCTGTATAGTCTTCAGCATTAATTTCTGGGTGCACAGTTGAACAAATGTGTTTGAAAGAGTTAAATATGCAATGGCAAGCATCACAAATATTCCTCTGTGTTTCTGTTACTTGCATGCTTACTCAGACACACACCTGAAGGTGTAGTGTCCCAGGAGAGCAATGCAAACTGAAGGCTTAAATAACCAGGCCTTTAAAAAGTCCATTTTGTCAGAGGGAGTCTTGATTTTTTAGTCTTTATTATTTGGCATACTGCAAAATAACTTTCCAAAATCCTCCTTTCCCTGAGCCACCCTTATAGTGGCCAGGCAACAAAGGAAACAGAAGGTGCCTCTGGGCAAGGCTGTGACCCACCTGTTTTCCAGTGTGAGTACTGGGGATGATGGAGCTGACAGAGTGAGGAAGGAGAGACAAGTGCTTTTATTCTGTTTTTCTAGGGTATGTGCTGGCAATGAGGCAGGATGGAGAACACCTGTGGGGGACTTCGGTTGGGGAAAGGCTCCCCCAGCCAAAAGCAAAAATGCAGAGTGCAAACATGTGGAGTGCCAGACCTATCCTCTGTAGTCCTTTGATCTTTTTTTCTCTGCTCTTTTATTTTCAATCAGCATCTGCACTGAATATCTGTCTTCTGATGATCAATGTCAGCAATGTATGCTATGCACGCTCTTGGCTTCCATGGGAAAGCATGAGAGGTGCCAGCAGTGGTTTGGAGAATGAAATCTGTGCTAAGCACTAGGCTGTGAAGCTTGCCCATCCCTGGACTGGCTCTGGTCAGCTTTGTTCTTTTTGGATCTCAGCATGGCAGAGAAACACAAGATCTCCAGAGGGAACAACAATGCAAGCTTGCTTCCAACTTGCATAAAAGGTACGTTGGGTAAAGCCCTAACAGCAAATTGAGCTTCCTCCATAGTTCTCACTCTGTCTTTCTGAACAAGTTCCTTTTGCTGCCTCAGTTTCCCCTTTACTACAGCAAAGAAAGATGTTCCTTATACATCCCTCATTGCGCTAGTGAAGTGAGGCACACCTCTGTTACCTGGAGTCTCTTGCCTTCTGGGGTAACTTCTAACTATGTCTGTATTTCTGAGAGGTATCCTGGGGCCTGACATGCTGATGGCAGAAGACTATGGGCATGAGTTGTGAATAGAAAGGCACATAATCTTCTTCAGCAGCTTCAAAATTATCACTACTGAGCATTTATTCATAGAATCACAAAATCCTTAAGGTTGGAAAAGACCTCTAATATCATCAAATCTAACTGCCAACCCAGCACTAGATCCACTACTAAATTATATCCCTGTCCCCAGGTGTCACATCCACACATCTTTTGAACATTCCTAGGGATGGTAATTCCATCAGTTCCCTGAGAAGCCTATTCCAATGGCTCCTGCCTTTTCAGTGAAGGAATTTTTTATAATGTCCAATCTAAACCTCTCCCGGCATAACTTGAGAGCATTTTCTGTTGTCCTGTTGTTGGTTACCTGGGAGAAGAGGCCAACCTCCCCTGGCTAGAGCCTCTTTTCAGGTGGTTGTAGAGAGTAATAAAGCCATCCTTGAGCCTTCTTTTCTCCAGGCCAAACATCCCCAGTTCCCTCAGCCACTCCTCACAGGACCTGTGCTCCAGACCCTTCACCAGCCCCCCTGCCCTTCTCTGGACAGGCTCCAGCACCTCCATGTCCTTCTTGTAGTGTGGGCCCCAAAATTGAATACAGAACTTGAGGTGTGGCCTCACCAGTGCTGAGTACAGGGGGACAATCCCTGCCCTGGTCCTGCTGGCCACACCATTGCTCATCCCAACCAGGATGTCATTGGCTTTCCTGGCTAGGAACACTGCCAACTCGTATTCATCTGGCTGTTGACCAGGAAGCTGACAAAGCAAAGATACAGGAAGAATGGTTTACATTTACTATAACCCTCAGAAAGCAAGCTGCCATAAACATTCTAGTCCTATCTAGATATGCTGTGTGGTATCTGGAATTTGGGGTAACTCTCAGTCACACTGAGAGTGAGTGCAATGGAATTGGCTAGAGAAAGAAAAGGTGTGACCACAAATACTGTTCACGCACTGTGGAGTCAGAGAGCAGCTGGGATCTGCTGTCTAGATACACACTCTATAAAATGCTTTTCTGTCTCACAACTTAGATGTCTCTTTATAATATTTAAGTAAATTAAATACAAGCTGAACATGATTTAGAAATTCAGATGAAGTCCAAAAATGAGAAAGAAGCTCGTGCAGGCATTTCAGAGCCTCAGAGAAGCCTAGGAAAAATCACCCCCTAGAAATAAGACATGAACTGAAAGAACTGTTTCACTGAATGGTCACATTGCTCTTGATGGGATAGTCAAAAGGCGGGTAAGGCAAAATTTCTAGACAGAATTCCTAGCATTTTTTATTAGGCCAGATAATATACTTGGAAAAAACAGGTAAGCCTCATGCAGACAGCT
>VZTB01000774.1:6818-37826 GCA_013397245.1 Thryothorus ludovicianus | reverse complement strand
TTCAAAACCCTGCAGTTCTTCCTCCATTTTGTAGTACACAGAGAAGTTTGCTGTTCGCTAAAAAAATGTAATAAAATTATTGTATCTTTTGGCAATGTCAGCTACTTTGAACAATAGAACTCTTTTGAAAACATCAGCCAGCAGAACATTCTTGTGGTGTATGCTTCAGTTTTGTGAAATGATTGGTTTTGTTTGCTTTGGGTTGGATCAGTGATTGTAAGTACATTTTTAAAATTGCCTTGTCATAACTTATTTTCCTTAAATCATTATATTTTTAATGTCTGTGTGCTTTGTGATGCTCAAATTGGCTGCATCATTAACTCCTGGTGAAAAGAACTACAGATTTAAAATGTACTATGTCTTTCTGTTAGATGGATGTTGGCATGCACTTAACTTTGAAAATCTACCCCTTTGGTAGCTATGACAACTTGTGACAGATTCTGGGGTATTGCAAGAAGGTATGAAAGGTGATGAATAGCACACAGAGTTAGAAGAATATGTCTTCAAGGTTAGCTACTGTCTGTTACCCCACTTAATTGTTTTACAGCCTGGAGAGTGAAGGCACTTTACAAATAACTCAAGCTTGTTTACATCACAGGCGCCATGTGTTTATGTGCAGGAGACTGCAAAGAAACAAAAGGAATTAAATATAAGCATTATATGCAACCATGTTTTTATTTAGGGCCCTTGATTGTTATTCTGGATACACCCTTACCTTTCATGTGGGAGGCTCTCCTTTAGGTAAAGGACTGAAATGTGAACTGCAGAGTGAGAACTTCATTGTTCCTGTGGGCATGTATCTCCTTTACACTCAGCTGCTATTCAGCTTCAGGAATTGAGGGTGGAAAAGGACAATCATACAATCTTTGCATGCAATAGTACAATCTAGCATCCTTCATGTATTGAAAAGGAGAAAGTTGTCTTGACCTCCAGCATGTGACCCAAGGCATTTCTGGCATTCATCATGGAAAGAAATTGCAGAGTACAAATTACCTGCTAGAAAGCTCTCTCCACAATTCAGATATTTTCTTGGGACATTGCTGGCCTGGAAAAATATAGAATCTTGCTGCCTGTACTTTTTATCAATATCAATTTTTGCTGTTTGGAGAGAGACAAGAAAAACCCTAGAGGACAGATCAACTTGGCCTTCACTTCCTTTCGGAACAAACAGCTTTGTTTTTGGTATTTAGAGACTTGTAAGGCAGTGCTTTAAGAGACAGGAGGAACAGTTTAACCTTGAAATAAGAAAACATTGTTTCACATGTTTCTGCCGGGCATCTTATGGAAAACCAGAAGGCAATACCCAGCAAAACTGAATCCAATACAGAAAGGAGAGATAGAAGAGAGAAAAGAAAAAAAAGGAATGAACTGGCTTCTTTGAATAAATTTCTAATCTGCAAGCAGTGTTTATCAGCTGAAGAAAAATAACTTCGTGCGCTAACCTTCTTGAAAAAGCAAGACCATTACCAAATGTGTTTTCATTAACTGGAGCTTCTTAGACACGCTAGTAGAAAGGCAGACAAAATAAATTGAGTCAAGTAGTCTAAGACTGTGGAGTCAGCCACAACCTGAAGGAGGTGCCATAACCACTGGGAATCACCCAAAGAAATAGAACCAGAAATATCAACAGCAGCCAGGGCCTGTAGGTGTGTACAGTGTATTGGGACTAGGGATAAAGGAGGTGCAAGGTAGCACCAAACAGTGTGATACACAGCATCTTGCTACAAGCTGAGCAGTGTTAGCATCATAAAGGGAAAATTTAAGGAAGAGTTGATTAGGATAATGAGGTTACTTAGTAATAATTCCAGAGCCTCCTTTTGTGCTCCAAGGGCTATGGTGCTTATTAAAAAGTTACAAAGAGGAATTGTTGCAGTTTGTATTGTGGTTTGTAAAGTTGATTACTGGTTGTGAACATTCCTAGTGTACTGAGAGCAGCCCTGCATGGCTGAAATGTTACTGCTTGTATGCTCCTGTCCTTTCAATCCACCCTTCCTAATGGAGAGGGCAAATAACAACAAAAACATCTATAAAAAGTATCTTGCATATCACTCTCAAGTGTGATCTGTACAAATAGAAGCTTGTACCTCCTGGTAAAATACTAGGCTGTACAAATGACAGAGTGACTTTGTCAGGAAAATTCCATCAGATCTGTTTCTGCTTTTCATGCTGTTTTCTACAACATTTTAAAATATTTTGTGAGCTTAGGAGGATGAAACATTGAATAAGGCCAAGGGTATGAACGCTTCAAAATATTCCAGTGGGGAAAGTGCAAACTGTAGACATGCCTGGTGAATGCACTGGAGTTCTTTGAGTGCACTCCAAATTGGCTCTCAGAAGTGAAACAAATACCAATAATCTTATTTGGAAAACCAAGGTGTGAACCACAGAGGAAAAAACCCAGTAACTATATTACAAGACCAATAGATATTTTAAAAATAGGTGTCCGTTCCATATTAAACTTTTATTCTTCTCTCTGCATCTTTCAATTTTCAATAATGAAGTCATAAGATAGAGATAGAAGGAAAATAACAAATTATTACTGCTTATGTTAATAATTAATCTTTATTTGTAGCTTGCACCAAATTGTAAGGTTCTGCTCCTGTGTTTGGTATGTTCTTGGCAGCCCATTTTCAACTGAGTTTAGGATATTCTAACACAACCCTGGTTTACCATCTTTGCTCTCCTCTGAGTCAGCTCAAACTGTGTCTCAATACTTGCTTAGGTTTTTGGTACTATGGATGTCATCATGCTATCCCATGTGTTTATGTGCACTGCAGGCTAAATAATTTCTTGGTGTACTGCACATATTTCTTCTGTTAAAGCAAACTAATTCCACATGCCTTCAACAAAATCCCACTTGCTACCATCTCATCAAAACACTGGAGGAAGTCTGCTCTAACGTTTTTTCTTCTCTAGAAGAGAGCTTTGAAGTTGTCATTTCTGTATCCAGGTTTTCAACATGCATGCTGACTGTCCAGAATTAATAAATTTTGGCTTATTACTCACATTTTGTTGCTAAAGGCATTTCTTTTTATGGCATATACTCATGAGTCTTATTATAGCACTAAATGCAGGAAGTGATAATTTTACCTTTTATCTAATATTGCATCATTTCATCATCCAATTAAAGTCCATATGGCCTGGTTGAATCTGCATACAATTTACCTGCCTTTCAGCACACATTCTCTCTGATAGCCAATGATACACATCTTTGTGAATTGTCTTGAAAGAAGAAATTTTTTTGGTGCTTCTGAATTAATAACTTTTAATTATTTTCTTTTACTTCTAGGAAAAAGATCTTGCAGAGAAACCCACCCTCCTTCACTTTAGGGGTCCAAAACACAATGGGAATTTTCTTATCAGAAGGCTTTCCCCTACTTATTCCTATAATTAACTTTCATCTCCTGTATCAGGCTTATTAGGTTCACTGCTGTGTTTTGAAATTATGTCCGTGGTCCTTTCACAGAATTAATTATCACCTCTTTGCCTCTGCATGTGGTCTGCAAACTCTGCCCTTTCTCTGAGGTTTAAAATAACAGCATTTTCAAATTAATTTTATATAAATCCTTTTGTGATATCTCAAAACTCATCCTTCCTTTATTTAATTCTCTTGTGCTTTGGAGTCCTTCTTTTTCTCATTTACGAAAATAAAAGAAGGCACAATGTTGTTTGGGAACTGGGAGTTGTTGAAAAGGTTGTTGGACCCTGTGGCCAAAGTAAAAGGGAAGAATTTGTATTACAGTTTGGAATCTGTATTTGTCTCGTTATTCTTGGTCCTCAAAATATTGTTTGGTTGCGTTTTTTGTGAGATTTTTTTTTTGTTTGGTTGGTTTTTGTTTCGTTGTTTGTGGTTCTTTGCTTTGTTTTCTTTTTTTAATATGAAGAACTCCACAAACACAATCCTTAAAACCATAACCTTAAAAAAAAAAATTAAATATTTTCCTCTAAGGTTTTTCTTACCTTGTCTTTGATAAAAATTTCTGGATATCTTCATTATATTGGTACTAGTACTTTTCTTTAGGAAAGAACTAAAGTGTAACTAATATGTTTGTGTTTTAATTTTAATCTTGTTTAAAATTAAAAATTAAATTTTTAATGAATTACTTTTAGCAAAATTCTTAACTTTGAGGAGAATTTAAATTGAAATGCAATGTGATTTTAGGCAAAATTAGGAAAAGAGTGACTTTTATCTCTCTGTATGAAATGATGGAAGTTTTAGAGCCTGATGGAGTTAGGCAGAAAATTTAATGGGATCTGGACACTTAAGTTCATTTGGCTCCTCTAAAAATGCTAGTGAATACTGTTTGTCCTGTATGAAATATTTAAGGATTTTCTGTACCAGAATAGCAGAACTGCACTATTTGTATTTAGTCTGGTATGAGTTCAGTTGGTATCTCAGACTACCTCTCTCCCTCTAACAGATTCTGGGGACATCTTGACAATCCCATAGTGTGAATTCTCTTGTTTCTTAAAGCAAGGTAATCAAAACCCCCTTGGTATCTTAGCAAGTGTTTGGCATTTTCTTCCACCAATTCTGCACTTATTTTTGCCTCTTAAAAATACTTGGGAATAAGAACAGGCAAAAGATATGATCATGGAGACACACTGGCTGCATGCAGCCAAGATGTACTTGCCAGATAGTTGGTAAGTTAGTCACTAGTGCAGTATTTTGTCTTGGATTACATCAGCCTAAAACAATTTGGAGAAGTTCAGCCATGTCAGGTGTTAGGGTTAGCAACACACTTGTGTCCTTTGCCAATACTCTAAAAAAGGCACCTTGCTTATTCTTCAGTGTTAACCAGCTATCAGTCAGCTGTCAGTAGATTTTTCAAAACATTGATTTAACACACCTGTTATGCCTGCATTGGTGCAGTTATCCATTCATCTGGCTTAGATAATTACTGCTGTTTCCTTATTTATTGCTCTCTGGATCTGCTGCACTTGTCCTTTTCTAATAGCTTGAAAATCAGAGATGCAAGGGAGATGTCACTGTTGCTTACACTTTCCTTCCAAAGTGTACAATTCTTCCTTCATGCAAAATGGTTAGTCTCACTTATTGCTGTCCAACTGTTCAGATCTGCTCTTTCTCCATTATCTTTCATGCTAATAATAATTATCCCCATAGACTGTAACAAAACCTTTTACAGCATTCAATTGTGTGACTTTCATTACTTTAACAACTCAATCCATAAGCTGCCAGATGTTATCCACCTGCCAGAACTTAAACTAACCTGATCTCTGCCAATCAAATACTTTATGTAGTTTTCCAATCTGTTGCCAAATTATTTTTAGGTATTTTTTATATTGAACTAACTTGGCAAATGGCAACACACTCACTGGTTATCTTCATTAAAGGTGACAGTATTTCCATCAGATTCACTCAGTTTTAACTGCCCTTGACTTCAAAAACATCATTAAAGATTCTAAACAGCTTAGAAGATGATATTACTTCCAAAAGCTTAAAAATCTCAGTTGGGAATCCATCTGTGCCTGTAGCCTTTTTTCCTATTGACAAATACTTAATTAACTGGCTAATTTCCTGATGCAGAATTTCTGTCTCCTCTCTAAACTGCTACATCTAACTTGGAATTCTCCCATCAGGAGTGATCCACACAGGTATTTCTACTAGTGGAAGAAATGTAATATTTGTGCAATATGCAAGTTTAGTCTGATGGCCTCAACATTAGCTCAATTTTTTCTTGTGCTGTACTTTCATTTAAGTTTAATTTTAAAGTTCATAACTGCAATTGTTTATTTCTAATTTTATTAGAAAAAATCTTGTTTATTCTGTCAAATCTGCTTTATTCCTAATGTCCTAAGAAACGTCTCCATATGAATAGAATGAGAGGATTGCTTTCAGTATTTTTTGATGTTGCTGATGGGTTTTGCTCACTTTTTTTTAGATTAGTCACATCACAAAATAGTAAAGAGCCATTTCAAATGATGGCTGTGATGGAATACTTGAAACACATTGCTTGGTGTCTAAAAATAGCATCACAGGCTTTATTCAGAAGTAGAGAGAAACCAAGCATGGATATAAACTGAAATGGAGTAGTATCTAGTTTTACAAGTCTAGTTTATAACCTGTGTGTAAGTGTTAACTATCAGGAATAAGTTAAAATTAATTCATGGACAAGTGAGTGTGACCTATGGTATCTAGAACCTAGGGCTGTATTGCCATTTTGGGCAATGTTTCTCCATAGACAACATTCCACTGTTTGGGGCTGAAAAAGCTGGTCAAATTGCTTATAACTGCGGTGCCTCATCTGCTTCATGAGGAAAGGAAGGATCAGAAAAGGTAGTACTGAATCCTGTTAAGCTCCAAGGAGTGTTGTGAGTCTTGGCTATTTCATCAGTGCCTAGCAAAGTGGTTTGAAATCTTTCACTAGATGGTGGCAGTAGAATGAAAACTATTCAGGATGAGTTCTGGTTCCAATGTTTGCACATCTAGTACTGAGAGAACAGTTGTATTAACTCAGTGTGATCTTATGGAAAAAAAACCCAAATACTGAAATTTTAAAGGCCAAAAGCAACATCAGAAATCAGTGATTTAAATACAGTCTTCCATGATTTTTGCAGATTACTCCAAATCTTTGGGGATTTTGATTGTGCAAAGCATGGTGTAGGAAGGCTGGCACTGATCTGATCATTGCTGCTACGGCCTCTGCCAAGAGGACATAAACTAGAGAACAGCTTCAAGTATTAACCACATCTTTCTTTATGTATTCTATATCTAAGAACTGATTTGTACTTGGAAGGTTAGATGAAGAGATGGAAGCTGACAACAGCCTGCACACCAGGGGATATAGCATTCTTGCATCAACCTTTTATGTCCAAAGGCTTGTGGATGAAATTAAGGTATTAAATTGAAGGAAACAGTATACTGTAGTTGGGAGAATTCAGTAAATACTTCACAGGTTAGTTAATCTTTCTTTTATTGCAGACTTCAGTTATCTCTTTCCATACAGGTACAGTGTGATTTTTCTTTCAAACTAATTCCAGTGTTTTCTGTAGTGGATTGAATTGGCTTTGAGCAGTAACTGCCACAACGCTTTTGCCTTTTCTAATTGTTCTAGCATTGCTTTTCAAACTTGTGGCTGGACTATAGCATTGAGAAAAGGCCCCATGGCAGAAAGGCTGAAGATTCCAGCTGTGCCAGAAGGAGAAGGAGGTCCTGGTCCTGGGCAGCCCTCATTTGCTAGGAATGTGTGCTCATCGCAGCACCAAATCTTCTCCTTCACTTCTTTTGACATGCATAGATCAGGGACTGTCCTTGCGTGCTCGACCTGGGACACTACAGTTGGAGCCACGCATCTGTAAACACAGTGTGCATGTGCGTGCACACAGGTGCCCAGAGATCATATGGAAATTACAATCTTTCCTCATCCTCATTTTCTACTCAGGTTCCACTTCAGGAGAGGCTTCCATTGTGTTTCAAATAGTTACAAACCAAACAACACCAAGCATGGCATTAGGCCCTCACTCTCTGACTTTGTTTCAAAATGATGAACTGGAAAGCTTTGTCCCAAAATATGTGTGAATCTGTTGGCTTTTCAAGTAGGTCTGAACAAACTGCTGTTGCCCCTGATTTCCAGAAAATATCATAAATAGTTTAAAGAAGAAAAAGAAAGAAACTTCCCAAGAAAAGTATAAACATTCAGCAGAAATATGCTGTGGCCTCTTTCCACAGTGAAATCAGAGGAAATTGGGATTTCACCCCTTTGACCTCTTTCAAGGAAAAAATGTGCCCAACCCATATAACTACATTTTAGTGTCAGTCGTCAAGAAAGTTCAACAAAAAAAAGAGAGATGAAGATTCCCTTCCACTTCCTTCTGAGCATGAGTTTCAATTCAGAACAGGAAAAGAAAGCTGGTATCATTGTGTCATCATCATATGAGAGAGAATTATTTTTAATTTTTTGAAGTTCCTTCTCAGAGGCATGTAAATATGACAGCCTATTTTTAAAAACCCAGAAGGGAATTTTCTGAATCCAAACACCACAGTTTGCAAGAAAACGTGTATTTTTTCTAGTGGACCCATAGCTGTATTTTAAAATCTAGATGCTAAGCAGGCATGCATGTGTAACCAAGCATCTTGTCTGTGCTGCTTGGTCTTAAGGTACAAATGGCACGAGCCACAACTCAATGAGATTCCAGTCCCACATGAACAACTGGTTTCTGCCAAAATAGAAATATGTTGTTAATTTTCCTTTGTGACAGCATTGCTACACTGTCATCCCACTTGATATCTGATACATATCCAGGCAGACTTAATGCTTTAAAAGTACTAGACATCGGTGAAAACAAAGACAGGGGTGGCGGTAGGGACAGAGGGGGTGGAGATGACAGCAGAATGGCAATACTCCAAGATCTTAAGGCCAGTCCCTGGCAAACTGTGAGCAGTTTTGTTACAAGACCAAGCAGAACAGTCTTACGGAATGCATTTGTCTCCTGAAGGAGCAATGCAGCAGCACAGATGAGGGGCTGTTTGGGACTGGAGGAGATGCCACTGGCATCTAATATGAAGATGCCAAATTTCCTAAGTTACAGAGGAGCAAGACAATGCAGAGGCCAGCACTAGTGGGGCAAGTAGAAGGCTAGAGAAATGAGAAGGAGCGCAGGAATTCTTTAATGCAAAACCGTGTGTGGAGATCCCTCTCCACATTGATGCCTCCTCTCTAATGTGTTGATGTTGTATTGAAAAGTGGTCAGGGACAAAAGATGTCCATGCCAGAACTAGTATGGTATTGAGGCAGAGTCCAAAACATCAGAACCTCCTCTATGGCATTGGGATAGGGTTGTGCTAAGGAAGTGAATCTGCTGGCATATAACAGTGTATAATCAGCCTTTTCCTGAAGGTCTCCTCCATGACTTAGACCAGAGCTCATTTCACACTAGAGTTGCTAGCAAGTTGTTTACTAGTGTAAATAAGGTCAAATTTTGAAGATCAGTCAGAATTCTGTGGCTCATTTGTCCCTGCTGTATTTAACAATATTCAAATATAGGTTCTTTAATTGTACATGAGAACTACAGGCATGTGTTCTGGAGTTTGCTCTCCATTAGTAAAGATGTCATTTACTTCCTGACTTGACTTTAAGCTTCAGAATCATCTATAAAGGGTGTGGAAAAGCCTCAAAACTCAGGATACTTGCTGAAAATAGAATATTTATGTCTTTTCCTGATAAGGACATCTTAAAAAAATCCAGTGGCAAAGCTTACAATTGAAAGGCTGTGTCCCAAGTGTGATGGTACCACAAACCACAAATAATAATCCTAGAGAATAAGAGAGGATAATAATACTTTCGATGCATTTCTTTCTGCTTTCCCTTTGTGGGCTGATGTCATCATTATGAATTGTCAGTTCCTGGGATTATAGTTAACGCTCTGGTGGTTTTGTTAGAAAGATAATTCATGTAGTGGCAGAAGCTAATTGTTCTTTGGATTTGTCCTTCATTGTAGAATTTTATGAATAAGTTTGTAAGTGAATGTGAACCTTATCTGAGTCACTTGGGTTTGTGCCCTGGTGCTGCTAGCTTTATTCCCAGGTTAAAACCAGCCAGCTAATAAAAGCCCCTGCTTCCAAAATTAGCTAAAGGGCACTAAGAAAAGCATTTGACATCGTAAAATGAAGAAGGAAAAGTACAGCAGAGGCAGCCTTAGGTTTCAGAAATGCTTTCATTGTATTATAGTCAGCTTTTCCGAAAGCTGCAGTAGCCTCTGATGACCTGTCTGCAAACAGTTCCATTGCAAAGAATAATAGGTGAGGCCATCCTTTGTCCGGTCTCTTTCAACATATGCTTAGAAAAATAGCAGAATGTCTCATCAGACAAAATAAAAGCAAGGAGAAGCATAAAGGAATGTTACCAATAGGCACTAGTGTAATTGTTGGATAGGGATGATACCGCTTATAATATCTGATTTTCCTGCAGTTGTCTTCAATCCCAGCAGCCTCATTTTCAGCAGGATCCAAACCTAGTGCTATTCAACACTTTTCCCTTTAGTATACGAGGTAATTTACCATTTCAGTTGGCCTTGCAGTGGCTGAAATATTTAGGGGATTTGTGTAGTGACAGAAATAGATAAGATGTTTGAAGCAAATGGCTTAGCTCTGTTTAGGAAAATCTCCATGGGATTTAGGAGGATGCACTGATGTAATACAATTGGTGGTTTTATTAAAATTCTTTCTGTGTAGCATCTAGGGTAAAAGTATAGCTTATTCCCATTGCAAAGTCCTCCCCGTCTCCTAACCCTCCCTGTAATATCCTTTCTGAATGAATCAGAAACCTGTCTAGAGAAGTAAATAATACAACAACAATGAATACAGCAGTATTTTGAAAATCTATTTATAGTGTATGTATAGTTGTTCATAGCTGTGAAAATTGCTAACAACTTGATTCTACAGTGTAAGCTAAAGCTTGAGGTACCTTCATAGAAACATGGAATCATTTACGTTTGGAAAGACCTTTCAGATCATTGAGTGGAATTGTTAACCCAGCACAACGAAGTCCACCACTAAATCATATTCCTAAGTGACATGTCTGCTTACTTACAAAATGTCAGAAGCAGCAGATTTTCTTCTGTTTATGAAATGTTTCTATCTTGCTTAATTGCAGTACACAAATGAAAGTAAGAATGCTGACAGTCAATGCAGTAGCCAGCACATCTGTGTCTACATACAGTTGTCAATACGAGAACCAGAGTGCCCACACACTGGCAAATTATTTATATTATTATTATTATGGACACACTCTAAAGCACTTAAAAAGTTAAGAAAAAAAAAAAAAGAATGTTGGAACAACCTTAATTTCTTAATTTGGTTTCTTGGTGTGTCCTTGCTGCAAAGGGAACTTTGGGAATTTTTTTACACAATATTTTTGTCACAAAACTCCAGTCTAGCAAAACAAAGACACTTATGGACACATTATAGTTTTGATATAACTTTTCTAAAGTCCAGACCGGAATCTTTATGATTAGAAATTCAATTTATGGCTAGTTCAGATCAGTTTTGTAAACCTGGATTGTTCCAGAAGGAAGTCCTAGCTAGGCAACATCTAAGTGATTTCCCAGGCCTGGTCATTATTTTGTTTCCCCATATTTCTTGATCATCTGACTTGAAGCTGTAAGACTGTGCTGCAGAAATGCTGAACACTCAAAACGGTTGCTGTAGTTAGTGGAAGATGAGCTTTGAAAATACAATGCTAAATAATAATTGGAAAGGTTGCAGACATTTGAAATTGCTTGCCAGGTTTTAATGTCTCTGCTTCACTTGTTAACCTGTGAAATGATTAATTTACATTTGTGTATCATTTCAGCAGTGTTATGGTAAGCACCACAGAAAAGCCCTTGAGGAAATTTTATGTGGTTTTTTTCAGAGCAGACTTGAATAGTGTTAAATAAATAACGCATTAGGCAACCGTGTACTGCATGAGGAAAGAATTAAATATTAAAAACTTCCAGGATACTGTCCTTCCTAAGTAATTGAAAGAGGCAGAGGTCTTGTAAGAAGAAACCACAATGTGACTGTCTCACCATACATGATGACAATACATATGTACTATAGAGGTTGAATTAAGGTTGCACAGAGAGCTTTAATTGCCAGGATTTCGTAAATCCTGAATGCTTAACATTGTTGTCTTTTAGAAGAACAGTATTAAGGTGGGATTTAATATGGCAGATATATAATCTTTAGGGAAAAATACATAGCAAATATTTAACAGAAAGATTTTATTGGGAAGAGTTTGGTTGACCTTGTTATTTTTGAACAGGTAACTGGAATTACATTACATTAGTATCCATGTTGAAGTTAAGTACATTGATCTATGCAGGAGTTGCAGAAACAATAATTTTTTAATTGATATGTTTTCCAGATCTCCAGACAAATTCCTCCTTATACATAAGCATAGTCCTTACCTAGCTACAATGACTGTCTGTTACCTGCTTGCTGAAAATTTTCACCCGCTGTGGCCTGCTTTGAGCCTACAAAACTGCAGTAGAATTTGGGGTTGAGGCATACAGATGAGAAGGAGGTAAGGGTAGCTCAGGAGATGAAGATGCCTTCTAAATTCAGGAATCAGTGGCTCAGTCTCTCAAGTTTGACACCCATCTGAGGACATCACGTCACTGATGACTTACGGGTATTTTTGTAGCACTGATGGAAACTTCTGGATCTGCAACCAAATTTTTTGATATCTTGTGGAATCCAGGATTCTCTATTCTTCTTATGACTAACAAATGACAATTTCCCTTCCTGTCAGTAATGAGGAATGATAAATCAAATCCTAAATGCAACTCTGTGGTGCTCTGATGGGACCGAAAGGAAAAAATACATAAATTCTCTCGTTTTGAATAGTAAGATTTACTCAGCACCATAACAAAACTCTTTCCTTCTTTTTTCAAAGTATTCAGCCAGAGATTAATTTGACACGGTAGTAATGGAGCTCCTGGACAGCCTATACAGTTTTTCTGCAGTATGTCCAGGTCCCTTCAACCATTTGATCTAAAAAATGGATGCCGGAATTTTTCTCAAAGGACACAGCCTTACGCCAGCCAACCCCAGAATAATATTCCTTCTTTTATTTATTTAGAAGAAACACCTTCCAGAAGATGAAGAATCAGTGATTAGGCATTTAAGGTGGAACAAAAACAGAAAGGAAAGGGAAATGATGTTACAAGTGTCACCACCTCCAGTAATACAGCAAAAGCTTTCCTGTGTAAATGGATACTTTTATGAAACTGTTATCACAGACTATGAAATGCCCCTGTCACCTAAAAGTAAATATGTTTAAGAATTAATTGTCTTTATTCGATGGAGATCCATTATAGGAAAAGAGCAGGGACTTCTTTGTCTTATGTGAAGTCATAGATTACACATTACCCTTTCTGGAATGTCCATGAGAAAGTTACTTAATACTCTGAGCAATACTTGCAAGGGAAGGGGAAGGGAACTGTTATCACTTGGGCTGATCCCTTGGGGGATGCTGTGATGATAACTTTCCTGTTTAAATTTGGGAAATACATAGTGTACAAATGAATGAACTTCATTGTCTTTGAAGTTTCCTATGTGACTCATGGTGAAGACTTTACATAATTACATTAACATTATGGAGACAGGAATCAGCATGCAAACAGGCCACAGGCAAACATATAATTACATGATTCTATCAGCTATACAAATGAAAATTAGCTCCCTTTCCATACTACTTGCCATGCTTTCTGTAAGTGTTACATAAGTTAGTGATAGTATCTAAATATGTTTTCAGAACTTAGAAAATGCTTGCCAGGAGAATAAATCAGTATAGAAACCTTACAGAAAATTTGCTGAAAGCCAGTATTAGTAATTTATTTAACATCAAACTTGCCAAGCATGCCTATTTTGGGAAGCCAAATACAGGAGCTTAAGATGAATACCCTAACAAAAGCACCATTTCATCACTGCTCAGACAACATGTGTTGGCTCTCAACCTTGTTTTCCCATTTCCATATTAGCATGGGGGCACATTAGACAGTGGTGAAAGAGATTACAGAGTGACTGGGATGTCAGGAGGCATTTAAAAAGAGCTTGCTAAAGGTACAGAGGCATGAATATCTCTAACAGAGTTTGTCTCATTCACCAGAGCCAACCTCAGGTTGCACTGTATACACTCACTGCTGGCTAATCTGACTGTTGGACAACTGCTAAGTGCTATTGATGGCTAACAAGAGCTTCCATTTGATTGGATGGAGTTTAAAGGGGAATGAAAAATTTTCTTTATTATCAGAATGTTTCTGAAGCCCGTTGCTACCTGTCATCCCAAGCATTTCTCTGTGTGGAGGGTTAGAAGGAAGGGGTAAACTGAAGGAAGTCTTGCAGAACAGCCTGAGAACAAGTTTCAACACCGACCGTTGCCTCCTAGTTCTTTAATTTATTGCTGTTTTCTTTTCTTTGTTATGAAAAGAAGTCCAAGTCTTTCCCTGTGGTAAAGTACATCGTGCTTTGGGATGGGCTAGTGGAATGTGTACTAAATTAACAGTTTTTCAAAGTCAGTTCCTGGTCTTCTGTGACTTCTCTCAAAGTGCAAGCAAAATGGCAAATATTGAAGTATGAAAGACAAGTGTGCATTCTTATTTTATCTAACAGATGACTATCAATAAGTAAAACAGGAATTTCAATTTCATTTTTTCATGTCAGCAGACCAGAAAGATTTTCCAAGTGCAGTCATGTTCCTTTTCTAGAATGACTTCTAACTCTGCTCAGCTTAATTGGGGTTGCCTCTGCTTCAGAAATAGCATGACCAGAATTTCTAAGTTGGAGTGGCTAGAGCCAGCATCCTCAAGCCCATATTTAGGCATCCAAAGAAATGGTCTGATTTCCAAAACTGCTGAGCAGCCAGCAGCCCTAATTGGAGTCCATGGGATCTCTTGGATGTTCAGCACATTTGAAAAATCAGGTCACTTATGTAAGCAACTAATTGTTGCGGTAAGAGCCCAACTTCAGCATCTAGTTTTACAAGGGCTCAATGTTGCTTTGCTCAGATACCTTTCAAAATTGGGCATGTGTCTTGCACTCACTGCTGACCTGAGTGGCGCCCTGTCTGCTGTTTATTTACCAGAAAACCTCCTCTGGCTGGGGTTCGTCTTCCCTACTTTTTTAATACATCTCAGGGAGGTGTTCAGTCTGGGGCTGTGGGTTTGCAATTGCTCTCTATGACTTGGAGGCAGTGGCTGCTCCTCCAGGCTGCAGTGAGTGTGCTGAGAGCTGCCTGCACCTAGGCCACCTTCCTAGACTCACTGATTGCCTCTGAGAGATCAGGAGCTACCAGATTCAAGTTCCAGAGCCACCCTCAACCCATGAGAGAGGGGATGCTTTAAAGTGTTTACTCCATTTAATCAGTAGTCCTGGAAATTCAAAGTCTTTACTGGCTTTATTCTGTTCCCTTTGGAAAAGGAAAATAAAAAAATTCCTAACAACAATTCTGTGGGAAAATCTTGCAGAAAAAGACCCTGTTCTTGACTGAAAGATCATCCCTTATGTGGATCAGTGTCCAGGTCTGCATGACATGCTGCTTGCTGAAGGGGGTGTGGCAAGTATGGGACAGAGTGCCATGAACTATTTCAGTGCTAAAATGAACTTTGTGTAGCAAACATAGAGAGGCTTAAGTTCATCTGGTACCTAGGAGGGTAAGTTTGCAGAAGTTCTTGTAAATCCCTATTGCACAACAAGCTCAGCACGACTGTCATCCTGAAGTAATAGATATTCCTCAACATTGTGAAACATAAATAGGTGTCTTAGTCTGACTTTCCACATCAGCAAGGATCAGTGCAGAGTGTTTTCCTCTTTGTTCTTATGTTTAAAATAGTACACAACAAATGCAAGCAAGTTTCTTAACTCCGGGTAGGGTCTGGTTTCCTAACTCCTGGTGCCGGGCCAAGCACTAATCTTGGGCACACAGTATACATAAACATGTATCTCAGGAGACATTTCCAGATACATGGTGCTGCTTACAATTTACCCGAGATTACAATCTGACCTGTCAGTGGAGGATACGGGACAAACAAGTCGTGCGAAGGAACAGAGGCAGCAGTGGTGTTCCTCAGGCTATGAGCCCCAAGTGCTGCTAGCAATAAAAGACCCTGAGTGATGATTGGTAATTTTAAAAAATAGTGTCTTTATGGAGTTCTGCTGGTATTATGAAATATTTGCATCTCTTTCATTACAGCACCCTCACAACTTCCAGAATGTAGGACAGTCTGATGGACAGCATTCAATGAAAAGATGCACTGGGTGTAACGTCAACATTGTCACTTTTAATTACAAAACTAGCTGTCTTTGTTTAATTTAATTTAGCAGGGGCTGGGAATAGCTGATTGATTGTCAGGCCCACAGATTCAAGTCACAGGATTATGAGGTGCTTCATATGCTGGGTCCAAGATACAGCCAGAGATGGCTACCAGCTCTGGTGCAAACACTGGAATAAGTACAGCAGATCCAGTGATCTTTCTGCCAAAGGGAGCATTGGATCAGCTCAGTGAACCAGCACAGGGGCTAATACACCATCTGTCTGAGCAGCTCACTGGCCAACCCTGCAACTCCTGACAGCAAAATAGGATATGAGCAGGAGCAGTTGAAAAATGCTGGAGAGAGGACAAGAAGGAGATCATTTAAAGTAATCTCACCATTGCATTCAGCTGGCTGTGGTGTGACTGCACATTGAGCAAAGCATGTGGAGCCAAATATCCTCTCTGTTTCTCCTGCACAAACCCCTTCCCATTTGTGAGACATACTCTTCTCCGTAGGTAGGAGCACTGCACCTTTCTAATCCAGATCCCATGTTTTGAGTAGAATATTATTTCAAATTGTATGAGATTATTTTTTCTGTTATTAGACACACAGAAGGCATTGTATTTGCAGTGTTTTTCTATAACTCAGTAGACTAACATGACAGCATGGAAGAAAGGAGGCAATAAATTATGTAGGATTTGTCCAGTCAGCCCTATAGGTTGAATCACATTTGATATTTTGATGTAAATTTAAAATATAAAGTACAGTTGAAGTAAAAGTTTGTTCTTGTGGTTTTTGGGTAGCTGTTGGTAAGAAACTATCCTTCTTTAACATCTTAAAATCTTAAGATATATGAGTCAAAATCTGGTATTAATCACTATTCACCTTTTTCCTTTCCCATCCCAAAACCCAGCCTCACCCAGTTGATTTTATTGACTGTTTTATGGCATTGCAGTCTGTTCTTTGATGGAGAGTTGTGGATGCATTTTGTTCACAGGAATGAAGATAGAAATGTGTTTTTGTGCTTTCTGATAACAGCAGACATAAGCCTACTCCCCCTTCCTTTTCTTTTCCATGGAACATACTGTCATTTTGGGATGACGCAGAAGTGCATCATCACAGAATATCGTGACTTGTTAGGACAGGCATCGCCTCTAGCTTTGTTTTAATGTCTGAGCTGCAACTGAAATGAAACTTAAAAGCTGCCATACTGATGGTAGCTAGCAAATATTACTGGTAGTCAAAGTTACAGATAGAAAGCTGGCAAGGAAAATCATTTACCTACTCAATATCAAAGAGCCGTGTCTGTGCCAGCAGCAGTGAGACAGTGCCAGAGCAAATGTGTTGCAGTAACATTACACATTGCCTTTCAGTGCAAAAATACTGGACCAAATTCAGCCTTTGGTGTAAGCAAAGGCAGTTCAACGAACACTTCTGGTGCCATGCTTACCTCTTTATACTAATGTGGCCCACGATTATATGTATAAACTACATTAAGTGATTAAGAGGAATTTGCTTAAATGGCTGCAAAGAAAGGAAATACAGTTCTAGGGCCAGTGGCATAAATTCAGCTCACATTGCTGGGGCTTGGGTGTTAAGGGACAAAATTTGATGCTGGACTCCAAACAAGAGAGGAAGGTCAGAACATCATAGACAATCTGGAATGGGGTCCTTTTTCAAACCAAAGTCTCCCCTCAAGAGCTAGGCTATGGGGGAAGCTTCTGGTTCCTTTCAGCTAATGTTTCCTCTCTACAAGCAAGCCCCAGAAGGAAGATCATATGCAACTTCTCAAAATATGCTGCCAAGCATAAGTGACCTTTAGCCCTTCTTCTCCCCAGATAGCTGCTCTCACCCTTTCTGCCTGTCTGATGGGCTACAGGCTCTTCCCTTCTAGCTTTGTGCTTCATGATGCCACTGCCCTCAGTGCTGTTTATTTCCAGCCTTATTTTGTGCCACAGTTTTTTTCCTTAAAATGTGGTTTTCGTAAAACAGATAAAACTATTATCATGGAAAATAATGTGGTAAGCCAGTGGGGCTGCAAACAGGTTAAACCTGAATGTAAACTGTTCTCTAACGAATGTTGCTGGTATGTGGGCAATAACCCTGAATAATTTCATTAATTAGTTATATGCCAGTAACTGTATTTAAAGGGCATATGATTTACACTGTAGGCAGTTGAACATGTAATTGCATGCTAAGGATGTGTGCTATTTTACTGTCATGAACTCTGTGAATGCAAGTCAAAATATACATTATAAAAGCAGGTGATCCAATTTACATTAGAGCTAAGACTTTCTGGAGACTCATAGCATTAAGACACATGGGTTTTGATAAAGGCTGTTTCTGTGTCCAACATAAATCAAATTTTTCCTGTATTTTCCACTCTATTATAGAAGAAGGCATATACATTCTAAAAAAAAAAAAACAACATGTATTTGATGTCCATATATGAGTTCACTGCAAAGACAGCCTATGAAAAAGAAAGAATTACTTTTAAACTGAAGAAATATTTGATGCTACTGCAGCTGTTGATATTGTAAGACATGCTTCTTTATTGCAGGCTGTCACTACTGGTCACAGTTGAGGTAGTTTTGATGACCTTATTGAAATTTGAATCTTAAGAAGTTTTAATATTTGTTTTGGAGATAATTGCAGTATTTTTGCAATGGTTATCTTGTCCACATTTTTAGTCTATGCTCTTGGTCCTAACTCTGCTGTTAATATAGTCTTGGCCTGGGAATACTCTACAGTAGGTGTAATGTAGTAAGCAGTTGACAGCTTTGCATTGAGATAATGTATTATTGTTTGATGTCTGCACTGAGAGAGCTAATGGCAGCACTGGAGTTGGAATTGTTAATACAATACTGAGTACAGCTTGGGTATGTATTTGTACAGCAAGTGCCAAAATACATTGATATTGGCCTTTCAAATTAATGAAGAGCCAGAAGAAGGAATACTGAAAATTAATACAGCAAAGGGAAGAGTATTAAAGAAGATGAAGACAAAGAACATTGCCTGAGATCTAGGCTTTGTGTGATGTTTCTAGAGAGCACCAAAGGGAGCAACTGAGGTAGCAGACAGTCTCTGCACTAGCTGAAGAAAATCTCTGCTGCATTCATCTTACTTTATTTTATTTATTTATTTATTATTCTAGAGAATGTGTTGTAAGACGTTCAGTTCATGCTGCCAGTAATAATTTGTACTGGGGTATTATCGTCACTCTGGTATCTTCTCAGACAAGCTTCTCATCTAGGTCAGAGTGTGATGCCCTCGCTTACTGAGGAGTGTATCAAGGCCTGGTCCCTCATCAAACCTGCTAGAGGGAATATGACCTTCCCGTTTTACTAGGGTGTCTTAACTCATCTGCAACAGGTGCTCAATCACTCACTTCAGCTGACCTGTACTTTCCTGTCCTTTCTTAAGGGAGGAAGTGTAGTGAAACATGAGTCAGGAAACCACAGCTTTTTAAGGCAGCTTCTTGTGTTCCTTGCCAATCAGTGGATCCTGCTCCAAAGCAGAAAACCAACAGCTGTTCTTCTGTTTTACAGTTAGATTACAGAGGGGGTTAGAAAGTTATTTCTCAAGTGTTCTAGGCTCCATTCTCCCCTGCTTTGTCATGCTGCCTCTCGGAGTAAGGAACCAAGCTCATGCTTCAGGATGTGTAGGACACTTATCCTGGAGCAGGTTAGGTGATACATAGTTTTCAAGGCTCCATTTTAATGTGCATGATCTTTACAAGTGATGAAATCTATGGATTGAAGTGAATCTTCCTGAATTTAGTTTCTTGCAGCCAACCCAAACCTCAAAGCATCTCTGACTCTTAACTACTTATGATCTACTCTGGGAGTAAGGGAAGAACCCAAAAAATCCTGAAATCCAAGTTTTTCACTCTCAAACACTCAGAAAGCCGTTCTCCACCAGACAGTGGCATGACTTTCTCCACCCCTTCCTCTGCAGAAAGAGTACAAGAGGACTGTGCAACACTTTCCTAGCATGCTGACATATACTCCTCTGATGTAAATATTGCATTAGAGAGGTGAATTTGCATGTGTCGTCTACTAACAGTGAGTGGATGAGAGCTGAATTTTTAGGAACTAGGTGGGGTAGAACAACTGAAATAATGTGAGCCTACCTACTGGTGGCTATCAAATCTCAATCACTTTTGCAGAGGTAACTTCCCAAACTTCTCTTGTGAAAGTCACTAGCATTCTATGAGAAGACTAAATACCTGGCAGCATCGTTGATTATAATCTTTTGTCTGAGGTTTACCAGCACAAATCTCTGCTGGATCTGTAGAGTTAAACCTGCACACATAAAATTGATGTTTTGTGGCTGCTCTTAGGCACAGAATTTTGGGGCAGGATTTGAGAGGCCAAGACTCTCAGTGGTACACACAAATTCCTTGCCACCATTTTTAGTTACTAGAAGATGCAGTATAAGTTTGTCAGTCATGGGTAAGGAACTACAGAACTTGAGTGGCTATAAAAACCTCCACCAGTTTTTACATGCTCAGTAGTTAAGCTGAGGGTTTTGTGCAGCAAGGCGGCTTTCCACCCCCACAGTACTAGAGTGTAGGCTTTCAAAAAAGGAAGTTGGTTATATGCAAATTTGATGCAAATACCTAATAAGCTTGTTAAATAATTGGCATAGAATATCACACATGGTGCAGCATCAAACTTGGCAGCTACAATCATCCCTACTGTACTGCTAGTACTTCACTGGTGCTAAACTGGTTTGTACCAGCTGAGGATCTGGCCCACATAGCATATGGAATTTCCTGGATAAGCTACTACTCCCTGTCATACTTAATCACTGATAAATACAGGCCAGATTTATATTGTATGTATATGCTGAATTTATGGCATGATCTTTCTCATTTCTGCTGTCAGTTCGAGCAGTCCATTAAAACACTCATTGCAAATGACTGTGTGCTGGAATCAGAGCTGATCACATGCTAGCATTTAGTTTTCTTGATAAAGAATAGAGGAAATAACATAAACAAGTATGCTTGATTACTTTCCCACCCCCGTTCATCCATTTCTGAATCATGTTGGATTAACAACACATTTGAGACAAAGATGCTGAATTTTATTAGCATTGCTTGCTCACTGATGTCATTATTAAATGCTACATTATTAGCTACTCGGGTATAGTATATATTCTTCCTGTACCATTCCTCAGAAAATAAGCAGAAGCCAAATTATTTTGTGGCATACTGATACCAGTGCTGACTTTATGCAGCAGATGTTCATCTAGCCACGCATGTAGATGATTTCATAGATGGGGCGAGTGTGCTCACCAATCACACACATTGCTTTTTTTTCCTCCAGCACTGAATCATCATCTCTCCTTAACTGTTTTTATTGTTGGTGGGGTTTTTTTATTGGAGAAAGTAGAGCACTGTGCAAACAGTCATGACCTTTCCCGTCTTTAGCCAACATTTTTTTAATGCCCCAATTCCAGGCTGACCTCCTTTTCCAGAGCTATCTTTGGAACTCAAATAATACTATGAAAATACATTTGTCAGCTTCACGATGAGTGCTTTAATGGTGATGTTCTTTCACTGCTTATTTTCCCCCTGCTGTTCATATTATGGGAATTTTATTTTTATGAACACAGAAAATGGTAAAAGAAAATCCAATTTATTTCCTTAAATTTACCTCTACTTTGAAGTAATTTTTGAGGGCTGCACTTTGTATGTGCTTAAAACTAGAGAACTTGCAAGACTACTTGAAGCTTTTGTTTGGTCTAAAGAGGAGAGTGGGAGTTACTTGCTTAGCTGTCACTATCTTGAGCAGCTTCAACAGCTCTTTGCATCTAATCTAGCCACAGAACTAATACTAATACCACATGGTCCACAAAAATCACTGTCAGCAATATGGCTACATTTAAGACACACAGACACCTAGAAATATTAAGCAGCTTGTGGTGTGAAGGTACTAGCTGCTAGCACACCCCTTGTTACAGAGATGGGATAACACTCTGTGTCTGGTATGTTGGATATTGGGCTGTCACAAAACATTACTGTATATAGATATCTTTCAAGTTTCAAACCTAACCTCTGTCATTGCACGGTGCTTTCCTCCACTAGAGTCGAAACAGCAGTGTGTAAAATTGACTTTTTGTCATTGCAGGGGGTTCCTGAATTATGCACGCCCTTACACCAGTGTCCTCCCACTGAAACTGGCTCTAGGATATTGCTCACCAGCCAGGTGGTTAGGTTTGCAGAAAGCATGCTCAGCTGAAGCAGGCTGCGTACGCTTGAAGCTCTTCTGTACAGATATCAATTACTCTGAAAGTTTGCTGTAGGCCAAACAGAACCAGTGAAGTTTGTGTAAGCATGCTTGGCCTAAGCAAGGCTTGGTTTGGGCAGGGTGTGTCACCTGTGCAGCTTGATGTAGAGATCTCTTTACATCCTTAATTGACTCCACCTTTTTTCTTATTTTTCTCTCCATCATGCTACTGCTTTTCAGTTTTTTCAACAATCTAACTAGACTCTTTATTTAAACTTGTATCAAATTTTGCAATGTTAAATAAAGTTTTTTTAATGTAAAACCAGTGTAACAATCCTTATTCTTCAAACACTTTGCTGAAGGTCAAGGAGGTAAGATAACTGGAAGAGTGAAGAAGCTGAGCAAACTGGTGAAGAAGCTAAGTGGAGAGAGTGGCATAAGCGACCCTTCAGAATTCAGAAACTCCAGGTCAGTGGTGAGGACCATAGACTAGATTTTCCTCCCTGGGCATCTCCTTGCAGTGCTTAATACTGCCTGGGATGTGCTTATTAAAATACTGAGTCGTGCTGAGGCTGCTGCTTGGCAACATCCCATCTTGCTGGGTGCCTGATGCGCCACATCCTACCCACAGGGTGGCACTGGGCAGGAAGCCATTTGACCCCAGCCCAGCACACCACTCCGACTCTGCACGCACCTCGGGCTTCAGGAAATAAAAATCTTCTGGCTAGCTCTCCTTGTACATGCCAGTGTGGGCATTCTCATGAAACTGAGCCCAGCACGATGTTGAACTTTGTCTGTGCAGTAGCAACTCTAATACTGCTCAGTAACAGCAAAATGCTTTGAAAGTGAATCCTGTATGATTTTAAGAAACATATGTCAGTCCTTGACAAAGATAAACCTTTTTCTTGGAGATTTTTTTTTTGCCAGTAATGTTCATTTGTGTTACTGCAGCTTCAGCAACAAACACAGACGGCTGTTAATGACCTGATTTGTTTAAGCATCTTGCAAAAGGAAATAGAAACTGTTGGCATCTGTGCATGGGTGATGATCAGATACTTAAACAGAGCCTGGAAATGGAAATACACACCTGATACTACTCTAGAGAGCAAATAAAAATTTTGAAATGGTCTTAAACCCATGTTATTCAAAACTACGCATGTACAGTATAAAGAGACAGGATACAGAAATATGCCAGACAAAGAATCTGCCAGGGAGTGCATGTTGCTGGCCCTAAGTACTAGGGATGTTTTTCTAGCTGCAAGCCAGAGGCTAATCTGCTTCACTTCTCAAGTCAAGGACTGGACTTCCAGACATTGCAAAGTTTGAAATGAACCTGATAGGAAGCTACTAGTTGATATCTTCAATTTGGAGCGGCATACAGATATCTATATGATGACTGGACAAGGTTCATGTTCCTTGACAGTCCCTTTCCCTGAAAACCCTGTTGGTGAGCCGTGACAGTAACATAGAGAGATCACATGCAGACACATCAAAAATATGAATAGACATTAGATTTGATATAAGGGATATTACATAGAAAAAGAAAGAAGCAAGAAAACTTGTCTCCTAAAAAGAAAACACTAACACCAAATTGGCTCTGTCCCTAAGTCCAGCTACAGTAAAACACCAACAACTTACTAGCAGTGAGGTAACAATAATCAAGAACTATTTTATGGCTGTGCAACCCACAGAGCATCTGTTCTAGTGAGTCTGTAATAAAAGCCTTGCTGCTTCACAATGGGAAATTTGAGCTCATTCTGCTCTGCTGTGAAACACCTACCTGCTCAGCACATAGCCAGCAGTGAACACACATCATTTTTGGCTAGGAGAGACATGACCTTGTTGCAGAGTGCGGCCATTTCAAGCAATAACATAGAGCACTGCTGCTTGCTTTTAGGTTTGGAGGAGAAAACACTCAGTTCTGGTGCTGTGGCCACTGCACAAATCCCATTAGCAGTTAAAGCATGAAAACTGGCAGTATTACATAGACACAAGGCATCTGAAGGTAGGCACGTAGAGTGCAGTTAAAACCTTCTCCAATTTACATAAAGTTAGCTTTCGTGGGCTTTATTTGACCATGATCTACAAAGAAGTGTGCATATCTCAAAAAACCTCATTTATGCTCTTTAGCTGCGAGGTGTCCTTGGAGCTAAACCTTGACATATGCTGTGATATAGAAGAGTCTCCCCTCATTTTTTCCACTGAGAAAGTGAGGTTGCTGCTCTGTAGAGGCCAGAAATCAAATAAAAACTATTGACAAGCATGAGAAGTGTTCTTTTACACTTAGAAATCGTGATAGTGAACAAAAGAGTAGCAGAGAATGTTCTTGGATAAGAGATGACAAATCAATCACTGGGGTACTTGGGCATATCCTAGTCAAAAAGATTTGTACCTTCTGCAAAAAGGAACATTTCTTTTATGTGTATTTCTGAGCCATCAGGTTCTGCAAAGAGGAACATAAGACCCTCTTACTCTTGCTTTTGCAAATAATAATGTTCAGAATAAAGACTCCATAGGAACAGTCAGCTAAATATTGTCTTGGTTGGTAGAGTCAGGGAGGGCAGAAGTGTCAACACTGGTAGTTTGTTTAGTTTGTTACAGAAAACTGTTGTGTGAGAAACATTTGGGACTTACTGATGCAAATAGATTTATTTCTATTTATTGCAAATAGAGGAAGAAGGAAGGAGGATGAACAGAATGGCAGATAAAATTATTTTATGCTTCTGTTAGTCTTCAAGTTGAAATAATAATATAAGAAATAGTATTTCTACATCCAGTGATATGGTTTATTACTAAAGTGTTTGTTTGGTTTTTTTTTCAGAATAGCTATGGCTAATTCTTTTCAAATTACACAAGGATATTAAGGCAAAAATTTATGATTGGAATAAACTGGGTCAATTTAAGTCATGAAACACATGTGGGAAGAAAGAATATGTAAAGAATATCTGAGAAAATTTAACTGAAAACTAGATTATTGTGTCTCATCATCTGAGTTGAGGGGTTACAATAAACAACTGCAATCCATGCTTGGCCACTGTTTGGTGGCATATGGTTCTCCTGTACCATGTCTTTGAAATTTTTATGCCAGGCTCTTCTTGCACACTGAAGACAGGACTGGTTCTCACAGTCTAATTCTGTCTTCTGTAGCTTACCCAAAGCAGTGGCATTAGCCAATGTCATTGAGTCCAGGCCCATCAATCTGTGCGTCCAGTTTGCTTCTGAAACCTTTACTGACTTCTCGAACCTCTGTATACTCATTCTCCTTCCATCCCTCCTTCCTTGTTTTACTACTTCACTTTATCACTTTGTTACTTCCTCTACTTTTTTTTTTTTTAAATTTTAAGATTGTTGGCTGTGTTATCTAGGAGCAGACTTTCCTCCCTCCTTTTCCCATTAGGTTCTGGATGTAGGCCATCAACTCAATGGTCATATTAATCCACAGTATGATTGTTTTCTTCAAAGTACTTTTCTGTTAGAGTTACAATCTGAACATTGATACCATGCATCTATCTACTAGAGACATCAATCTTCACACTCGTAGTTTTTCATATATCCAGCAACGTTGTGCTGTTACCATTAGCTAAAAAAGAAACCGACTTGGTATTTTTCTATTAATGCTAAATATCAAATATAAAATGTTCTTTAGCCCTTTACTAAACTAAGTTTCTTTTGAGTTATTCTCTTGATTTTAACATCTAAGTGTGCTTCAAAATGTTATTCCAAGCAGTTCCACTTCTTCCCTCTTAAAGTTCCATTTACCACTATTTTCCTTCTTATGTAGCAGAGGCAAGGTTTATATATCTTTAAAATGTATTTTCCACCAATTTTTGAAAGAACAAATGAAGAAAGTTTTGAGCCTGAAGATTTCATTACATATTTCAAAAATACACATGCAAATACGTGATTTTTAAGAGAAAGGACTATAGAGAGCATTACACAGCAACATGCAGAAAATGAAACAGAAAGGTCAAAGAGCTAGCAATGCTTGCGCATTGTGTGACAAATTTGGATTCTGCAGCAAGAGATTAGCAAGAGCAGAAGAAAACAAAAACTAGAGACAACCAGAGAAAAATTACACCTTCATCAAAAAATTGGTCTTTGACGAATTTGAAGTACAAGACAAGCACTGATGAACCAGGAATGAAATGTCATCTCTTAATTAATATCATTAGACAAGATGAGAAAGCTCTGAGACTGGTAGTCTTCAGAAACATGAGCAACTCTCTACACTAAGAAGGCTTTTATATCATAAATGTTTCCTTTCAGAATATATATTTTAACTGTCAAACTAATAGCATCTCCACTCCCCCCAAAAAGAGCTATTTGACCACAAAAACAAGACCCTGAAAATCCATGGTCATGAAATCCATTAGGGAGTTTGTCACTACCATTGATATTACCTCTGAGTCACTCAGATATTATTTACAACTAGTCAGCCATAGATGACTGCAAGTGTGAGAAATATTATCATTCAGTGGAGCATTTCTGTTCTTTCTTCCCTCTAATCCCAGCAGAAGGATAACGTAACAGTGATGACTTTTTTGTTCACTTTTTCAATCATGGCAAACACAATCACTGACAATAAAATCCAAAGTGGTAGGAATGGAAGGGAAACGAAAAATAAATGTTCCACAACTAATTAGACAGGAACTGAATCTTTGTATGTTCCTGAGATGGTCCAAACTCAAATCCTCAAATCCAAACTTCCTCAGATATTGGAAAAACAAAATATGTATGTGAACTTTGTGACTTGGCCCTCTCTTAAACGCAGGCTACCTCATGACTCACAGACATACAAAAGTGCAGTAGAATCATTAAATGCTCCACCATACCTTTAAAGAAAATAAATGAATCAGTTAAACCAAAACCAAAACCAAGTGTGATAGGCTTATACTCCTTTGGGTTTCCTGTGTATCAAATCCTGCTTTGAAATGCAGGGCCTGAAAATAAGCTCAGTTTGTCAGAGCAAGAAGAGCCCTTGTTGTTGTTCTCAAAAATACAAGGATGAAAACAAATAACATTGGCTTTTAAAATGTATGCCAGACACACTGAGGGCCAGGGATAGGTGGGAAGGTAGGGTGGTAACGTGAAGTGAGAAAACAGAAAGAAGAGCAGAAAATGATATGAGTTTCTTTTCTTTAACCTGTATGTTTTCTTTGTTTTTCTAATTCAGGAGTTCTGCTGCCTGTAATTCATAATATTAAATTGCAAACTGGGAGCAGGGTTGTGTAAGTTGAACTAACCTGAGCAATGCAATTCATATTTATGAATATTTGTGAGGTACTTTAGTCATGTGAAGGACATTTTCCCTCTATTTGCCTGCAAAATATTGCTCTAGTATCAAACAGCCCAGGCCTGGGGTCCTTGCCTGTGTCACACCCCGCCCTTGTTCATAACAGACGTGGTGGAGCTTAGCATTCCTGCAGGGATGCACTCAGACTATCATCAGCATGAACATTTTGAGTGCAAGACGCTGAAGGATCACTGCAATTGGGAATGCTGAAAATGTGCAGCTTACTGTCAGCAAAGATGGCCAGAAGTCTTCCAGGGGAACACTTTACCCACCCTGAAATGCTGATTAATCAAAATCAGAACATTCTGTGGGAATGTGTCTGTTTTAACAAACCTTCTGACAAAACACAGGCACATTTCCAAACTCGCTTGCCAGGCAGGTTTCAGTCAAAAGCCTGCCCAGTTTCATGCCAGCTTGCCAACCCAGCTCCTTAGCAGTCTGCCCAGCAGTCTGCTGGGAAGAAAAAATGCCAGGCCTTCAGATTTCCCAGTGCTAGGGCAGCCCACTGAATTAAGTACTTCAGTGTTGGGTGACCCTGGGCTTGCAGGCTGTTCATCACAAAGCTAGAATGGTTATCAACCTGAAAGGCAGGCAAGACCAGAGCTGCCTGTCCCAAGAAGGGCAAGATAGATGTTTGACAAGGAGTCCTGTAATAGGAGCAGTAAATGAAGGGTGAGGAGTAGACAGGTTGCATGAAGGACAGTGAAATATCTATTTCCTTCAGCTCTAATTAGTGAGCAGACCTGCAACTAACCCTCTTTTGGTGGAGTTTCTGTTCTGGATTCAATACCCATTGAGAAGGTGGGCACTAAATTGGTTCAATTATTAGAAGACCCCTATCAATTAAAGTGTCTGGGCATGTAAAGAACTGTTTCAACTTTTTTTTCTCTCTAAGTTCAGTTCAACTCCTTCCTTTGCTGGGGGGAGTAGAACAGTAGAGTCCCTTTTTTGTCCTATGTGTGCCTGTACTAAGCCCAGTTTACTGATGTGTACTGCAGAGCGACATCATATGTGTGGATAGTAGACCAAGTTCTTCCCAGCAGCAAAGGATCATCATGTTCACAGATCTGTGATTGCCCCAAGAACCATCCAGAGGGTTAGTGGAAACTCAAGCAAGCTATCCTAATTGTTTTGTTTTGTTTTGTGAGTTTTATTTATTGTTTGTTTTTTTGCTTTTTTTCCTGTTTGTTTGGGTTTTTTTGTTTTGTTTTTTCCTCAAGAACAACTCAGAAATGCAAAATAGGAATAGGAAATACATTTGGTAAGGTATTCTGATAGTGGTAGTCATAGTGGTAGTCCATCTTTACTTGCAACTTTGGAGTCTCTTACTGCCTCTCCATCCTTTAAAGGATGTCCTGCAATGGGAGAGAGCATAAAAGACCTTTACAAAGGCTGATGAGTATCACTGCACTTCCATCAGTTCTCAAACTACACATCTCCCCACCATCAGCTGCTTGCTTCATCTCAAGTTTTCTGAAGGAAACCAGTTCACAAACTGTGTGATCATGTTGCCTTAGCCTGGGATAGGAATGAAGGTTGAGACTCTGTGGCTGAGAAAAAGGTCTTGCTAAACACTTCTTTAAACAATCTTTTTTAATAGGTGTTATTGTTTTCTTTCTGTTTATGAGGCAATATATCCTATTCCAAGAATAATAGTGGAGGAACAGTAAACAAAAATGGCAAATTGGGGCTTTGGATGACAAGTGTTCTTGACCACTTTATTGCATTCCTGTTACTGAGCAGTGTGCTTAACTAACACCAATTCATCTCCATGAGAATTGTTGACAGAAAACCAAAACAGCTTTGTGTTAGAGAATAATATGTCAGTCTGGAAGGAATTGTCCATGCTTATTCTTCTGAGACTTGACGACGTCCTTTCACGGACAATTAGCCCAAGCAGAATTTATCTCAGGTATACAGGGCAGGAATACAGCTGCATCAACTACCATTTAGCTGACGTTTGTAACAAAACAGTGCTTCTAAGCTCCCACAGCTTAAGGCGGTGTGTGCTGTGCCTTCTAGAAATATATTCATTTTAAAAGAGAAAAAGCTCATGTTTGAGAAGACTATTGGTACCAAGGAAATAACATTTTAGTCTCAAATGTGTTTGGAGCCAAACACAAGTAGAATCATTGCCCTTAGAACTTGTAGGGATTATGGAGGCAAATTCCATGCTTATTTTCACAAATTGCATGGACAGCATTTGAGACTTGGCCTAGATAAAGGAATAATCTCTAACTCTTTCCATGTTTGCTTGCTGTTGAATATTTTCAGGAAGTCTTGCTTTGCTGACCCCTCTTTTTCCTCAGACTTTTTTCTGGGGACATTTGACAGGATATTTAGTTTATGGATCTTTTCATAGTCATCACCACCAGTAGTGGAAGTCTGGTTCCCTTGACTTAATTTTGGACCATGGTTCTCTCGCTGCTCAGTAAGAAGTTCACACATAATATTTCACATCTCAAATCAAACCAGTGCAACTACAACAGCTTTTGCCCCTGGACAAAGACCAACACTTCTCAGCTTTGTCATTCTCCCTTTCTGGTGTCTTCCTTGTATGAACATGAGGAAAGGTACCTCAGAAGCTAACTTAACAAATCTCAAGAAAATTTTCCTCCAGGATGTGTCATCACTAGCAGACACAAACAACAGATTCCACCAAGTTCTGAGGGGAGGCTGGGTGGATTGCAAAGATGTGCCATGTGCAGGCAACAGTAATGGCAGAGAAAAAACCTCCATCCCTTCAGTTCATCGCCTCATTCCTTTTTGGCATGCCACAATTCAGCTTTTAGAGCTAATTCAAAGAACTTCTCTAATTTCTCTAACATAAAAATATTTCACTAACAATAGTAGGTAAGCCTAGCTTGCCACTAACACTACAGACATTTTGAACTATTACTCTACTTAGTGTACTACTTCCAACCTTTGTCCTGTATTTAAGGCAGCTCTATGTAAAAGCAAGATTACAGTCAAGCTTAATGGTTTTTTATGTGTTTTCTTTTCACATATTACTCTTGTTAGCAGCAGGTCTGAAGTCATAAATAAATTATTTTTTTCTGTAGAGAAGATACTTTTAACTTTGAAGTGTTGCAGCCACATAGGTATATGCAACACTAAATCAGGATTTCCTGTCCTCTAGTTCCAGTTAGTTTCGTAATAAATTTTATCCATGTCTATCTGTTTAAACATAAGAGATTGGTACTGAATATTCTTGAGGCACTGGTGTTTATGCATGAACAACAAGAGTATGATAGTTGAACAGATTAACACACTAGCATGAACAACAAGAGTATGATAGTTGAATAGATTAACACACTATATTTGCATTTCCTATCTAAAGGAAATACATAGACATTGAGACATGAGGTACCTCTGAAATAGCTTTGTTTAAAGACTGCTAAGCCTGAATGGCTTCATAGGGCCACATATTCTCCAACCCTGCTCTCTTACTACTCTTAACTATTTTTTGCATTTGACATTTGTTTCTTGCATGAAACAGAATGAAGCAAACTGTGTATACAATATTGTATCATACTTATTTTTAGAGAACTACCTTTTAGCAAGCTAGTAAGTAGGTTTTTCTGTGTAGTGTTTTATGAAGGAATAAGAGTGGTTCAGGATATGTTTGGACAAAGGTTTGAGGGTTCGACCTAGATGATCTTTAAGGTCTCTTCCAACTCAAACCATTAGTGTTGGGTTTGTGTGGCCAAGTTTTGGGGGGTCGG
>VZTB01000770.1:0-11590 GCA_013397245.1 Thryothorus ludovicianus | reverse complement strand
TTGTGCTACTCCATATAATTAAAGAATCTCATTCATTAAAGTAATTCAGAGCAAGTATCTGACAACTATCAGTTAGAGAGGCCAGAATTCCAGGTCATCAATGGGAAGCCAAAAGACCTTTCTGAATACCAAAGCTGAGAGCTTCAAGGCAAAATACTAAGACAAAACATGATGGTGTAGACTGCAGGAAATAACAAATACATTAGAATAAGTAAAAAAGTAGGTATTACTTTTATGCATGAAATGCTATACTGGAATACATACGCCTGGAACACTTTACAAAAACCAATGCAATCTAAAAAGCTAAATGTACCTTCCCTCTTCACTTCAGCATAACTTCTACATTTTTTAAAGATCTTAAGAGCTAGAAAGAATATCAAAATACATAAAATTAAGAAGCTTTAATGAGCATAAAGAATTTAGACTTCAATGAAGTGTCTTGGATGGATCTTCTACTCTGAAGCTGCTCCACATGTGAAGAATTAACTTTTTTTCTATCAGGACTATTGGTGAACTAGAATTACTCACAACTTGAATTGCCTGCCCAGGAATTTGAAACACTTACAAAATTCACTCGGTAATGAGCAGAAGTTCAAGGAGCATCAAAAAAAGAAAAGTTAAAAAAAAAAAAAAAAATTAAAAAAAAAAAAAAAAATAGAAAAAAGGGAGGGAACAGAGGAGAGGTAAAAGAAAAATTAACCAAAAAGGTAACATTTTATTTATAGTCACTTAAGGCAGAATACTTGAAAGGAGAATGGAACTAAAATGATGGACAAGTCACCAAGACAACAGATGATGTTAGTCTAAAGAAGTAATACTGACTGTTTATAGCTTGTGTTGCCATAATTCTGATGGGAATATATGAAACTACATTAATGAGAAAATACTAAAATAAATGTATAGTAATCAAATAAAACCAAACAAATTTTAAAACGCCTAAACAGCACTTAAGATGTGTTTACAGCTGTTCCCACTCAAAAAATAACTATAAAACCACAGAACAATGACAGTAGAAACTTATACAATTCAATGTATAGAAAAGAAAATCATCCAATAGAAGCCTGCATTTTGCTATTAAAGTTTGGATCTTAGAAAAATAAAGGAGAAAAGGGGGAATATTTAATATTTGCAAAAGCTCAAAAAAAGGAAAAAAGCAGTAAGATACTGCAAAACAAAAGGCTTAATTATTATTTTAGACTCAGAAAATATATCTGACAAGTAACAGTTTCTAACGTGGTGCAGTATTAAAGCTATTAACAAGAAGGAAGTAAAAGTAGATTTATAATGGACTGAAAAATGATAATTAAGAACAAAATGAAATCGGAAACATTTTTAATATTTAAAAAAAAAAAGACAAGAATGTTATATGGAAGATTGCAAGTAATTGAAACAATCTCAATCTGCAGCACTTTGCTTGCTAGTGCTCTTGAATTTTATTTTAATGTGAAAGCAGTATACTATTTTGATACCAGATACCAGTATACTATTTTGAAACGTAGTGAGTTTTAATCTTCCAAAACTAAGATTCTTAACTTAGCATTAGTATGTATGTGTTACTTTTGTTCCTGTGACCGAAAGGCAGGGGAGTTAAGGAAGTGAACCAAAACAGAAAAAACTCAGCTGAGTGAGAATTTGGGTAACAGGAAGTAAAAATGTTTTGAGGACATATCATAAAAATACCCTGGTTTTTATCAAGGTATTATCCAGCTCCTGACACTATTTTAAATCACACTTACTTTATGACTCAGTACCTACTCAATTAAAGTAAGAAAATACTAATAGGCTAAAAGGACAAAATTCACAGAAATCATTATCATTTCCAAGATGGTGGGGAGATGAAAGCACAGAGTATCCTAAATGAAGTATTTCCTTGGAAAAGTAAGTAGACTACTAAGAGCCCAGGTCACCACAAAACTACAACACAGATGTGGCAGAACTATAAGAAGGGAGATTTCTTTTAGAACAGTCTATACTTCTGCATTACAGAAAAAAGTTCTAAAGAAAACAATCCTTTAACTGGATCTCTGTTTGTTTTTACAAACATAATAATTCTGACACACTACAGCAAAGACACACAGCATATTTTAAGTATAAGGCCACTAAGCCACACTATACCTTCTTTAAGCAGGCTATAGCAGAAAAGGCGAGCTCTTTCCAAATCTCCCAATTGTCGACAAATTCCTGCATAGACTCGACACAGAGCCTGACTGAAACTGTAATTTGTGGCATTCTTCTGAGCCTTCAACTTACTGAGAATAACATGCAGCAGGGACTCTGCTAAATGCTGTAAGACACAAAATACACTGTTAGACTGTTACATAGTTAAGAATACTTGACAACATTGTTGTAGTATAACAAGTAAAAAGAACTACTATCTTATTTGCAAGAATACTGTTTGCATACATATAAAAATGCAGGAAAGTAAATCAGAGGCAATCAGTGAAAGAAAAAAGAGGGAGGAGCAGACAACTTCACAGAATACACAGGCCATAAACAAATGAAGAATCTGGCTATTGTTTGAATATAAATTGTTTAGTTATGTGATTAACAACAATCTTCCTCAAAGAGCATGGAGAATAATGACAAGTAGAAGGAATGAAGAGAGGAATAGTGATAGGTAGAGTAACCCAAATAACCTAACCAGAGCAAAGGTAAGCACCCAGACTTAGCTACTTCCAAAGATGCCACAGAAGGGCAAACAGCCCATTGTCCAGGTGTGAGATTTACTAGGTAAGTTAACAGCAGTCTTCTCCCAGATCACTGTATACATGGCAGGAAATGGGGAGGAGATGCCTAGAGTAACATGGGACTCAATATGAGATGCAAGGAAAAAAAATTTTGGGATTATGCAGACTGTGCATGACCTACCAGAGGGTGCTTAGAGGGAGACCTAAAGGTGGGGAGTAGAATGAGTGGTTTAGGAGTTAGCTGCTGGAGAGTACACCATTCAGACTGTGTACCTGTAGACAACAGGGATTCCAAGTGTTAGCTTTGGGAGGAACCAGAAGGTCTAAGCCAGTTAGAAAGACCATGAGTCTGAGGGCCAGACACAAGTCTGGACCAGCTCCTGGAGGAATGTGGGTACACTTCTGTGTCTGTAAGTTTGTCAGTGCATGAGACAAGTGGGAAGAATATCAGTCACTTACTGAATATACTGAGTGCCTAATGTTAGCTGCTGGAGGAATCCGTATTTTCTGTATATATGCATATATGAATGTATTTTCCTCTACCAGGATTTCAATCTGATTAGTCAGACAAGGGAATAAGAGTAGGTGTGTACTCTACTAGGAGTATGTACTTGGCCTTGCTACTGGCTGGACCTCAAAAAAATAAAGCTACAAGCCTTGCTTATATGAAGTTACCAGACTTGACAACTCCTAACAAAGATGAGCGGAGATCTTGGTAGCAACTTCTGAGGCGAACTTAATTACGTGCAAGGACTGCTAACAGGACATGCATCAATTGGTGAATTGCTCTGCTGTAGACTACAAATTATCTATGAGAAAGATGGCAACTGAAGCAAAATTTTTCAAGATTGATGCTAAGGAAGCTCTGAGAAAAAAAATAAGGGAAGAATTTTCCAATAAAACTAAATTTAATAACCTGATGTACAATAGTAAAGATAAACATCGAATGAAATTATATACCAGTATATACAATGAAGTCTATATTTTTTATTTAAAAAATAGAGTAATTTTGGAGAAACTCCTACAACTGTTAATACTATCCACTCCAAAAAGTGCTGCAAAAATAAAGTGGTTTATGTATACATGAGAAAATAATATGTATTTATAAATGCAGTTTTGCACCTTGGACACCACTGAACAGTTTTTTGTGCAGTTCTGTATTTTCTTATGTTATACAAATTTAGGTTTATAATAACCTTTCAAGACTACACTTTGGCACAGGAGATTGCCAGCACAATTGAGATCTCAAATACTACAACTTATATTTTTTCCATCTGCTCAAAAGTGATTATTAAACCATAAAATTTAAAATTATGCTACTTACCTTGTTTTTTGTACCAAATTCATAGACAACATCTCTCTCTTCATCTCTCATTACTGGAATCTTTGAGATATTACCAACAAACACTTGACTTTTAATAACTGGTAACAAGTCAAAACAGGATTCAGCAACTTTCTTTAATGCCATAGAAACTTTCTGGCAGTCAGGATCCTTCTTTCCTGGTAGTGATTCTTCCAAATCGGAACTGTGTGATGAACCACTGATTTCGTAGCTTTTATCACAGAAAGCCTCCTGCATTTCAGAGATGGTATTTTTAGCATTTCTGACAGTAGTAATATCACTGGGCTCCATCCTTGGCAGTTCACTGTCCAGCCTCAGTCTTTTGGCACTTTTTGGCATAGATACCTGCAATAGTGTCCTTTTCTCAGGATGATTTGATGACCTTGAAAATAATCGCTGATTTTGCACATCTTTGTCTTCATCTTTGCTACTATCAGATTTCAAATTGCTGCCAGCCTTAACAAAAGCAGTTGATGTAGATGCAATTGTTTTGAATCCACCTGTTTGAGACATAGGTCCTGGCAAACTTTGGCTGTCTGAAAAACCACATCGGTTAAGCTGAATATTGCCTTTCAGAATATTTAGTGTCCTTGCCCTTGCAGACAGTTCTGGATACATAGTGTCCAATATTTTCACGGAGTTCTCTTGAGGAGCACCTGGTTCAGCACTAACTGCTGCAAAGAGAGGAAATCTTCCTGGAACGGGAAGTGCGTGCTTTGGAATGGAAGTACAAAATTTCAACGGTGAGGAGTGACTCATTCTACCTACTGCCATTTCTGAGGGTGAGGGAGGAGAAAATAAAAGAGCAGATTTTACTGTTGGAGTATCTGTTAATGGAGACATGAGAGGAAGAATAGGAGTTTCCCGTAGTGGGGATATCAGGTCATCAAGAGGCGAAAGCAAAGAGGAGTGACCTGGAGAAGATATTACTGGTGGGACAGTACAGGCAGCTTTTGGAGGAGTAGCCATCAGAGGCAGTAGCAAGGGGGGCAGGGGAGGACCTATCTCTTCCCTGATTTTATTTATCATCTCAGATGAGCATTTTGTTTCCACAGAAGTATTAGCATTTGCAAGAACTGGCCGAGTAACTTTAAGAGTCTTTGTTTTTCTTTTACCTTGAAAGAGTCTCTTGGATAGCTTGGTATGCACTACTTGAGCAGCTGTCTTGGTAGAAACAGTCAAGATTTCAGATGCATCTTGCTCTTTACACTTCAATTTATTGCTCTTTTTGAGAGCACAACACTCTGATTCCACCATATTTAATTTCTCTACTGTCTTTTGTGGTTCAGAAAGCTGCCCAACTGTTTGACAACTGCACTTTACATCAGAGAGGGTTGGATTTGGAAGATATTTGAGTAAAATTTTTTTTCTACCACTATCTATGAAAACATTAGTGCTGCTTTCTCCTGTGTTGCAAGCAGTGTAAGTTTGATTATTATTATTATTATTATATTCTTCAAACCCTGAGACCCCCATATCAACACTGTGTAATAGACTTTGTTCCCTATTTGACTGAAGTTGTGCAGAATCATTTTCTTCTAAGAAACTGCCAAGTGCTAACAATCTTGTATTTAATTTACTGGTTTTTACAGTCAGCCTGCAATTTTCTGAGAATCTGCTTAACATCTTGAGTAGTGGTAACCTATGTTTTGAAGCATTTCGCATCACAGGGCTTTCTTTTGATGTTCCAGACTTTAACAGACTTTCCTCACTGTGACTGATGCATCCGGCTATGTTAGACTCCACCATGAGTTCATTAGCACTCTCAGTATTTTCAGAAGTTATTAACATACATTCCATTTTCCAAGAGGCTGAGTCTTCAGGATAACCCTTCCCAGATACTTCATTTGCAGTATCTCCAAAGTTGTTTGGATCACAGTGTGTATTCATATCTACTACAGTGCCTGCTTTTAGGTGACTAACTGTAAAAGTATTTCCTGGGTCCATCACTGAATGAAGCTCACATACTTGGTAATCGGAATCAACAATTGCACCAGTTTCCAGAGCATCCACTGCAATTCTCCTGGAAGGTCTCAGTTTGTTTCTGAACATTGGAACAAGTTCAGAATACTTCACATACTTAACTTTCTGTATAGAACAGTCTTTCTCTTCAGAGTCATTGCTCTGCTCTGGCCTATCAAAATCACTTTTATACCTCATTATGGCATTTTCCACAGAACCCTCAGAACCATTCAGTTCTTCACTTTCTCCTCTATCTGTTAGTGAACCAGTTCTAGAAGGATCTATCCTAACCATCCACATAGAAGTCCTGCATCCTGATTCTTGACAACTAAACTTTTGGAGGAGAAAAGCATTCTTCTTGTAAGAGTTTGCACACATGATCTGTGATTTAACAGATGCCTGAGGTTCTTCATCTACTGGCTGCTCCTTATCTGAAGGTTTCACTTCATTTTTGTGTACATATTCTCTCTCAGAGCAGTCCAGTTCTTTGCCCATATTGACTTTCTTAGCACCCTCTCCTAAGTTTTCTGAAGAACAGTTAAACGTATGACTCATAATAGAATTTGCATGTCCCTTGTTTTCCCAAGTATAGGAAAAAGAAGCCTTTCCTGTGAAGTTAGTTTCAAGGAAACCAACAACTTTCTGAAGACTGAAATTTGGATCAGGAGGTCTTGTGGATTCCAAGCCAATTCCCACCTGAAGAGGAGAACTGGTTTCCTCATTATTTATACAGCATTTCTCAATGTCCATTTGAGTAGAAAAAACCAAGCCACTTCTATAATCCATTTCTGAAGTAGGCTGACAAATGATCTCCACAGTATTATTTTTCTTCACAACATTCTTTTCCCACTTCACTGAACTGGAACAAGTCTCAGTCACTAATTCCTTGCTGTGTTTATTTACTTTCCCTTCTATTTCATCACATTTAGCATTTTCAGTTATCGAGAGCTGAGTCAGAGGTTTTGCAAACCTCTCCTGAGAAGTAGGATTACTTTCTACGATAGATTCAATAGTACTTCTTCTTGCTAACAACTCACTGCTTTCCCCTCCACAATCTTCTGGATTAACTTTGACTTCAGCCTCTAGAGATTCAAACACTCTAAAGTTTTGAGATTTGGACTGCCCACATTCTAACGGATTGCATAAGATTTCACCTTTCACTTCTGTGAAATCTAACACAGAGGATTCACATTTAGCTACACTGCTTTCTGCACCAACAATGTGTGCTGTCTTTGGTAATGCAAGTATATTTCCCAAGTTTGACTTCCTTTTAGACAAATTACTACCATCTTCCTCATGATGTGGGTTGCTTTGTAAATATACCCCCTCCTTTATATCTACTAATTTTACATTTTCTGCACTATGGAGTAGCTCTGACATTTCATCTACTTCTAGAACACTTTCTCTGTTAAATTTCATAGCTAGTTCAGTGGCTGGAGCTTTAGTTATATTCATGTCTTCAATTTTGAGCTGTTCATCTTTTGGAAAGTCTGACAATGAAGTTCTGATTCCTTCAGTAGCAGATACAGGTAAGTAATGCCTAGAGACTTTAACAGTGTCTGGTTCCCATTCTCTGTTCACTTGATCTTTTGTTTGCACATGTTGTTTCTCCAGAATCTCTTCACTGTCATACTTCACTTCAGAGGACTGAGAGTGTGCAGAGATCTCAATATCTCCAGCCATGTTAGTTAATTTGATTCCATTTTTTGATTTATTTTCAACCACTTCATTTTCTATCAACATATCAGGTTTTTCCTCAGCATCTTCTCTTTGAAGCACAATGCGTTGCTCAGATGGCGAATGACTAACACTTTGCAGAACAGATGCTTCTCTGGGAGCTTCTCTCTGTGCTACTAATTTCTCTCTCTCTGCATACACTAATTCACCACATTTTTCATGTGCACTCTTATTATCAACAGTTCTAATTAATGTTACATTCTCCTCTGTTTGCTCTACCACACTACATTTTTTTTTCTGATTCTGAGGCCTGATGCTTTGTAACATAAAATCTGCTGAAGAATCTCCCCCTTCACTGTCCATGTCCTCACCATCTTCTTTCTGTTCTTCCATGTCTTTTGGTTTGTGTGCTGTTGCTCCAGTTAGTTCTCTGTTCTCAGTTTCCATATCCTCAGAATTCTCCTCCAAACAATCTTTGTTAGTTTCCATGTTTGTAGTTAGAGCAGCACCTTCAGCTTGCTTGCTGTCAGCATCTCTCTCCTCCTTGCTTGACATCTTTGGACTGATATGAATATTCCTTTCATTCCAACTCAGATTAAGTGAGATGTCTGCATCAAAACCATGCTCAGATGATTTGCACTGTCTGTTACACTCATCGCCGGGGCTGATTACATTACAACTCAGAGGCTGATCTTGGTCTTCTTGTAAAATCGTCTCCACTGCAGAAGTACTGCAATCATCTTCTTCATCACTGGAATCTGTGACTTCTCCCAACAACATATCCTTCAATCAAAAAAACAAAGTTAATAATCTAAACCCTAGTATCAATTTTAGGACCTACTTTTCTAAACAAGTACACTTAAGTCCCTTACATGCAGTGGTTTTGAGAGATTAAGGCTGGTCAACAAAATTACAACCTTCTCCATAGTAAATCAAAGTAGCTCTGTAAAAAGCAGGAGACTTCTTTATCTACCTACTTGCATTCTAAAATTACTGGAAAAGTGCATTTGAGTAGCCTTTAACTTTCAAGCTCTGGAATTTTGCTATGGAAGTTATGCTTACATTGAACACAGATTGGGAGTTTTAAGTCTGCACCACTATGAAATCATGACAGCAAGTTGAGACATAGGTGACTGTACTGGTTTTAGCTAGGACAGTTAATTTTCTTCACAGTAGCTACTGTGGGGGTATATTCTGGATTTGTGCTGGAAACAGTGTTAATAATATAGAGATGTTTTCATTATTGCTGAGTGGTGCTTGCACAGCATCAAGGGCTTTTCTGCTTTTCCTACTGCCACACTGGTGAGGGTGCTGGGTGTGCATGGGAAGTAGGGAGGAGACACAGCTGGGATAGCTGACCCCAATGGACCAAAGAGACATCCCATACTGTTATGCCATAATGCTGAGCATATAGAGAGGGAAAGAAGGAAGGGTGGCACATTTGGAGTGATGACATTTTTCTTACCAAGTCACCATTATGCATGATGGACCCCTGTTGACCTGCCTGCTCATGTGAAAGAGTGAATGAATTCCTTGCTCTGCTTTGCTTGTGTGCACAGCTTTTCCTGTTAAACTGTCTTTATCTCAACAAACATGTTTTTTCACTTTTACTCTTCTGATTCTTCCCACGATCCTGCTGGTGGGGAAGCCAGCAAGTGGCTGTGTGATACTTAGTTGTTGTAGGGGTTAAACCACGACACATATACTTCTGAAAATTGTTTTTGCTCCCTTCCACAGGCAGTATGCTACAAGGTTAAAGAAGTATCCATCTGGATCTAAACACACAGAGACCCTTTCAGTGGATGAGTAACTAATATTGACACAAAAAAGCCCCAAAAAACCCCAGAAATATAAAATCATGATTTCTTCAGTAATTTTAAGACAAAATTAGGTGTCAAGACAGATGCATCCTGAAACTCACCTGTGTAGCCAGTGGTGAAAGCTCTACTGGAGAAAGTAGAGCAGGGAGAGGTCTGGCCCAGTTCAATATATCCATCACATTTCCACCTGGGTCTATCTGCTCCTCATCGGAAAAGCCTGAAGTGCCGTGCTCCCTGTCTGTCTGTATTATTGCATCTACAGTTTTATCCTCACCACTGTGCAGACGTTGTTCAGTAGTCCTGTTCTCAGCACAATCATCTCCAAAAGGCTCAGTACTTGTTTGAATTGCCATTGCTCTTACAGAATTTTGCTTTACAGCATTTCCCACTGAAGAACACCAAGGAAGCGTCTTGCTGTCACAGTTTCTGATCTTTTGGTGGATTTGTACAGTATCTAAGGCAGAAAAATATTGTTAAGAATTTTTCCCCTCCCATTTTTGTTTACAGAGATAAAATATAGTAGTAATAAAAATGTAATACTGTATTTTCAAGTGATGTTTCCATAGAAGATCTTAGTCACTTTGAGAAATGCTTTCCTTATAGAGATGTGATGTTGCTCACAATTATTTTTTCATGAAAAAGGCATATGTGTGTGCAGAGAGCTTCTCCCCAAACACTTTCTGACTTGGATCATTAAAGTGTTCCAAAAAGTGTATCAGGAAGGATCATTCTTGGTAGGATTGAAGGTCCATATGTTATATTTCAGTCTTTGCCCAGTAACTCACAGTCATGAAAAGCAGGACGACCATGTACAGACATTTCCCACTCAGGCTGTAATTCTCAGCTAAAAGCAACCTGCATGTTTGAGCCAGCAGCTGTACTTCAAAGCGAGTTACAATTATACCCTGCCATAAATTCAACAAGGAGCTCTTAGCTACACTTCTAGTTTATGATTTAATATGCATATACTTTTAAATTGTTTGTTCTTTAAATCTAGAGTCTAATCACACAAGATTTTGTCTTTAATGATATTTAGTCAAAGCTGAACCCTTAAAAAAAAGCACCACCATGTATCCTATGCACAAAGGAGTCTGAACAATTAAGATAAGGATACTGAGCAGCTGACAACTCTTTCAAGATGTCAACAATACAGTTTTAGTCATTCTAACAAGAAAGTATGTCCAAATGCTCTGTGTGATTCTTTGCATTGTACTTTTGTTACTTTCAAATCACAGTTTTTACTATTACACATTAACTCATTTATTATGCAGACAAAATACATTCATCTAGGAAAATCTAAAGACAAATAATTTAAATTTATTATAATTGTGCTAAATACTCCCAAAAGGGAAAAGATGGCCCAGTTTCCTGAAATATAAGTTTTATTATTTTATAAAATGAAACTATTACCTCCAGTAAGACAGTAGAAATCAACAATTTCCAAACCCCAGTGTGTCATATGGAACTAAAATCTACTCTGTAGTATTTGCAATTCTTACATGACATTGTATGTGTGATCTTGTTTAGTGTTCATAAATACTACTGGACACAAAATCAGCAGTATTCAAGCAAGAGATCAAGCCTGTTCTGTGTACACAATAGTACTGTCTGCAGTGAACCACTTGCATTTTGTGACTAGATTTTTCGACTAAATTTTTCCTTAAACAAGCTAGTTTAGATTTAAAGGAGAAACTGCTGTTAAGCAATTTAACTGTGGAGGTAGGGTAGTGTGCCAGTTTTCACCATAAGCTGAAAAACGCTGAAAGTTTGTTCAGAATCTTTGTTCAGAAGTCCAGCCCCTGAACACACACTCTCACACCCCTGCTTCACACTGCTGGACTTCAGAATCTTCTAGGAAGAAGATTGTACATGTCCAGAACTACTCCTGGAGGAGATATTGGGATGTTTACTGGAAGGATGAACATTATAAAAACCTCAAATTTTGATGCTTATGCAAGCCACCACCTCTGATGGACTTTCACTGCATATCACAACCATAGACCACGATCATCAACACCTCACTGTAGCCATAGGTGGTAGTTATCTCTGTCTTTTCTCCTCTATCTTTTTTCTTTGCAGTTTTCCTCTCTTAGGGTGATCAT
>VZTB01000760.1:9524-20585 GCA_013397245.1 Thryothorus ludovicianus | reverse complement strand
TAGCATCAACCCAGGACAATGGCAAAAAAGAAGAATAGTGTCAAACAACAGAACTGATGACATTGGCATGTTTTCTTTTTTGCCTTGAAGACAAGACCGTGGTCATGCAAGAAACCATGGGGAGAGAGTGGTTACAGAAAACTGAGAGTTCTGCTAACAAGTTCATGTCATGCTATAATGGCTAGTACTTAGAAGACGTGGGCCAATCTTCATATTTTTGCACAGCTAAATATAGATAAAAGTCAAACCTGACTATAATGAATGTGAGATAAATGTTCAAAACTTTCCAGTTGTATCCTGGACAATATCAAAAGAAATGGGACCAGAAGGTCAAGCAAGGTGATTCTACACCTTTATTCCACTCCTTTGAGACTTCTGCACTTGGAGTACTTGGAGTGCCAGGGTTTCCAACATTAGAAGGATGTGGATCTGAGAGTCCGGAGGAGGACACAAAGATGCTCAGAGGGCTGGAGCACTTCTCCTGTGAACACAGGCTGAAAGAGTTGGGAGACCTTATAGCAGCCTTCTAGTACCTAAAGAGGGCTTCAAGAGAGCTGAAAAGAGATTTTCCACAAGGGTGTATATAGTAACAGTAGAGCATGTAAGAGTTCTTAAACTGAAAGAGGGTGGGTTTCTGACAGGCAAAGATTGCTTCCTCTGAGGATTCTGAGGCAGTGGAACATGTTGTCCAGAGATTTGTGGATACCTGTGGTGGTTTCACTCTGGCTAGATGCCAAGTGCCCACTAAAGTTGCTCCATCATTTCCATCCTTAACTAGAGGAGAGAAAATGTAACAAACATAAAGGAGTTGAGACAGGGACAGGGAAAAATCATTCACCAGTTACTATCACAAGAAAAACAGACCTGACTTGGAGAAGTTAACTGAATTTATTACCAATCAAAATTAAATAGGATAAGTTAAAACAAAAAAATAAAAAATCCCAGAAACACCTTCACGCCACTTCTCCCTTCTTCCTGGGCTTAACATCATTTCTAAATCTTTACCTCCTCAACCCCCAAGGGAGATGGGGAATTGTCGCAGTGTGAGATCCCGGCTGTGTGACAACAGAGGTGTGACATACCCCCCGCAAGCCCTGCAGATCCCAGCTACCAATGGTCCATCACAGGAACAGGAGACATTAACACAGGTCGCAGCATAAAACCAGGATGTTTTATTACATCAACCCAAACACTTCAAACTCCCAGAGCCATAGACTGCAGCTGGTGGTGTGCAGAAGATTTTATACCAGGACTCTGGAGGAGTGGTTTGGGACAACTAACCAATGAGAGCAAAACTGGGGAAGTACTTGAGGTGGGACTAACATTTAACAAACCTATCAAGTAGAACAGGGAAGAGGAATAACACAGAGAAACAAATGGGACATTGAGTACCTCGGGATTGACATGGAAGGTTCTGGGGAAAAGGGTAGGGGTAGAAAGGATTGACAGCTTGGAGAGGGAGGAGATAGAGGCGTGAGAACCAATAGAGGATTCACAGTGGGTGGTCGGGTAAAAACCAGAAAGATTGAAATTTAACAGAACTGAATAGCAATCAGGGTAGAGGTATATTTTTGTCACATTGGATACAAATGAAGAGCTTAACACCACTCCAAAGGGTGGGGGAAGTACAGGTCTGGAGAAAACCAACAGCACAAAATATCACAGTACCAAAGCATCATAGAGCAACCAATAAAGCAATAAGCAAACCAAGAAAACCTGAAGAAAACACATCCCAACAGGGAATAGGGTTTAGGGTCAGTTCACCTCATGTTTTCTGCTGCCACTTCTTCCCCCTCAGGCTGTCATCCTTCCCTTGCTTCAGTAAGGGGTTTCTCCCACAGGAAGCAATCATTCATGAACTTCTCCAGCGTGGGTCCTTTTCACAGGATGCAATCCTTCAAAAACAGGTGCTCCAATGTGGGTCCCTCACAGAGTAACAAGTCTTATCAGCCAAACTGCTCCAAATGATCTCCCCATGGTTCTGTAGGGAAACTTCTCTAGCATGGAGCTCCCATGGAGTCACAGCTTTCTTTCATGCATCCACCTGCAACAGCATGCTACACTTTTGGGTCTCCTACTTGATCTGAAGTTGGATCTCTGGTCCTACATGAACCTTCATGTTCTGCATGAACACCTTCTGCTTCACCACTGTCTGCACCACAGACAATCTCAGCTCCAGCACCAGGAGCACATTCTCTCTCTCCTGCTTCATTCACCTTGGTGTTTGCAAAGTTTTTTTCTTTCACATATTCTCACTCATTTCTTCTCTGCTGCAATTACTTCTGCCAAGTAACTATTTTTATTCTTAAATATGTCATCACAGAGGCCTTTCTACATCTCTGATTGGCTTGGCCTTGTCAAGTTGTGGGTCTCTTGAAGGTGGCTGATGTTGGCTCTGCCACTCATGGGAGAAACTTCTGGCAGATTCTCACAGAAGTCATCCCTGTAGCATCCCCCTGCTACCAAAACCTTGCCGTGCAAGCCTAAGACAATGACCCATTCCTGGGAGTATTCAAGACAGGAGAGATGGGACTTTGAGCAACATGGTCAAGCGGATTGTCTTCCCTCTCACTGGCAGTGGAATTGGAACTAAATGGAGTTTATTTCACCCTAAATCATTCTATGATTTTCTGATCCTCAGTGAATCCTATAAAAAAAAAAAAACAGGGAGAGAGGGGAAGAGAGAGGGAGAGGGAGAGGAAGAAGGTTCATAGGGGGCAGGAGAAAGTTTAATAAACAGGATATTCAGAAATTAGTTAAAAATTTGAAAGAATTCAGATAATCATAACTGATCAATATTTCTAGAAAAACTCCAAGAATTTTGTCCTTTCAACATTCTTAGTTCCATTTCTGTCTTTGATTATGCCTCTAATGTCTTCTCAAAGCCTTTATTTTAAGTAATTAAGGATTTATAGATGAGGTCTCTAAATTGCAGTAAGTATTGTCTTGGAATGTGACATATATATATTTAGCTACAGATTAGGACTGAGTGGCTGTTAAAGTCTGAAAAGTCACTGAACTGACATTCAACCCCTGTCTTTCTCCATGAGTGTATAAACAGTGTGGATTGTGGAAGGAAAAACAATCCAGGGTTAGAACCAAAACTGTACTTTTATTACTTTACATCAAAGTAATTTAGAAAGTTGCTTTGCTATGAAATTGCCATAACTTTCTCATCTAAATGCTATAATTTCATTATGCAGGTCTTTAGTGTACCCAAACTTAAGTACACTGGCTCCTTGTGCACAGCTATTCATGTAAATGATGATGCAGCTAGTTTTATTGATACTTAGAGTGAAAATCATCTCATCTAACTTGAGTTTTCTATAATGTAGAAGTCTACATCTGAGACACATTCCCTAAAATCTCTTTATAGTTCCTCCAAGTGAAGCAAAGAGGCATTTTTAAGAAGCAATTTGTTCGTTCTATTTTAGGCTGAGATTAATTGTTCCCTACAGCTGGTTCTTTCTCTCTTTCTAGGAGTATAAAGGAATATATTAAGAATGCTTGGGGAACTTAATTTTAGCATAGATATTCAGAAGGAGATGTCGACATTTAGACAGAGGAGGCCTGCCGTCAGATTCTGCATAGACAAACATAACAAAATAGGCTGTGGTAGTTCCAATTCTGTCTTTGTTTTGCAAGTAGAAGTGCTATATTTGAATGAAGGCTTTAGCCAACAGAGCACTGCAAACATATTAATGAAGACTGCTGCACAGGGGGCATGTATATGTCTTTTTAAAGGTAAGCAAAGATTAGTGACCTAGGTTTCTAAAGAAGCATTAATTGCTAAAATGTTCTTTAGTATGAAATTGTTTTTCAAGTGATTTTGCTTTCTGGTTTCTCAGCTAAATTTTCCTCTTCTTGAGACAATCTGAAGTTGCAAAGTAGCTGAGAGCTATATAATTTAACTCTCTTTGGGTGGGATTTAGTTCAAGACGCTTTCATATTTTTCTTTACATATGAGATAGGTTTCTGAACTTCCGCTATGGCCAGTGGAAATGCTGGAAGTGTAACATATATGCATCTAAATTCAGAAATACTAAATCTTAGAAACACAGAATCATGAAAGTTGGAAAATGTCTTTAAGGACATAAAATCCAAAACTTAATTTAACAGTGGAAATTCCACCACTAACCCATGTTCTGGACAACCATGTCTTCACATCTTTTAAAAATCTCCAAGGATGGCAACTCAATAACATTCTTGAGCAGCCTGTTCTAGTGTTTGACAATCCTTGCAGGGAAATAGTGTTTCCTAATATCCAAACTAACACTACCCTGATGCAATTTGAGACCATTTCCTCTTGTCCTATTACTTGGTACTTAGCTGAAGAGCCCAATACCACCTTGTTACAGCCTTCTTTCAGGCTGCTGTGCAGAGAGCACTAAGGTCTCACTTCAGCCTTCTTCTCTTCTGGTTAAACAACACTAGATTTTTGTTGTCCTTGATACATTGATCCAGCCTGTCTGATCCCTCTGTGGAACCCTCCTACCCTCCAGCAGATCTACATTCCTACACAAATTGGTGTCATCTGCAAAAGTATTGAAGGTCCACTCAATCCCCTCTTCCAGTTCATTGATAAACTAGCCCTAAAGCTGAATGCTGGAAGATTGAACTTGTGACAGATTGCTAACAGTAATTATAATCACCACCACTCTTTGAGTTAATGACTGTGCTGTGAGAGATTAAACAAATCTGTAAGTTATAGCGGATGACAATTCACAAGATTCACTATTCTCTATTTCAAAGAAACAACAGGGCCAGATTAAACAGGTCTAGTGCTCATCCCAGAGCTTTTAAATGATTGAGGTTTGAATCATTGCCAGTAAATTAAGGCAGTATATGAAGCTCATGGCAACTATCCATGTTTCTAAAAACTAAAATTTCAGAAGAAGTACTTTTTAATCCTTAACGTGGTTGTCAATATCTTCAGTTTGATGAGAAATTTGTCTAGAAAATATTATTTTGCTTTAATATGTGTTCATGAGCAAACTAAATAAATCTTCCCTTGGGCACATAGCTATGTGTTTTAATTTTGTGCTTTACATTTCTGAACAGAGGTGACCTTTTTTTTGTTTTCTTTTTTTATAGGTAGCACCTAGTGGTTTTTCTTCAAGTTAACTAAAGATATAGTAGTTTCAGTTTAGTTCAAAAACATGACCATGACTGAAAATAGATGTTTGTTCAAAAGATACAGTAAAATAATCAAAAGAAACTGCATTTTAAAAGGATCATTGCTCAGATTCCTACTTTTGTTCATATAATCACATAAAACCTTTAACTGTGGCAATTCAGTAGCTAGCGATGTATAGATAGGTGTTTTATTGTTAGCTCAGTACTCTAAATTTACTGACTAGCAGGAGAAGTGTCACTTGGAGATAGTGGAATGAAAGACTAGTGATAATTATCAACAGGTCCCTTCTGCAGAGTAAAAAATTCTGACTCCTAACACATAGCAAATATAAAGCCAACCCCACAGCAGTTTATTAGTAAGTATTGGGCAAGGATGTGTTGGACATAGTTCCCCTTCTGAATTTTTCAAAAGAAATTTAAAGCTTTTGAATCTTCAGCTGACAATATTCTTTTCTGCTGTATGGTGCCATTATTATTCTTTTAAAATTGATCATAAACAAATCAAAATCAAAATGTGTCTTCTCTTTCAGAGAGAGTGGTTTCATTTTTTTTTTTCTCTATACCAGGTAATGAGAGAAGCTTTGAAATATTCTGAGTACTGCACACCAAAGTTGTGTGATTCATGGCTGTTCATGGCATCTATCCTATATAAATAGGATGTATGTTCTGTATGTGTCTTATGGTGCTGCTGCATATGCCTAAATATTTAGTTGTATTTGTGTAGACTAGAGGTAAGAGGGAAGCAAAGCAATCCATATTTTTAACTGTTTTCAAGTCTGTCCTACACTCAGAATTTATGGCAAACTCTAATTTTTTAATTTTTCAGAAGAGTAATTTATAGGTTTTAAATTTGTGTTCCATTTCAGAAGCTATGGAGAGCTAGCAAATAAACTAGTTTGATTGCCTAAGTATAGCATGATTTTTATACTGAAACAACTCATTCAGATTCTTTGGCGATTGANTTTTTTTGTCCTAGGCTGTATCTAAAGAGCATTGTCCTCTGTCCTACTGTTCATTTCCATGCAGGCTATAAAGAATATCTTTACAACAGTCAGCAACCTGATAAAGCTACTCAGACTTGAGCATGAAGTGGCTGAAGAGACAGAATTACTCAGTTATGTGAAATAAGTTTATTTATTCAAATAAACTTATTAATATACTCAGTTATTCAAATAAGTTTATAATTTCAGGAAAAAGGTGTGCTGCTTTTCTAATATAGTGAGGTTTCTTTACTGGAGATAAGTAAGCTCCCTTCAGTCTTGTCAACTGAACAAGACACAGAAAAAGTATAACTCTATTCTTGAATTTTAATTCTAACATACCTTAGCTAAAATCCCTTAACAGCTGAACTTCTTTGTCTTCCAAGAAGTCTGAGTAGCGTAGTTACTGTTAAAAATGCTATTGACACATTTAGAAATACCGAATAGATATTAAGCAAAATAACGTTTAATGTGTTCACCAAATAAATGGCTGCGTGGGTACAGATACATCTGCTATCTGAATTTGAAGTGTCATGTGAAGCAAGAGAAAATACCACTCTGTGTGATATCATTGAGAGAAGACACTAATCTGCTTGAACCTCATTGGCACATATTTTCACTACTCAGGCTACTGATTAGTATGTCAGAAGCCATATTCTGACATATTGTATTCTGTAATATTGTATTCTGTAATCAGAGCTGATAAGTCTCTCTTTCATAACTTAGTTAGATTATCTGAGTCTATCTCCACCAGTTGTCTATTCTTTTTTCAAATTATTCTTATTTCAAATGATGCTTGAAACATTCAGATGTCTTACACAAGTGGAAACAAACTAATAGAAATTGCTAAAAACTAAATTAAAATATTCTAATATAGACGACCTATAACTTCAGCAAACAAAGAGCAGGTCACATAAAACACTGCCAAAAAGGAATCCAAACTCTTTTCCTCCACAGCGACTCTATCCTAGTTCTGAAATAAGTTCTAGGCAGTGCACCCCACTGGCTGCTCCAAAGAGCAGGTTAATGATAAAAGAATAAGAACATAAATAAGACTGACACTGCTCTGACACTTCTTCCTTCCTTTTCTCTTCTATGCAATACCAAAGAAATAGCAAATGGTCAGTGTTTCTTCGATACTGAAGCTACACATTTTGTAACTCACATGACAATATAGCTTCTTAAATATGTGCCAATATAATCTTGAGGATCCCAATTGTCACAGTCTCTCCTGTCACTCAGGTTAATGTCTTTGGTCCCCTCTTTCATCTTTTTACTTGGCTTTGATAAGAACCTCTCAGTATCTGCATTCACTACCACCCTTTTGATTTCAGTGCTGCAGGTAGCACTTGTAATTTAAGACACCCTCTTCAAAGGTCTCCTCACTGATGACCTCAGTAAGTGCCTCAGAAGGTGATTCCTCTGTGCTCCTGTGGTTGGAAATCTATTAAACCTGAGTTAAATGAATCTTAGCCTCTAATAAATGAAAGCTAGAATGAACCAACAACCTTGGAAAATATTCATTGCCATAATACTTTCCACAGACTACAGGTTTCTTTTTTCTTTTGATGTGATTTTTTTTCCTTTCACATCTGAAATACTCAATGCCCTTACATGAGTTTTATCTCCAATTATTCTTGCATAAAAGCCATGCATATCTAGCCTAACATAATAGTGCTTCCCATACAGATGAAACAAGTCTATATAATTTCTTCCTCCAGAACAGATATGAAGAGTTGTTTTATCTCCAGGAAAATAACTTACTTCAAAGATACAGTACATTGATAAAGATCCATACAGGGTACAATTAGGAAAGAGGAAAATATGACGTATCACACTCAGGATCAAACTCAATGCATTCCATTACCTAGCCTGTGAAAAAGTCAGATGAACAAACATAGATTAAATATATTCTAAGCATGTGTAAACAGAGCACAGACTTACAGATTGCCTTCTAGAAATAAGAGATTGGTCTCATAAGTGCTAATATTTTCAAGGCAGATGTTGAATCTATCCCATACTTGATATTTGTGTCTAGAGTTGTGAAATCATGAAGATTGTATTTAAATTGAGATGCATGTGTAATAAAACAGGAAAGAGGAGAATACTTTGAAAACCCTGCTGTTGTTTTACTTTTAATCCAATAATTATAACCAAACTGTGTGGAATCAGCCTTGAGGGGGTTCAGAAGACTCAAGATTTGTGCAGGATCAGGTGCTACAATCTTATTTCAAACAGATTAAAAAGATAATTATCTAGTATGTACTACATAGGCCATTTAAACAGGCACCCTTCAAACTTTTGTGTTAGCCAGAGAAGTGGTACTTTAGCAGGTGCAGACTGATCTTGTGAAGGCTGTCTGAATGTGTCAATACTGACTGCCCTGTGACCAAGCTGGAGCTTTAGATATTTCACAAGTTCTATAAGGCCATTTCTATGTTTCAATTTCATATGGAGGTATCAGAGCTGGGAAAATGTGAAAAAAATTCAACTGTGCTCTATTGTCACATCAGACCTTTGGTCTTGTGCTTAATCTCCTTAATGAATTTTACTCTTGTAAAGCTTTAGGGATCAGATGAAGGATGTGCAAATCACAGAGACCCTCATTCCTCACCCACCCCCTCATCATGTTTAATATACCAAATCCTCAAGCTGCCATCCCAATTCATCTGTCAACATGCCACATGGGCTTTGTAAACTTCAGCATCTATACTGGATCCTTGCCATAATTCAACATGACAATTGGAATAAAGAAAGAAAAGAAAAGAAAAGAAAGAAAAGAAAAGAAAAGAAAAGAAAAGAAAAGAAAAGAAAAGAAAAGAAAAGAAAAGAAAAGAAAAGAAAAGAAAAGAAAAGAAAAGAAAAGAAAACCACCTATCCATGCTAGCTATACATTCAGGAAGTAATTTCACAGAGAAAACCCACAAAATATTTCTTCAGAGTGAGCTAACAAATTTCACAGTGCCATGGTAATATTTGAGTACATATGCAGAAGCCTGAAATATAACAAAGAGAGGAAAAGAAGCGCCTATGCCCAGGAGAAATTCACACAAGTATATAGGATGAAGATTATAATTTTTACTGCAGTAAAAACTAATATGCTATGAAAAGGCATACTGAAACAGATATCTCTTAGTCAGGATTTGTAAAGACATTTTCTAACTTATGGCACAATGTATCCTATTCCAGAAAATCTGTGTCTGTCATAACATGGTCCAATGTCTCAGCTTGTAAACTTTGCCAGTCATAATTCTGATTCTGGTAAGTTCTGATACTGTACTGAGTTGTATTAAATGAATTGTTCTTCATAAACCTGTTCCACAATTAACTCATTCAATAGCTGTGTAAAACTGCATACAAATTTCTCCATTCTGGAAAAAAAAAACAAAAAACTAACCAACTACTAAACCAAAAGTTTTTCACTTGGTCATCCAAAATGCAACAGGTCGCTAAGACTCAGAAACATTCCGCCAAGTTTTGCACCAATAGCAAGTTAACAGCATGGGAAAAAAGAAAGAATAAAGCAGTAAAAGAAAAAGGAAAGGTGGCAAGTGTACTTAGGAAGGCAAATAAATGCAAGAAGAATGACAAAATACAGAGGCATCAAAAGACAAAGCCTTCCAAGGCATACCATCTGGAACTTACCCGAGTCATGTACCTGGTCATGCCATGGGTGGATAGGAAGTCTGCCTCAGAGAAGCTGAATCCCACCTTTCCCTAGCAGGAAGAATGTGCTTACTGTTACGTTTTTTTAAAGGTGGATTTTTTTTCAGGTTTAGGGTTGTTTTGATGATGCTTGTTCTGATATTGGCATTTTGCTTGGTCAGACAAACAGAGCAAGGAAGGGAACACAAATACAATCTATTCCTTATTTTTCAGGAGCACTAAAGGACAGGAGCACAGAAGACAGAATCTGAAAGAAACTACCCTTACCTTGCATATTCCAGGAAAGAATAAATAAGTTCCTTGCAATCTCTGTCTGATTAGGTCCTTTTTTGTGTACTACAATGCTGTCAAGAAACTCCACTTGGTTTAGCACAGTAATGCATAAACTTTACAAATGTTTTAATTTTTGTTTGCTGGATATCATGCTAACAATGAAGCATTTTCATAAGAGAAACACCTGTTTTCTGGGGAAAGAAGCTTAGTTTTTCATTTTTTAAAAAAAATTTGTAACGGTTTTTCTGTTGTTGTTTTGTACAGAGAATGTGTCATGAGCTCCTAGAGGTATGAAATTACTTAGTCATACACAATATTTCTTGTCAACCTCACCCTTTGAGGTGCAAGATAGAAGGAAAGATTTATTGTATAAATAGAAAGACATCAGACATCTCTTTAAAGTGGAGTGCTGAACATTACCTGAGATAAGAAAGGCATCCTTGCATATCCTAGTAATACCACCAGTACCAAAGATGGAAATAGAGAACATACAGACTGGTAGAAAATTGTTTCCCAGGAAAATTTTCTGATGCTGAATCTTCATGGGACAGCATTTTTGCCACTTTCTTATGTCAAAAAATGAGAATGAAGCTTCCAATTTGCTCAGCTAATGCTGATACTAGCCTTGTAAAAGAAGACCCCCAAAGACGATGAAAAGGACGGGGGAGAGCCTCACAGGAAGAAACACAGAGAAAAACTGGGTTTGTTCAGCCTAGAGAAAAGAAGGCTTGAAGACCTTATCATCGTAGTCCAGTATATAAAAGATAGCTAAAGATAAGGCTAGGACTCCCTGTTTACAATGCAAAGAGGAAGGGTAATGGGTACAAGTTAGTACAATGGGTCCTGTGGAGATTCTGATTGGATGCAAAGGGATCATTTTCATGAGAACAATGAGTCTGTCATTGGAATACTTTTCCCAGGGAAGTGGTGAATTCCCCCAACAGAGGACACTTCAGATTCAGCTGGACAGGGTTGTGGGCCATGTTGTCTACACTGGGCTTTTGCC
>VZTB01000758.1:34675-54675 GCA_013397245.1 Thryothorus ludovicianus | reverse complement strand
GTAGGAGAAAATAAGTGTTGACAGTAACTACAGGTAAGAATACATAGTTATTAATAGCTCTGCTGAATTTCATGGGTCTTCCTTCAGCTGTGTAGTTGAACTGTGGATAAAGGAAGACATGATAAAACCACCAGGCTAAATCAAATGCTGAAATGTGCAGAGCTTCATAATTTTTAAGGGATTCATGTATTTCATTATAAAACATATAGAATAAGTTATAGCTCTCAATTTTAAAGCATCAGTTTAGCACCAGTGAACTGCAGACCAGCTTGTGAAATATTATATGCTTTTTTCCAGGCTTTACTGAATCTAGATATACTAGCTGTGGAACTGTAAAGAATGTTACAAACTGCCAGGTTTTTCCCCTTTCAACACACATGAAATTTTGTTATGCTTTGAAAAAAAAAAAAAATCTTTGATTGCAGCATCAGATATTTTTCACCAAGAATAAAAGAAATGGTTTTCCTAAGGTAATCTATTTTGTGAACATTTTAAGCTTATCTAAACAGATATTTAAAAAAAAATTATGCTTCTGTTTCTCTGTTTTCAATCCTAGATAAAACATTTCAATCCACTCTCAAATTTACTCTCTAACGTCTTGTCCTCATTACAGTCACCCTTAATATTCACTACAAAATAAAAGAGCAAAATTAGGTCCACTGTATATACATTCACATTAGCAGATAGGATTTCAGGTGAGACTCAGAGCAATAAAATGGTATGGAGAAGAAATTCTGCAGAGCATTCAGTATCCTTGGAGGCTTAGCAGGATGACTTTAAATCACCAGTGCCCTCTGCTGCTCTCAGAATGGTCTTTTATTTTGTATTGCTTTTCCATTCACCCAAGTATAAGTTTGACAGTCCTCCAAACCATCCTTAATTACATGATTCATGGCTACTGTGATTTGCAGAATTCTGTCCCTACGAGACAGAATCACAGTCTGACCTACCCCAGCACTGACGTGAGTGTGTTGCTGAGGCAGGGCATGGGATAATGGCCTGAGAGCCAGAGCTGTTGTTGCCCTGCATCACAGCTCTGCCAGGAGTACTCATCCTCTTCAAAAATAAAAGCTTACAAGGTTTTCAAGGAATTTTACTGCTTGTCCCTAAAGGCCATGGATAGAGAGGGAAGCTTGTCTCCACTTTCACCTAGGAGGCTCAGTTTTGTAGGGAGGATCCAGTACAGCAGATAGACTAAATCTAATAAAAAATGAAATATGAAGGATAGAGAAACATGAGTAGTTCCAATTTCATCAGCTGCACAGTTACACCTACCTAGGGGGAAAATCAATCAGATAGTGTCTGATCAGTGTTTTCTTGATAACATTAGCTATATGGCTTATAAAACATCTGAGGAGATGGTGTTTGTTTTTCTTACCTGTGTAATTCATTTATTAGCCTTAATTTACAGATGTCAGCATTGATTTGGAGCACCAAACGTAAATGAACACACATTCTGTGGGTTCCAAGGACAGATAGCTAAAAACCTAAGCAAAAAGTAACAGAAATTTTTACATGGAAAAGTTAACTATTTCCATTTCATTTACATATACATCAAAATAATTGAATTCTTAGAGGAAAGCTATCTGACCAGGAGTTCTGAATTTGGCTTCCACTTCCCTTCCTCCTTAAGGAAGCATCCAATTCCCATCTGATGCTATAACTTTCACAGTCCTCAAAATAGGAGGGATGGTTCACTTAAAGTGAAAGGAGGTGCATTTTTTTGTGACTGTAGGCTACATTTATATGCATGTCCAAAATCCTTCTGCACAGCCACTTCCACTATGACTATGAAATATGACTCTCTGAACTTGTCTGGCATAAAAAAATAATTTCAATTGCAATATTTATTTGGTATGTCCTTTATATAAAGATACAAAAGAGGCCAAAAAAGTCTTCTTTCTCTATTGGGCCAAATATTGGGTTGACTCATAAACTAATGTGATTCCTGCTTGAAATACCTTGCATGAGAAGGCTTGGGTGCCCTCTAATTTGTTGGAACTGTATTCTCTGCTTTCTCTTCAGATATGGCTCCTTGAGAGGTGCAAGGTAACCTTGATTTTTTGAGAGGAAGGGCTGCCACACACAGACTCTGCTCACACACAGAGGGAGAGATAGGTGTTATCTTTAAAAGTTGATCTTGATCTTTACAAGTTAATGGACTCTGTGGGAAGCTGATGCTGTGATCTCCATTGTGCTGTTCCAGCTGTCTTCTGTGGAGACCTGATGTGTTTCAGCATAGGGTCCAGCTTATAACAAAAAGTAACCTTCTGTCCAAGGCTGACTATATCCCAGAACAGCAGTGTGGGTTGTGTTTGGCTCTCATGTATCATTAATTTGGCCATTCTACACTAAGATACTAAAAAACCGTCCAGATAAAGTTGTTCCATGCTTTCTTCTGAAAGGAAAGAATTTTTTTAATCATTTTCCAAAGCTGAGAAGCTATCTCTCCTATGCATTACAATTTAGTCCTTGTGGCAGTGACAGACCACTGCAATAAAATGTTATCAAGTTACACAACACAATGCAAATTATAAGGTACATTCAGTGGCTCATAGGACACATAAAGTACTAGAACTCGTATTCAGTGACTATGCCTTATGAAGTATCCTCACAAATGATTTTGAAAAGCAGCAAGAGGCTCAGTAACTCAGGCAAGTTACTCAAACAGAAAACAAAAAAAAGACTCAGCCCTTTCTGACATTCAAACAGACAGTGGGAAACAATTGTACCTCTCAGAGCTAGTATTAGAGAATAAAACTGGATTAATCTAGTCTATTATTTGATCAAAAATTCAAGCAACATTCTTTTCATCCATTTGAATGTTTGAATGTATGCCTGAAGACCATTCAAATTAGACAGAAAAAGTCACATTTCCTGATGAGTTTGATTGCTCAATTATCTACAGTTTTAAATTGAATCTTTTTGATCCTATAAGTGATAGATTTGTGATGCTTTTGCTCAACTCTCAAGATTTAATTTCCAAAATCAGACAATTCCTGATGTGAACATTGTAATAGTTTTGTACCTGGCTCTGTATTTTGACAAAGATAAAGGTGCCTGTTCTCAGTGTGTGTATCACAAGAATGCTACTCTTTTCGTTGCCCCTATCCCTTACTGTGTCTCCTTGTTCATGTTGAAAATCAGCTTAAAGTGAAAGCATTTTTTTCCCTTCCACTCTTCCAAAAGAAACAGGAGAAAAGAAAGCGAAGGAAGAAAAGTGAAAGGAAGAAAAATAAAGAATGAAAAGGGAAAGACAAGATTTGGGAACAAGGGAAAAGAATCTTATAGACCATCAAAAGGAAGTCATTCAGTGCAGGAGGAAGTTCTGCTTATTTCTCTTGTCAAAAAAAAAAGGAAAAAAAGTTGTGTCCTGGGACATTTTCAGTTGCTGTCTTCATTTTGTCAAATACATGTTAGAATTTTAAACATATGCAAGGCTATGAATTTTTTCTACCATTTATGCTCTAATCTTCTCATGCTGATTTCTGAGCCTAATCTTTCAGTGAATTTCACAGCAAGAGACAGATAGCTGCAGAGGGAGAGCAGTTCAGAAGTCAATGTTTCAATACATAGGCAGAAAATAGAGCTGTAAGTGAATTCCACAGTTATAAATAGGACAATTCATAAAACAAGTGGACATTGGAAGAGACTCAGGAAAAACTTATCAGTCCCAACTTACTTGATAAATTCCTTAAAAGGAATACAAAATTCCTTTCCAATTATGAAGGATGTCCTTAAACTCATTAAACATTTTATCTTTCAAATATATGATGCCATGCAACCTTGGCAGGGCTCTCCTTGAAAGGATGAGGGAAACAAAGACTCGTCTGAAGATCAATGGAAGATATTTTATCTCTTCTATTTTTCAAGAGAAAGGATTTTTGTTATTATGCTGTTATTATGACCTTCCATGCAAAGCAAGAAATCTCTCAAAGTTTGTAATGTGAAGAAATAGTTCATTATCTTTAGTTGTTTTTAATATGGTTTACACCTGTATTTGTAATTTTACTTCAAGACAAACTATCAATCAAATTCACGGTCCACTATTATCCCTCTAAAATTAGTGGGATTTGATGGAGATCTTATCTTTTCATTAATATTAGCATCAAGGAGTCTAATTCTGTCAAAATATTTTACAAATGCCAAAAATATTTATTTCATCGATATGGGCACGGTTTCAACATTCACTCCATTGCCAATCACTTCCACTCATATATGTGAAGCCTGCTGTGATACCTTTCACTTGGTGTCACCTCTATTTTTCCAGTATTTTTTTCCTGGAATGCCTACCTCTCCTTTCTCAGTAACATCTAGGGCTTTCCCTTAATTCAAACTCCTTGTCACGCTACCTCCTGCTCTGTGTTTGGCTCCTTGTCGAGCTCAGTGTCCTCCTGCAAAGCTTGCTCTTGCTTTCAGTCTGTGCCTTAGACCCTTAATTTGTGTTGACTCATAGTATTGAGCTCTGCACCTGCTCCTACCCCGCATCAGCAGCCGAATTCTTGCAGATGGCTGTTTCCAAGGGAGACTCAGGCAGAAACTTAAAAATAACAGTGGAGCAAGCTATGCAGGGCAGCCTTGAGCCTGTAGCTGCCAATCCAGCCCCTCTTCAAAACTGCACCACACAGCCATCAACCTAAAATCTGAGCATACTCAGGCTTCCCTCTGCCAGCACCTGTACAAACAGCATTGGCACCTCTGGTTAACTCCAACTCTGTTTGCCCAAATGTACAATGAATGTTGACAATCTCCTTGCTTATAAGCACAGTTGCCTCTGGGCTACCTGAGGCTAAGTCTCACCAAAACCAATGTGGGTGTTTTACACACATAATGGAAATCAGAAAGGTCTGCTTGAGACAAAACTCCCAGTTCCCCAAAAAGATAAAATCAAAACCACAACCTTCCCATTTTCCTCCCAAAATATTAAAATTATTTTTGCCTTTTATTAAACAAAGAATATGGAAGACAGGAAAGCATAAGAAATTTTGTAGGAAAGTGAATTAAAATTTCAGGTTTTCCCTATAACCTGAATGGGTTAAAATAATTAACTTCATCACCACATCCATGAATTTGTCAGAAAATCACACAAAACAATCCCTCTTCTACATTGTTTCTTATATGACCATAAAACTTGTAAACTCAATTATAACTTAAGATAATTAGGAACAATGCCTGAATTGTAGCTCAAAATTTGTTACCACCATATGAATGCAGATACCCTCAATTACTTTAATTAAGAACAGCTGTGTTGTTGTGGGGTTTCCATTTGCTTCCCATTAATTATCAATTTTTAACAATCTCACAAGACCAGCAAATTAATTTTTTAAAAAATAATTATTGTCTAATAAGGAATACTAATAAAAGGAATTTTTGTAACGTTTGGTTTGCATTGTACATTGACATGGATGCTATTTATTTTAAATTTGTGTCACATGAGGCAAAAAACACTTTTTAGGCAGCAACTGCTTTCAATATTTCAATCCATATTCAATGAAATCAGATGGTTTTAGTATTGCAAAATACTGGCCACATTTTATAAAAATAATAATTTCTAGATATAATTTTAATTATTGTCCAGCTTGTTAAAGATTTGACTGAGCTGAAGAGACAAAGCAATAGAAGGCAGTTTGCTCTAGATGTTTAGTAAAAGGGTATTTAAAACTCTTATAGCTGTTACTTTCTTCATATTCCCCAATGCTAAACATTAATCCCTTTCATAAACTGCACTCCTAAATTGGGGATGAGTTTAGGCATTATTTTATTAACCAAATTCTACTAGCATTTCCACTTCAGAAAATTTTTATACTTCAGTACTTTTGGGTTTTTAAGTGGATCTATAGCTTGTACTGCTGATTAGAAATTCTTGGGTTGAAAATTAATATAGATCACAGTCAAAAAATTTGCTGACTTTAATTTTTCAGTTGTGAAAACCTGCTCCATATATTTTTCTTTAAAAAACAAATCTACAACCAAACAAACCTTCAATCCTTCAACATTTGTTTGAAAGTAAACTGAGCAGAGATTATATTTCCCCCCATATTGAAATATAATGTTTTATTTCCATATACTTGTACTTGTTGCTTGTGATAGGGAATTACAGAAGCATTATTTTCTTTTTAAACAATAAAAAAACACAAGAACACAACAAAAACTTTGGAAAAAATGACAAAAAGTATCAGACAAATCTCACTAAACTGATATACGACCATATGAAAATCATTCTAAAACATACCTGTGCAGAAAACTTAGTGTAAACACACAGATTCTTCACACTAGTACTTATCAATTTTTATTTATTACCTAACTCAACTTATAAAGCATACTATCTTCAATTTCAGAGATAACAGTTTACAAACATAAAGCTTGAATTCTCTCCTTGATGGCTATAATATAAAGCCACTTAGCTGAAACACTGGCAAGGCCATGAAAACATTTTAGAAGTTGTGAGAAAAAAAGACAGGGTATAATAACATAATGGAACTTTTAAAAAATTTATTGCTGACACAGAGGAATCTCTTAAGTATATCTTGAGATCCTTGTAAAAGTCATTGCGTTTACAAGGTCAAAATGATTAAAAATAACTCAGTGGGTAGACTAAAGAGACAGCAAATAAGCTAAATGATTTATTTGTTTTAGTTTGGAAAGAGGGAAAAGGGAGGAAATATCGTGTTTTATTGCTGATCTTTAGAGATAATGAAGGTGAAACACTGTCAAACATAGAGACGTAAAAGAATAAGATAGAAGAACTCTAGAAACTGTAGCAACATAAATTAATCAGCCATGATGCCAGAGCTCTGCAGAAAATTCTGGGCTGCTATGCTCCAGTTCACTATCCCTGGACATTTTCTGGATGTGGAGTGTGGGATAGGAGCCTCCAAAGCCATATACTACTCTTTTAATCTACCTAATATAGATGAAACTCATTTCTTTTACTATAAAGGGAACAAGTTCTCCAAAAGTACAGCAAAGCAGATTCAGTGAATAAAAGCATTAAAAAAAAAAATTATTTCCTCAATGTAAATAGAACATAATGACCAAAGTGCAACTGAATTATTAGAGCTCAGTAGGAAAAGGGTCAGATCTGTTAGGTGAACAGTGAAGACAAATTTCCAGAAACCTCTGTTTTAAAGTTGTAATTATTTTGTTTCGGATCTGCCAGCGCTTTTTCGAATTATGCTTTTATTTCACCGGCATGAATGGTACAGAGACCTGTAATCATGAAGCCCTTAGTGTAAATCCACCCTTGTGGGGCAGTTTCAACACCTCTACCTGAACAAAAGCTTCTCAGCACTGCAGAGACCACCCATCACCAGGCAGCCATGACTAACCAGCTCACCACATGGCTCCTGCTTCTGGTTTCCAGTCCAAATCTCATATACACAACCCCTCATAAACCTTTCCCATGCTGCAAACCCACAGAACTCACAGAAAGCCAAAAACAGGAGACAGTGCAGCAGGGGAGTGAGTCCAACTGCATCTCCAAACCATCATTTTTGTCCAAGATGGTTTCACAGGTAGTAGGGTACTCTAGCCTCCCACGCAGTCCCACTTGGCAGCAAACCCTTTGCCACCACCAACAGATTCTCTAGCAGAAACAACAAAAAAGTGAGACCATTTCAGTAGTGTATCTCAGCATTAAGAGTGGTTTAAGATATCTGAGGAACCAATAAAAAGATCTTCATACAGGAGATCATCCACAACTCCTTATATTAAATCTGTGTAGTGTGATGCACTCCTTCAGTAGGAGTGGTCCTGACCATCCCTCCTGCAGTTACTGGGTTTAATTCAAAGACAAACCTTGATTCCACCTTAAGATAACAATTAGAAAATCAGCTTTTTCTTCTGGCAGCAACTGATTTGGAGAGCATTATTCCACATACATTAATGTCACTGTAGTAATGAAATTTCTTTTTGCAAAATGCAAAAAAATACATATTAAGCTGTCCAATGCAGTACTATAAGCATATTTTTTTAATTGAAACATGTTTGCCTAATAACATTTAATGTCAGAATCAATGGGACAAATGTTNTTTGCAACAGGACATATCAGAATGTTAATTTGGATATAGGAATAAATCTTTCAGAAAGTTTGCCACTTGCTTGATTGAATGTTTAGGTGTACACAAGGCAACACTTAACAATTAATGTCAAACTCCTCAGTTATGATTTCCTATCTATCATCCTTGCAAAAACACATCAACTCAGAATTAACTCCCATATTAGAAGACATAATCCTAAAAAATACCAGCTAAAAGTGGAATTTTTCATACACTAGTAAATTACTTTGTCCTGATGCCTGTGCTATAGCAGTGCAGTGAATTTAACCTGTGCAATATAACTTAGATGCTGTGTTTCTGCCTCCCTCAGTCTGCTTAACCTCCCTGCAAATACCATGAGTGTCTCATGTAAACCCATGTTAGCATCTGTCTTGCACTCAGCGGCTAATCAGCTTCATTCTGAAGATTCATCTCATGCCAATAGAAGAACACAGTAACTAGACTTCATAATTTTTAAGGTTTCACAGCATTACTGAGTCTTACAATGGGTAGAATCAGTCAGTTGTTCAAACTTGACAGTATAAAAAAGAAATAATGGATCAGTAACATTGTACAGGGTTGATTTCCAGAGTGGAATACTAAAAAAGGTAGCTATTTTTCTTTCCACTCTATTCTTTAGACAGATCAGTATTAACCATGGATTCACATCATTTGCTGCTGTTGGAGACCCCACCATTCATCAGCAAAATGGCTTTTAGATGGTTCTACCCTAATAGCCATAAAAAACCTACATAAATCTGTCTTTGTCCTTAGTAAAGCTTTGCATTTTCCCTGTTTTGTCTAAAAAGCAAACTTAACAGAAGTCAAGGATGTACAATTATATATCTAGATTAAATAATCCATGTAACACTGCTATTAGAAAGAAAACACTACTAGCAATTTGTTTTAGGGACAGGTTCCATGTCATTGACTCTCATACTGCTGGGAACAGCTTCTTACTAATACCTTTTTGAACTAGAAAAGCATCCAGACATAATGCTGAGCAGTAACTGTTGACACCAGTTATGTCCAAGGTTTTTCCCACCTTTCAAAATATGTTTATTTTATTCTGTAGGTACACTTCATGCTAACTCAAATTGTTCACTTGGATAGTCTGGTTTTGAAGAGTTCTGCATCTCCTGACTAATCCTATTATGAAATATTTTTATTCTTGTTGATAGTCCTAGGCAAGCCTTTCTAGGCATCAAATGCAGATTTTTGTATTTTTCACTAGGAGATTGATTGTATCATTAAAGCTATGTTCGCGTTCTTGGAGTTTTGTTGTTTGTTCCACCAGACAAAATAGGAACACATGAGATGCACTGCCATTACTTCACCCAAAGTAAAGCATCTCAAATATTCTACTATGAAACATGGATGACTAGTATGGATTAATTTGATTGTGCTTCGAGGCATTATTCACATTTTTTTCCTCTATTTCAGTAGGGAAGGTATAATTTTTTCTAGTACCAGTGTAACATTTGTAGCACACAGCGTGCCCCAGTAGAAACACTCACTAATTTCCTACAAGGAGATTAACTGTAGGAGGCTTAACATCTAGACTATTAAATTGTCTGTATCAATATCTTTAGTGTTGTTTGTATGTTTGGTTGGTTTTTGCTCACATTCAGGGCTGTGACAGATATTACAGTTGGTAAATACTGAGGGAAAAAGCTAAAACATCATAATAAATTACATTATAGAAATATAATGTTCTAATTATTTTTTGTTACTGTAATAGAACCTTTTCTGATATGCAAGTTTATAACACTGGATATTACATCCAATTTTCCCATACCTCACAGAACTTGAGTCTTAATAGAATATTTACTCAATGTAACAGATTTTAAAATTGAAACATGGGTAAACAATGACTATAAATAGCTATTAGCCAATTGTAAGAATCTGAAGGGACTCAAAGATCTGAGTGACCTCATTAAAGTAATGAAAATTTCCAGTGTGTACAGTCAGTCAGTCTCAAAAAATATTTATTATTTAATTTTTTATATATTCATATATAATTTCAATCATTTGATATTACTAGATTCTATAATATACTTTCACCGGTATTCATATACAAGTTTTCCTACTAATTTGTTCATTGTATAATAGCTTCTCATTATAAAGTTAGTAATATGTGTAACTCAAACAGACTTGTTTATAACACAACATAAAAATCTCAGTACATAAAGGTTATACTTCAAAAATCTCTTAGTGTCTTGCTTTTCCTCAAATTTGCTTGAGGCAACTAGGGATCCTGTGAGCTGGGACTCTAAAAATTACACATGCTTTTCTGTTTTTATTTTATGACACTTGCCAAAGTCTCAAAAAATTAAATATGTCTTAGTGGACATAAACATGCTTTCTATTTCCCCTACTCTTCCCTTGTCAGTCTCCACATTTAGAATAAATCTGGGTAAACAGAGTAGACTTAATTAAAACTATTTTTCTATATAATATTCCCTACCAGTCTGTCATCATAAAATATGAGTAGAGCTATGTGATATTAGTGCTAGACAGATTACAGCTGAATGACAATATTAAAAACTTCTAATATATTATCAAACATTATTATTGCATAATGTTGTGTAGAAAATATTCCTCAACAGAGCAGGAATTAGTGCAGTACATAATCTTGGTTTAGAAGAACAGGCTTCATTTGATTTTCCTGCCTAAATCACTCAAAACACTCAAATATGCCCACACCTCAGCAGGACGTCTGCTGGAAAACCATCACAAGGAATTATATTCATATAAGTACCCATGCACTATTACTGAATGGAGAGCAATTCTGTATTAATAGCCTATTATTGTTTAACCTGTAAAGGTCAGGCCTACAAGGGCATTAAACTAAAACAATTTTCATCACCCATTTTTTCATTAAAATTGCTGCCTTCTCCTGGTACCTTTCTGATCTAGATAAAAAGTCTGTGGGGTGTTTTTTGAAGTCTTCACCTAGAATTAGTATTTCAAGTCTGCAGCCATGTGCATAACATGTGCCATTTTTTTTCAGAGAAACTGGAGCAAAAGTGGCCAGTAATTATAGTGGTTCTGCAGTTAAAATAACACTAATTTTTCAAAGTCATTTGACACTTCTGGTTTTGAATGGTTACAGGACCAATTTTGTCTACCAGATTATAAAATGTGGTAGCTGTATGGTATTTTACTGTTCCTTTCTGCTTTTCTAATCATAATGACATCTTCAGATCAAAAGTTGTTTTCTATAGAAAACATGAGAAAAATATTAGATGGACATTTTCAGTGTTCTTATTGGATATGGATGGGCGTTATGTATGCAGGCATGTCAAAATCACTTGTAACTAAATTATTATTTAACTAAAGCAAAATACTCTTAAAGCACTGGAGAAATAGACAAGGTACAGGTAAGTGCTAGGGAAGTACTTGAACTGTTGGGAGGAAGGGATCAGCAGAGAATGGAAGTTTCAGCAGCTGCTCTAGAAGAGGAAGAAACACTACACATCATGTGAAACAACCTAAATTTAAGGATAGCAAGGTTTATGAAAGAAATTTGCTGTTTTTCTGGAGCTGAAATAAATGAGATTATGATGAATTATGTAGAGTCAGGTAATTGATGAACAGAATTTATAAACCATAGGATACTGTTATTATTGGAAAGATTTCTGATATTGTGAAATTTTTCATCATATTTTGACTGACCTTATAGGATTATAGGCAAATCAAGAAGCATAGATTTTCACCTTTCCAGGAAAAAAATAGAAAGCTAAAGGAGATATTTGGAAGGAAGAAGAATTCTAATGAAAGGAAAAGAAAAATGAAGGTTTTGCTTTTGTTGTTTTTTTTTTTCTGAAGATATCATGATTAACTACATAATTATAACTGAAAAGAATACAACTCAAAAAAATGCAGGTTTGAAAGAAATTGAAAAGATCAATTGAATCTGTCTTAAATGAAGTGCTGGTGTCAGAAGAAGATAGATAAGTGACTAATAAAAATCCAGAGGCTAATGAGAGGATTCTCAGCATTGAAAGTGTTGATGTTCCCAATATTTGTAGGCAGAGGTGTGGAAGTGACTTTGTCTTTGTATAGTCTTCTGCAATACAGCAACTACAACCTGCTTTTGATGGAAAATTCATTGTTTACTCGCATTCAGAGCAAAAAGCTTATGCTTTATTTTTGTGAAGATGTTCAGCAAAAGCAAATCAATAATGAGCAATGGTGGTAAGGTCTACAGAGCTTTCCTAAAATGCATATCAAACTGAAAAAGATAAGCTACTCTTCACACACCCCTGTGTATACTAGTTCAGTTTCAGAGAAAAACAAAGTTAATATTTATATTTTAGATTCAAACACACACAAAATGTTCAGAGACATTTCTCATTTGAATTTATATATTTTGTGAATTAACAAGGGAATAATTAAAGAAAATATAGAGGATCCTACAATTCACCCAAGCGAAAGAATTAGAAAAATAACAAAGAGCCTGAAACAGGTAGATCTGAAAGTAGGAGGAGATAAGTTACTTATAAATGGCACCTGATTTTAGATATCAAAAGTGTACATAAATTAGCATCTGCTATCATTATCTAAAAATATATTTCTGCCACTTAAGTATCTGAAGACAGAATCTGGTATTTCATGTCTCAAGCCATACTTCTGTGGCTAATTGCTGTCTCTGATTCCTCTGCAAGGTGAACCACTGACTCTTGCTTCACATGTGACAGTGGGCAGAGATTAGAGGGAAGCTACCTACCCAGATCCAACATAAGTCTGCTTTCAATACACTCTGTCAGTTTGGGGAATTCTTTGATCCTAGTCTAGAAAAGCTTGAGAAACCAAAGAGGTGCATTAGAGGACTGTAGAAATGGTTGGCAGACAGCAAGAAGCTGAGGGAAGCAGGCTTGCATCATGTTTTTCCTAGAAGGAACTTTGTAGCTTCTGAACTAGAGGCTTTGAGTATGCAATTTTAGCCCTGATAATTCTCTGTGCCCTGTTTGTAGCTGGATATCACACAAGGAGATCAACAGCAGAAGTCTTGGAAAGGCAATCCAAGGCTATCGACATTTAAGTTTTAAGGTACTTTTCTTAAAAAATTTTAAGCTACCTTGTAGCAAAACAGAGTTTGCAGGTAAGAACAGTGCAAGAGGGTCTCAACAGTGGAGTGAGATCTTGGCTTGTGAGTCAGAAAGCAGACAAGCACAGAAAGCAAGTTTGGTTAAAATAGGCACATATTGGTCAAATTTGTCCCTTATTGACAGGGACCCAAGGAACAGTGGCAATGAGTGCCCTCCTTCACTCCTTGCTTTGCCCGCTATGGTGCTCCTTCTGTCACTGTCACAGTTAAACTAAACACTGACATTAATTGCAATGTAAAGAAACTGTGTCTCATGCACATTTAAATGACTGACACTCCGTTGAGAAAAAATTCACTCATATATATTTTGCCATCTTGTCATGTAAATGGTGCTCCTCTCATGGTCACTATTCACATTATTTTAAAGATTTCTTTCTGACATACAAACCATTCATTTAGGTGTGCATCTCACTGGAAAAAAAAGGATGAGGAATAAAGCAGAACAGTGCTCTCCTAATCTGTTTTAGCAGGAGATCATATTAGTCATCAGTGTCTGAAACCTGTATCATTTCCATTTCCCTCCTCCACCCTGGATAAAACAGAGCTGACAACACATATTTTTCTTTGTCAAAACATTTCCATCTCACCTACTTTTCAGTGCACAGACATCTTAAGAGCCATAACTTAGGCCAAGATTACAGCAACATTTTTCTTGCTGTCTTAATATGGGAAAGGTACATGCGCTAGATCCTTAACAGGAGCTTTAAAATTTGTCGCAGATAAAACAGGATTTCCCAAATGATAGTGTCAAACAGAGAAAAAAACAACCTAGGCAGTTATCAGATGAGAGTGAGAGGGCTAGGCCAATACTGTCTTCTATATCTCATCATACACAACATGTTCAGCTGTTTCAAAAGTCATTCAAGCACATTATACAGTTTTGGTTGGCTGAAATGCTGTATACACATCTTTCTCTACTTCATTAGCTGATGCTTTTCTAACTTTTAGAGAATGGCCAAAGGAGACACAGATTGTTTGTGCAAAGCCTTTCGTTGCAGAAAAAGAGTCATGGTGTTGAGAAATGTGTCTTCCAGGCATATTTATCCTGATGATTATGAAAAAAAAAAATATCACAATAATCTATGAAAAAAGCATCATACAAATAAATCGCTCTGGGTCCCAAATATGAAGTCGTAATACAGTTGTCCTTCAAATATTTACTTCTCAGTGTAGACTAGAAAGACTACCAATAAATCAAAATGTTGTATCTGCACACTACACTTCTGCAAAATGAAAGGCAAAGAAAAAAAGTATTTTCCAGTCACAACACAATCACATTATTGCTGAATTCCACATGTAAATAGACACAAAGCTGGCCAGGCTGATGAGAAAAGGATTCTTATGGCTCTTGTATCAGGAGCAAAATTGTTACTATGTGCAGGAGTATCACAGAGAGCAAACTCTGTTGTATCCGAAGTGAAAAACTGTGCATGTGATGCCTTAAGTTTTAGTTTTTATTTTTTTCAGATTCCATGCTCTTTTCATGTGTACATCTGGGTTTCCTATTAAGTGCTAATAAGATCTCTTCATAGAGTAGGCAGACAAAACAATTTTTAGCATCTCTAGCTTGATACCAAGGAAAACTGATAAAACTTTCAAGCCCAAGAACAAAAACAGTGGTGAAGTGAGAAGAAAAAACAAGGAGGATGGGGCTTCATAACCTGAAGCTATGGTTGGACAACTGTTTCTAATACACTAACCGACCAGAATTTATAAAAGTGTGAGACTTTGTGATCATGCGTCCATTTGGGACCATTTGGGGGCATCTTGAGTGTAGTCCAGCTGGGTTCTTGTACTGCCCACAGTGTATCCATTGAGGCCTTTAAATAAATCCTTACATTATCCTTTTGCTCTGACTAGTCTCTGTTCAAGGTCAGCCTCCAGAAGGCATCACATGGGCATTAGAAGCAGGGGTCAGAGCAGGGCAGTTCTGTCTCTGGCCTGAAAGCGTTTTTAGCCACAGGACCCAGACCCACGTATGGCAGATGGAGCAAATATTTCAACATACCAAAAACTCACTGCCAGCTGTGTGTTTCTCCCTGCTTGTATTTCTCCCTTGCATGGCAAAAGGACACCTCTCTCAGTATTTCAAGAGACCTTAAAAAACATTTAAACGGTCTGTAAAAACAATATATGCCTGGAAACTGCAGAGCTGAGAGATGCAGGAAGGGAAAACGTATTTAAGCAAAATTCTAAAGTAATGTTACTCCGGTTCACACCTTGCCCGCTTAAATCACATTCAGTTCAGCTGAACAAAAGCCTTTATTTCAAATTATGAATATGTTCATCTTTTTCTTAGCTGCATTCTGAGCTCCCCTACCCCTTGCATTCCAGCATTGGTACTGGCCTACAGAGTTTGGCAGACTGATTCCCTTTTCTACTCTTAAATATACATTGATAGTAAGACACCTTTTGCACAGCTATCCTAATTATTGCCTGTTAACTTAACAATTACTTCATATTTTCCTCTCATTTTAATTTTAATACAATGTACAAAGTCTCTGTCATTACTGAAATGTAGACTTCTTAAATACAACTTCTTTGAAACTGAGATAAATGGATTTACAATTCTATATCAATTAGGATATGGGTCTGCCACTGTCAAATCTGTTTAACTGTTAAACATTGATCAAATCATATCTTAATTTTCTATTTTAGCCTCTATGTAAGAAAAATCATTTCTTTTAAGAATTATTTTTTCTACTTAGTCCACATTGAGAAATTAATTTTACACAATGTCATATTAAATCATATTCAACATGTCATTATATTTCATAGGTTCATATTCTCTTGTCTGCAGTTGCCACATCCATATAAGACTTTTCATTCACAGAAAATGAAAGCAATTTACTTAATATTAAAACAACAGAACTATAAAGTGATCTTGGATGAAGGGACCTCTGAAAGTCTCTAGTGCTTCAGAGGAATCAACTATTGTAGATGTAAATTTATGTCTATTCATTTAATGTACTGACAGCTATAAATTCCACCTGCAACAATGACATGTTCACCTTCTGAATGCCAAATCACTGTGAATTGGCATGAGTAGCTTTTAGTAGCCCATTTTATTTAGATGAGGTGTTTTCCATTCCCCATGATGTCATGGTAGACTGGAAGCACATAGCTACAGCTTCAGGCGCTTCCTGTGGATGGATGGAAATATAGACAGAATCATGTGGAACAAATCTGTACAGAGATGAAAAATTAGAAACTGGAAAAACAAGACCCGTATTATACTTATTGTGAATTGACACTTAGAAAACATGAAAAAGCATTCCAGAGGTATTGCTTCTTTATTCTCTCTTTGAATTAATAGTACAGCATTAATCATTACAACATAATATTTTTTTCTTTTACCAAAGATTACAGTGATCTTATTTATTCTCATCAATACAGAAGTTATGTATACATCTACTTGCATCCTAATGGATCATTTCCTGTTGTTTTGGGTGACTAAAGGCCCCTAGTCTTCAGCCTTACATATTCAGAGTACTTCAAGTGTCTATTTATACTCCATTAATGCACCATCATCCTGTCTTACTGCTTAGCTCCTTTACGTGTTGCAAATCTGAAACAATATTTTTTTAAGAATATTTTTCTAGAAAAGAATTTGGAGGAAAGGATGTTGCAGAATTTCCATCACGGGCTAAACACCTAAAAGAAAATTTTGTAGTAAATTGAAATTGTATATAATAAAGAGTACTCTTTGTGGTTTGTAATCTTTATTTGCTTATGTACTGCTGTGAGCCAGTACATAGAAAAACTTCAGTAAGATAAGTAAAGCCAAAATTCTCTTGGTTATTCTCTTTAATCCCTGCATAAAATTTCCAAATGTCTCCTGCTTCCCCTCCCACACTTCTGAGGCTCATACGCTGGAAGACCAGGACATGTAGAACAGATCGGCACTCAAGTGACACACGGCAGATTAAGGGCAGCCTCTGGGCTAGAAGAGCAGAGCAGTGGAGAAACAGCATGTGGTCTCACATTTCTTTTCCAGATGACATGTCAGATTACTCACAGCCTTGAACAATTTTCACTTTGAATATCTGATTTATACTTTTAAGGTTTTCTTCACAAAAGTAATGGATAACCAACCAAGATCTAAAAATAAAAAGATCAAAATTCATGAGCTGTTTTGTGTCACTGGGCTACAAAAAGTCAACTTAGATCACTCTTGTTTTAACATCCATCATGGAAGATTTTATGCACAACACTTCCTGCCAGTTACTTACAAAATCTTGTATTAATAGATATTTGCCCCTCATTTCTTTCTCAGGAAAGTTGGTTTTAAATTCTCTAGGCCTGAGCTCAGCACACCCTGAGTCATTTTATCCAGCTTCTTTCACACTCTTCTACTATAAGTTGGCCTCTTTTTAAACCATAATATCATTCTGCTCAATGCTCTTGATCAAAATAGCTAACACAGATCTAATTATTCTTGAGTAGTTTCCAGAGCAATAAAGAGGGTGAAGCAAGAGGGTATTAACTTCATACAGAGCTATCATTACAATCATTAGTGTGACAGTAGGTGAGACACAACTTGCAGAGGTCTACTCAGCTGGTAATCCAGCTAAGTAATTTTGAGGCTGTTTGCAATTTGGAAAAGTAACATGGCTGTTCATGCTCTCAATTTGTCCAAAATAAATGAAACATTCAATAAAATGTTGGTTGAAGGTTGAAAACAAATCCTTAAGCTACCAACTCTGCTATTATAACTGTATTTCCTTGATGAGTAAATATGTACACAAGTTCATTATCCCAGTCAATGCTGACAAAGAGCAGTGAGTCTTACCTAATGGTAAAGTTTATCAGAAAAAGCACATTGGAGGCTTTTAATAGACATGATTACACTTACATAGTAAGGCACAGGGTCTAGCAGAGAAGTTCCCTGTTGTAGAAAGTCTCTCAAAGGGCCAAGTGATTCTTGGAATCCAGTCGATATCTACCACGATAGGCAGCAGCCTCCCATCACAGGTGAATTCACCAGAAACCAAAGAAAAGTGGAATAGCTCAAGTAAATCATTAATAGTTAAATTCAGAAATAAAAATGAAACCAGCTCTTAGAACCAAAATAAAAAAGCTAATGTAATGAGCTTTACTCAAATAAATAATTAACTTGGTCAGACATTTGCAGAATGTATGATAACCCCCACAGGAAACAGCTTAGTTCAAGTAATTCAGACAAAAATGTGACTCAGACCAAGGGCTCCATGTTCCCAGCCAGCCACAGGAAAGGGCCTAGATACACTCAGACTCTGGGGAAACATGTGGCATTCTGCTCTCTTTCATGCTGTACTCACTCATATTACAAAGGACAGATATACTGAGTACCTAGGGATGTCTGGCCATTCTGAGACAGTGCCATGGGAAGCTGGAGAAAAACAACAGACATTCTGGAAGCAAGAAATGGCTCCTTTCCAGAAGAATCGGGGCTGGGACCTATGCACAAAATAGCAAAATATGATGGAGATTCTGGGGGAGAGAGTCTGAGATGGCCATGTGCTCATGGACACTTAAAGTCTTCCATAGTGATGATGATAACTCCTAATTGCTGTGTGCTGATGCAAATATAATTTGCAAATATTCATTGGTACCAAGATAAAACTGCATCATGCTGGCTTTCACTCACCAGTTGACTGAGCAGCACTACTCTTTCCCTCATAAAGCTCAAGAAGGAGACTTTCCTGCACTCATTATCCCTGGTAAAATAGAGTAGAATGTACAATTTTTCATTTCTTTGAAGTGAAGCCCAGATTGAAACTGTTGCCTGAATAAGTACAGACAATGTGCACATGAGTAACCCCATTGAGATTAGAAAAGACCCACTGCTTCCTAAATGAATGTAGTTAGTGGAAAATATAGTACCTTTTTTCAACATTACATTTCATTTTGTGTTTTGCATAGATCTAACCAACTCAGACTTTGCTGAGCCTGCAGAAAAAATAAATCTCTTCTGCATACGGCCACTGTTTGTGAAGACCTTTATTAAAACTGCATCATGCAGAGCTGCTTATAGGAGAAGTTTCAGAGAAATGTAATGTTGTGCAGCTGAAAGATTAAGTTCCCTCCTCAGCTAAATGTGAAGTTTTCACATGTGGCAGTGTGATAGCACTTATTGGGACTTCCTCGCCTCAAGCCTGGATGTTGTCAGTCTTATAAAAAAAGCATCATTCCGGTAACTTGAAACTGATTTTGTTGTCACTTATCTCAGTTTTGCACAGGAACATTCCCAATAAAGATAGCTGATTTTTTCTGACACATGAAAGAAGAAACATTATTACATATACTAGCTCAACAAATCAGCTGTTAAACAGTTCTAAGTTGAACTAACTTTCATGGGAAATGTTTCCCAACTTTCATAGGAAATCAGACAGACTTACCTTTTATCAATATAAACTGTTAAAACAATTTTCAAGCACTTGTGCTGGCCTAGCAATATAGGTAAATACATGGGTTTATTTTCTGTTGTGACATAGGATTAAAAAGAAAGAAAGCAAAGCAGATCCAACTTTAAAATACATAAAGAAAATCTTATTAACAGAACTAAAGGGGAAAACAATAATAAGACAATCAGAATAAAATTTCAGAACACCTCTTTTCTTTTTCACTGACAATGCAAGACAAAACTCACGACTTTCAGTCAGCCTACTACCTTTAAAAATAATCTATTTCTCGGTTCACTTCACAGGGAGAAGAGTCTCTCCTGTTATGCTATGGAGACTTTTCCACAAGAAAACAGGTTTTTTGGCTTTGTCACAAACGACAACAATCGTCCAGAAATAAAATAATATTTGCAGCGTCAAAGTATTTCTCTTGTTATGCAGCTTTTACACAGCTGCTTTCATAGACTA
>VZTB01000758.1:4337-34545 GCA_013397245.1 Thryothorus ludovicianus | reverse complement strand
ATTGAAACAGCTTTTATAGAGTCTTACAACATCAAAAGGTTAATCTGATCCAAGTTCGGTATGAAAATGTGGCATTGCCGTGCCTCTCTGCTGGCTGCGTGGTTTTCTGCTAGCATCATGCGAGCTGTGTCGGCCTGGCTCTGCTGAGATGCTGAGACTAAGAAAAAAAAACTGCAGCCAATGTTTTTGTCCTTTTATGTGAAATAAAGTTGGCTCAAGGTAGCTGAGCAGATAAAGTTCATTGTGAGCCATGCTGAGGTGGCTGTGGCTGCCGGCACCGTCCTGGCTGCTGCCATCCCCAGCCACGTGGTCGCTCTCCCTCTCAGGGCTGCTCCTGGCCTTGGAGCCCCTCCTGGCCTCAGGGCCTGGTGGGCTCCCCGGTGAGAGGCTCAGCACCCCCCTCACAACCCCTCCAGGAACAAAAAATCTCAGCCAGGCCAGGGAGATGAGATCAGCCCAGGCCCGGCCATGCTGGGCCGAGCAGGCCAGCCCAGACCCCGCTCGGACCGGGACCACTGCCTCCTCCCGAGGCTGGAAGTCAGGAGAGCTACTCTCAGCTTTTTTTGTCTTAAGAATGTGTCTTCACAAAAACGTAGCAACCTCTCATTGGCTGAATTTAAACAATGCTAACCTATGACACATGTCATAATACTACCAAGTATGCTATGTCAGTTCATGATTTCACTTTCTTTTGGAAATAAACAGTCATTAACAAGAACTTGTCCATCATTTTCATGCTCTCTGTGAAAGGATGAAGAGATACTGGAGGTCAAACATCTTTTCTGGTTTAATCTTCATGAATATCTCTTGCATTACTGTAGTAGAAGAAGCAGAACTTTGGAATGAGAAAAATACATATGTAATGTTTTTCTTCAGACAGCTTGTGAACTCATTTTCTTGCACCCTGCATATGACATAATACCCAGCTGGCAACTTAAATTCTGATTTATAGGAAAGGTCAGTTAATCCCAAACAGTCATTTTGCTAAATATCAAAATATCTCCTCATGTGTTTTTTCTTTCTAGCTCAAGGAAGTTGGAAGCTTAAACACCAGCAAAGCTTAAGAGTAAGGCAGTGATACCAACTTTAATCACTATCACTCACAACAATTTTTCTTCCCAGTATTGAATAGTTTGTGGACCACAAATAAGATTATAAATTTACAGGTGTTCTGCATTTGTTGTGATACTGTCCTCATGGACAAATTTGAAGGCAAACATCCTATCTTCCTGTATTGTATGACTGCTGTACTACCAGGCAAACACTGCAGAGGAGAGAAACAGTGTACTGAAAATATTCCTGCAGTCCCTACCAAACCTTAACAATTCCTCTGAGGTCAGCACGAATTTTACATCAAGACTAACTCATTTAAAAATACCAGTTCTTCCCAGACATCACATGTCTGACTTTCAAAATAGCAGGTTTTAAAAACATGTTCTAAAGAGTGCAGAAATATTATTTGATGGTTGTTTACTTTCCAAATGTAAAGGGTAGGAACAGTTTCCTCTGTGACAGAAAAGAGGAAAAAATTCCAGCCAAACCATTAAGTCACTACAGAGTGCACAAAGTTAGTGAGGAAAATTAATACTTGTGGAAACCTGTGTATTTATCCAAAGATCTGAAATAAATGGAGCAGAAGTAGCAACATCAACATTTGATTAAGTAGACGTTAATAAGAATGTAAGGTATAAATAAAAGGAAATAAAAACTTGGTAATAGCCTAGAAGGAAATTGCTGAAGCATCCAGAAGTAACACACCATAACCCTTTCTGTATTAAAATAGTATATCACACCTGACAACAGACCAAGGGGAGCATCACAGGAAATGCTTTTTCTTATTTGGTCTTCATGTTTTTGCAATTTTCTGTGGCATGTAGCAAATATTTAATGCAAAAATGTGCATCCTGAAATTTAAATTGGGGAAAAGTATAGGGATCATACCTTTAATTAAACAGAAATCTGGTTTCCCCTCAACCATGTAAATACCATTCTAACTCCGGTGTAAAAGGTATGTCACTGAGCTTAAAAAGTGACATGTATATATATATAGTCTAAACCAGAAAATAACTTGAAGAGAGTTCATCACACCCAAGATGATTAATTTTTCCACTTGAGAGTCTGAGTATTATTTTAGTGCCATGAACATGTATGGATTAAGGAATTCGATGAGAACTTCATTCATCTGGCACAGCAATGACAATACTTTTTAAAGGTCTCATCTGAAAGGCCCTGCACTAAGCTTCACACTAATCCTTTTTGCTTTTGATGTAAACTGAGCTGAACACACTAAAATGTCAATGTGAGGTCCAAAAAGTGCTGACATGTTTTTGGATAGAAAGCACAACAAATCTATGTATAAGCTTTTATTTGGATTTCATCTGCATTGTTTTTATAAAATTACTTTAAAGAAAAACAGGTGGTTATCTCAGCATTTTATTGACAAAGCACCTATAGAAGTACACAAAGGAATAACACCCACCTGCCTGACTAGGTGTTGCAGGCAGTCAGTGGGAACTTCATATAAACAGCTTAGGCATCAACATTCCCAACATATCTCAGATCAAAGGCACTGACTCCTTAAAGATAGGGATTCAGACAGTGATCACTACTCAGAGCTTAGTCATTCATCAGAAACAAATATATATGGGAGGAAAATCCAGAATATAATATTGACCATCTCCATATTGCTCTGGAAAAGCCCACCCAGAAGACTTTTCCTGGTCTGAGAAAATTGCCCTAGAAGCTCTCCAATGTGTTTTCCAAACCAACTGGACAGAACCCAGGGTGTGGGAGGAATTGCATCAGCTGCTGATGGTGCTGCAGCACCCGCAAGGATAGGATCACGTGAACCATGCTGAAGTCACACTCACTTCCACATCTGCAGGCCTGCACTAAGCCCCTCCCAGCTGGAGCAGGATAAAAGAGATTATGTTATTCCAGTCTTTAGTTTAAAGACAAAATATCTTTACAGTCCCATCAACTAACTCTAGACCCACCTCTTTATTTAGAAATTGTGTTGGTTGTGGACATACACAGCTTCCATTAAAGAGAATAATAATCTGGAAATTTCAAACACTGAATATAAGATGAGGTAAAAAGTTGAAGGCAGGGGCATTCTTCAGCTTTGTTTGATTTTTTCTAGTCTTTAATCTTCTTGTTTAAAAAAAGAAAAATATTAAAAGAAATGTCTCTGATAGTAATATTTATATAAATGTAATTACAAGAACAAATTACAGAAATTATTAATATGAAACAGAACGGACAATTAACATAAATTTTGCGCTAAAAGCAGAATCCTCAAGGTTCAATGGTTCTGTTTTCCTAAACCAAATGTTTGTCAACTTCCTTATGTCTTTCTTTGCTCAAGGATGGCTGTGAAAACTTAATTCAAAACATATCTGATATCTCTTTTAGACTTCATCATTAAGTCTATAACAAAGTTGCATTTTACAGTGTTTTATGCTCTCCATAATTTACAGACTTCAATCCTTTAACTTAATTCAAACTAGCTGTAAATTTGCTTCAAATTACCTTTACTATCACATGGTATTTAAAAGAAAATATAAAATAAATATTCAGCTCAAAATAAGATCATACTCCCATGGAATGGGTGTGCACAAGTTTAAGAAATTTCAATCTAAAATTATTTTCACACCTCGAGTTTTTTGAGCACTTTCACAAAGTCTGGGACACAACGTTTTTCCAATTTTTGTTTTATATAGTGGCCAGAGTAGGGTCAGCATTCTGAAACATCCATCTCTTCATTGTCTCCCCTGCAACTACTCTCAATTGAATAATCACCTAAGAAAAAATGTGAGGAGTTCATCCTCTAGATTAGCTGAGTGTCTAACAAAAGGTGTTAGTCATGAATAAATTTTAATTGTTGCCTAAATTAAACAAAAATATGAGATCAAATATTGCTGCTCATTCCCAACAGTTGGATCAAACACTTGCAGCACAGTTTCCTTGCTTGATCACACGCTGTACATTCCACACACATCCATGGCAAAATTCTCAGTGACTTTATGTCAGCAAAACAAAACTGCAAGAGTATGAAGCAGATGAGATGGGTTGTACTCCAAGGTCTTTTAAAGCCTGTGTTTGAACTAGAAAACAAAAATTGCATGACATTTGAGGGATTTAACCAACATAAATCCCAAGGCAGCAGTTCAGGGCAATGTGTTAATTTGATTGGCAATTTTAAAAGCAGTTAAATGGCAATAGGAATTAAATGCCATTGAACTGGAAGGACATAATGGGCCTAAAAGATTCAATATTCTTTGGGGAAGGGGTTGTCCTCCCATTATGTAATACAATAACAATCTTTCAATTTAAAGGCAGAGAGTGATAGTTCAATTACTTTGCACTTTTCTCTTGTGCTGTACTAGCTGAAAAGTGATTATTAGAGGAATTGTGGAGTCTGGATTTTGGCATCTCCTCTACTGTATGAATAATAGACTCCCTTTTCCTTTTACAATGTAGTACTAAAGGCCTGAGTATTTCTGCTGCTGTGAGTTAAGTGTGAGCCCTGCTGGTATACACTTGCTGAATCCTCTTGATGGGTTTTATAAGAGTTTGATAGCAGATAGGGCTACAAGGGGCAGTTTGGTGAGAAGCTGCAAAAAGCTTCCCTTATGTCCAATAGAGCCAGTAGTACCAGCCAGCTCCAAGATGGACCCAGCGCTATCCAAGTCTGAGCGCACCAGGAATTAACTGGGCACCTCTGGATTTCGAGTTAAGGCTGAGGAAAGGTTACAGCACTTTTACTTACTGCGATTGCAGGCAGAGAAGAGAGAGGCAAGAATATGTGAGAANCAGCTCCAAGATGGACCCAGCGCTATCCAAGTCTGAGCGCACCAGGAATTAACTGGGCACCTCTGGATTTCGAGTTAAGGCTGAGGAAAGGTTACAGCACTTTTACTTACTGCGATTGCAGGCAGAGAAGAGAGAGGCAAGAATATGTGAGAAAAACAGCCCTGCAGGCACCAAGGTCAGAAGCAGGGTCAGAGGGTGCTCCAAGCACAGAGGTTCCCCTGCAGCCCATGGAGAGGCAGCTGTGCCCCTGCAGCCCAGGGACGTCCAGTGGGGAGCAGAGATCCACCTGCAGCCCAGGGAGGTCCCCTCAGTGGAGCAAATGAATTCCCAAAGAGATACTGTGATTATGTGGGAAAACCACACTGGAGTAAGCCACAGTCAGAACCTGTGGATCCATGGAGGGAACCGCCCACAATGCAGTCGGTTTGCAGACAGGATTTGTGACACCATGGGGGATCCACACCAGAGCAATCTATTCCAGAAGGACAGCAAATTCCAGCAACATCTTTCTTAATTAGCAAAAATTTTGTACTGGTTGTTCTAAAAAGCACTGGTCTAGAAAGCATCAGCAAGAAAAATGCATTAACACATTTGTAGGCTTATACCGTGTTAGAAGCAGCCAGATTTGAAAAATCCGAGAGTTACGTTGTAGATTGTCTCCAGGGATGCGGGTAAGTAAGTACACACATGGATCCCTACCAAGACATGGCTCCTCAACATAAGAACTCTGATATATTCTGGGGCATAGACTCACAAGAATAGAAGAAATGATAGCATCTATAAATCTGCATTCCTGAAGCTGACTGCAGTACCCAAGAGCATCATCCTCCAGACATGATACTTCAGAGAATAAGTGTGAAACATAATAGAAACTTAAATCAAAGAACATCTCAGCAACATACCTGCTATCCAAGAAAATGAGGTGTAGCCTTGTTTGGGAAATGATCTGAGGATATTTTTTGAGCTAAACCAGCTTTGCAAAAATTAGTACTAGGTTAAAAATAATTGCTTTTTGTGTATCTGTAACTAAATTAAATCCTTCAGGTTGCTATAAATCCAGCCCAGAATGCAATGCAAGTTGAAGAATAACTGATTTCCCAGTTATGTTAGAGGAATAAGGAAAATTTCAAATAGTGCTAAAAAATTTGTTCAATTACCACAGTGAAAGTTTATTTCTTTATTAGGCACAGGTAGAACTATTTCTTCCAGATAATTTGAAATAAATTAATTTGCATACTTATTTGAGTTTTTTTGTAAACTGACTTAAAAATTTGTTTGATTTTTTCTCAGAACACACTACCACACTCCTAGCACCTGTGAAGTGTTACTAACATGGGTCCATTGTATTTAAATCTCCCCTTTTACTTCCACCTGAGCCTTCCTGAAAGTGGAAGATGTTTTTACCTGAAAGCAATATTCCCCATATATTTTTGCAAAACCTAAGATATAAAATACTACTACTTAAAGGGAGGAGAAAGGAGAAGATGGGCAAATTTTTGAGTTAGTTTTCTCCTCTCTTAACAGCAATGTACTTCTTAAAACTGCCTGAGAGAATGGGTGGGGCTGGAAACAATTTCTCATGAAGCTCAACTTCATGAAGTAAGTTTCTCATAGTTCCGTTTCTTTAGTCTTCATGGAAACAACTGGGTCTTTTTCTATATGAAAACAGAGTATATACAAAGAACCTTTCTGGGCACTGCATACATTTTAAACACTATCCAACAGCCAGGCAAAGGGTACCCAAAGGTTCAACAGCACAAGTATATTTAGAAGAAAGGAATTATCTCTGGCCTCCAAGTACGAAGAGAGGTGTGCATTTGTAGGGTATCATACTCTTCCACTACATTTATTTTTATTTCCATTTCACTGGAAATAGAGAGTATAATACAGAGATAATTTTCCAGCAGAAAGTTCATTAAATCAGCATCAGAATTACTCATTTTTATATACAATTTTTGAATTTTTGCTTTGTGTTTGACACTCATAGAATCATAGAATGGCCTGGTTTGGAAGGGAAAGATAATCCAGCTCCAACCTCTCTACTCTAGGCAATGAGATGCGACCCACTAGGCTCAAGTTTCTCAATGTCTCATCCAACTTGGCCTTAAACATTTTCAGGGGTTAGAAATGCCCAGTTTCTTTGGGCAAACCATGTCTCACAACCTCACAGTAAAGAATTTCTTCCTAACATCTTATCCAAATCTCTTCTTTCCACTGAAAATATCTTTCCCCCTTGTTCTATAACAACATGTGTTTAAAGTGCCTCTCCCTCTTCCTTTTAAGTCCCCTTTATATACTGAAAAATTGCAACATCTTTCAGTACAGCATTTTTCAGATTGCTGAATATCCCCAGCTCTCTCAGCCTGTCTTCACAGCAGTGGTGCTCCAGCCCTCAGATCACCTTGGAGTCCCTCCTCTGGACTCACTCCAACAGGTCAATGCCCTTCCTGTGCTGGAACCCCTGAGCTGGATGCAGTGTTCCAGGTGGGGTGTCACCAGAGCAGAGCAGAGGGGCAGAATCCCCTTCTTCCCCTGCTGCCCACGCTGCTCTGGATGCAGCCTAGGATACCACTGGGTTTCTGAGCTAGCTGTCCCTCTTGATCAACACAGTCTGCTGGTAAAAGGCTTTTACATTCAGTGAAAAAATATGATCCATGTTACCTTGCACTGCCAATTTCAGTGTCTACTTCCAGTTTGAGGAGCCATGTTCTTGACACTGAAACTGCAGATCACTTACCAGACTCAGTGAGATGTTTTCTTAGACAACACCTCCACAGCAGGATCAATGTCAAAACAAAAAATCAAAACCCAAACAGCTGATTTGTCCTGTAAGAAGAGACATATATTGAAACCATTACCAATATAGCCGGACGGGACGTGCCTGAGCTTGTCTTTCCCTTGCTGCTTGGCCAAATACTATCACTGCGGTGTTTTCACCCCAGAGACACCTTTGGCTCACTGGATGTTGCAGCTGGGCACTTGGAGGCAAGTCCAGGCATGCAGGAGCAGGAGCTCAAGTTTACCTTTCACTGAGAGGCTTTAAAGTGAAAGTGAAGGAAAGGGGTCAATTCTGATGGAGAGTTTTGATCCAGAGTTTTATTCCTGGCCCAAAGGCCTGTGAATCCTGCAACAGCTCCACCAGAACTCCTGACTGCATGGTGAGTGAACCCTTTTAACCAGGGGAGAGGGAGAGGGAAGGAACACAGGTGACACCCGGTATGGAGAGAAGTCCTAAGGGACAGAGGACACTTGGATGGCCCAATGTCTTTCCAGGGGTGACAAGCATCTTTTGAATTCTGCCAACCACTCTACACTCTTCTGGAATGCCAGGATTGACAGAGAGCACTCAGCAGGGGTCAGCATGTGGAAAGGAGGAATGATTGACAAACTGGGCAGGGAATTATCAGGGAGAAACCTGGGGTATCTGAGGCAAACCATGACTTCACACCGCAACAGATATATCTATAAAGGAATGACTGATGAAAATAAGTACAATAGATAAACATCCAACACTAGAATGAATGGCTATTAGCCAGAAAAATCTGCAAATGATCAGTTAAAAATATGTGAGAGTTAAAAAGAAATGTGAGAACTAAAAGAGATTATCCAGTCTCAGTTTTCTAATGGTTCCATAGTTTTCCTTCCTCATCAAATGAGAAGCATTGGTAGGAGTATTTTACAGCTCAAATTCACATGACCTTGGATATAGGCTGGCTCTTGGAAATTGGTGTGTGGCCATGCTATGAGAGATGATGTCAGCAGCACTGTGCAGTGACAGAGCATGGTGCTGCAGAGTTTGACAACGGAGAAATAGAGAAAAATTGAGCACAGTTATGTTGGGCCTTGAAATTAAGAGAAGGACTTTTGACAATACTGAAACACAATTACTTTGATGTCGGTTTGGTTTTAGTAAAGTTGCCCCCTGAAACGTACATGTGCCGCCTTTACTGCACTTCTCATGCTGATGGAAAAAAAATTATATTATCAATGAAAGTAATTGCTGATTTAAGAAAATAAATGTGCTCCAGACTCAGGAGGTAGTTATGCACATATTTTAATAAAGATTGAATGGAGAAGGACATTCCTTTGGATCAGAAAATACCTCACACCAATCCCTGTCTGGTTCTCAAGCTCCACATTGCAATGCATGATCCTCTGTTCTCTTCACAAGCAGCCAGTTCTGGTCAGTGCTGCAGACAAAACTGGAGGTTGAAAAGAAATAAAAATCAGCCATAGTTAATGTAGATAATAAAGTAATAGTAAGTTAACATAAACACTTGCTTGTACATGCCACATTTTTATGAAGTAATACAAATAATTACCAGGAAGTAGAATCTTAATGATGGCCAGAAAGTAGTTGCACAAGAAACTAGAGAAATAATAAGGTATGATATGAAGAGAGCTCCTAAACATTATTTCCCTGAATTCACTGTTACAAAATTAAATGTCACCAATACTTTTAGATGTTGTAACATTTAACAATTTATCTGAGTACTGCCTTCCTTTTCTTAGAAAGTTCTCACTCATCAACTTCTCTAAACACCTGGGGGTTTGTTTTCTTTTTTAAAAATCCTCATTGAAACATTTAGAGTATTTAATTTTCATGTGCTACCTATTTAAAATCTGAACGTTAGGCAGTCATATTTTCCTCTGATTAAAAACACAAATGTAGCTACTTTTGATCCCTGACTCAGTCAATGAAGCTCTTATAACTTCAAGCTTCTTCTATGGAGCCAGCTACTGATAACATACTTAAGCTTCACAGACTGCAGTAATCCTAAATTCTGCTTGATATATTTTTTGTTTACAAGCTCACACTAATACTTACAGAAGCAAAATACTACAGTAACGTAAATGCTGACATTCAGCAATGAATGTTCATTACAGGAAATGTTAAAGAACCTAGTTTTGATCAAATACAACCAGGAAAACTAATTTTAAAATTAAATGAATGTTTAATTTATTTTTTTTAGGCCCCTGTCTGAATACTGAGTTGGTATGAAGTAATGCAATCCTATTAGTACATCACCCTATTCAGGCATGCAGAATGTAGGCACTTCAAACAAAAGAATATTGTTTTATAGACTATCTTGTGTCATTTATTTATCACAGCTTTTCAACATTGGAAACTACACAGGACTCCTGGCTGTCAGTCAACACCACTGTGCATGAATATCCAAGACTAAGGCACACATAACCAATTCAAGCTACACAATAACAAAACAAAAAGTGTTCTAAAATAGTGCGTTATATTCCCTGGCATCATACACAACTGAAAAAAAAGGAAGTTTTTGCTGAAACACTAGCACACTTTATGGAACAGTCTTCCTATTTCCTTGAAAAACATATTTACCGTATTGTTCCTGAAAGAAGTCCTGGATGGCTACAGAACAACAGTGAAATACTTGCATTTTCCAAAGTGTCAATTGCAGAACTGTAATGAGAAACAGCTGTTTTGGGATTATTTTTCATAGTCCTGAAATAATATGCAGATAAACACATGTGAATATATGAATACAAGCATGAATTTGAAAACCATTTTAAAGAAAACTATAACATTGGTAGAGAAATTTATCTAATAAATTGTTTATGTTTGCATAGCTTGGAATATATTCATTCAAACACCCCAAACTTGATTTTTATTTACCGAGAAACAAAACAATTCAGATACTTTGTTTACTGAGTATTTGAAGCATTGTGGTCAAAGTAATACTTTTATGTAAGCAATTAATAAATATTAACTTTTGAGAGTTGCAGTACATACAATTTAGAGGGAAATGTTAACAAAGAAAGCATTAAAAAATGTTAAAAAATCCAAACAAACTTAATCATATGGTCATTACTATGTTTTATGGATTCCTCCTATTGTCTGTTGCAATTACACCCATGAATGTTAGCTGTCTGTTGATATACACATTAGTGTGTGATAAAAACCTTCAAACACTCATTAAACCCATAAAAATTGAGAAGAAATAAAATTTACTTGCCAGTGCTTTCATAACTCATTAAGACACACAATTACATTTGTGTTCTGCCTCAGAAGTAGTTACAGATGTCTGCAGCACTAGTAGAGGGGCTTAGTGAAAAAACAAAAACTTCTACAATTTTCCAAAAATTTTACTTTCCCTATAAAATCAATCCTTTTCCAATTTTCAGCCCAAATCTTTTTTTTTTTAATGTTTAATAGTTAAAATTAATAATTTTCATTTAATTTAGAGTAAGACATATATATCCAAACTTTCCTCACAACAGTTCTGGTATAAATTTTTCATAATGTTTAGTCTTTTATGGATGAGAAAAATGGCCAAAGGGAGACACTATCTCTGTTTGCCAGTGACGTGTTTTTGATAACTTAAAAAAAATTCTCTACAAAGGGTTCAAGATACAATTGCAGTCATTTCAAAAATAAACATTCCTCATGGTTATGCCTTTTTCCTGTCATTCCAAAATTAATAAATGCATCCTCCATAATTTTTAAAATATGAAAAAACAGCATAAAAGTTAATATTTCATACAGTGAAAGAAACTTGTAAGTCTCAATGACTTAGCATTTAGAATCACTTTTTGCTGCTATATATTTATAAAGATCTAGAGAAGAAGACTGATGTGGTGAGCTTATGTTCATCCTACCTCTGAGGCGACTGGGCCAAGGCTTTTATTAGTCAGCAGCACTGACACAATTCTTCAGCTGTAATAGCAATAACTTATTGCTTTTAACAAACAGCAGCCCTTGTTCTGAAGGGATTTCTGTCCCTGTTAGCTCTGTGACTTATCAAACATCCAAGACATCCAATAGTGCTTTAAAATGCACTGCTGGAAATGCCTAATTGAAAGAAAGTGGATTTTTCCTTCTAATATGTAAATCATCCCCTCACATTTTCTGCATACTTACTTTCCACACACAAGATTTTGTAGCTTTCTTCCGCATATAAGACAGACAGAACATGTATCCAAGGAATGGTCTAAACAATCCATGAACAATACTTGTACTAACAAATATTTTATTAAACTTTTACCCAACTGTAAAGTTAACTCATAAAACAAACAAATAAAAAAGGTTCTATAATGTGTACAAACATGTATTTATTATATTTTTTAAACACAGCTTATACCTCAACACCTTTAAAATTGTAATGCCTTTAAAGCAATAAAGTACTTTGATTATTATAGACATATCATAGGACTGTAACTAAAGATATCAAGAACAAGCAGAATTTTAGTTTCTCCCAGAAACACTGCCTACAGACTAACAGCAAATGTCACTTTGTTTAATGTGTGTCTGCTTTCAAGGATGTATATCTTCAAAACAGGGTCATGATCTAATACACCTTTCCTACTGATTTTTTTCAAGGCTATTATGACTGGAGGTTTGGGGATGTTACAAATTCTCATTTCATAAAAGTGGTAACATTTTAGGTAGTATCAAAACACTTGCCTGTTCAATGCCAACAGAAAGATCAAAGTATAAAAATACTGTGTGTTTTATAGATGTGTAGGAATGGTATATTCTCAAAAGTTCCAAGTAAATAATGTTGAAAGGTAAAGAGTAATAAAAGATGGCAAAAGGTTCTCTCATTTAGTGGAAACTGCACAACTCACTGGATTTCTTCCAGTCCTAACACTTGCTTGACTGCAGCCATTTAAAAAACAGCTGGGCCTTGCAGCTATGCAGTCAGCTCTTGCAGTCAGTTTTAATCCTCAATCTATTTCAACAACAAGACCTTTCACTGTGCACTGGGAACCATTCCTCAAAAATATTTACTTGATAAGCTGTAGTTGAGAGACTTGTTTATAGTCAATGATACAATACAACCTTATTTTTATAAAACTTTATTAATAATACAATGTCTAAAAACCTTCTATTGATTGTATCTCAATTCAAAGTTGTCAAATGCTTTAACATTAATAACTATTAAAATACCTAAGGTGTATATTATCCACCTAGTTTTATAGATCGGAAATTTGAGATATAGGCAGGTTGAATGATTTTCCCATCTGTTCTCTGTGTGCTTTGGAGCATAACCTAAATATAGACATTTGGAAAAGTTTGAGTAAAATGCTAGCTCCACAAAAAGCAGAATAACTTCTGCTCTTTTATTCAACAGAGACATAATTTTATCTTCAGTTCATAAGAAATTTCCTGACATTAAAAAAAAATCTGGTGACCTTCCCAATTACAACTCCAGTGGGTACAAGACAGATGCAACCCAACATACGGTAGTGAACAGGTTGATATAATCTCAGTTTTTTCTATGGCAACATTAAATTTCTAGGGTGAGTGGACATGGAACAACTTCAGGATGGACTCAAAATATCTATTTTTGGGATGTGAAAAATGATGAAACGTAGCATAACACAGAAAATAGTTCAGACTGACACACATTTAGACTGGAATTAATAATTTATAGAATGATTTTTAGTTTGGTCTAGAATATAAATGAACATGTCCATGTCATACTTGCACTGATTTTTCTCATTTGCAATAAAATGATGTTTAGTGCCTACAAATTCAGAAGCCTCTTTTTCCTATTTAACCTATTATCTAGGACAATATAATCCTGTGGAGCAATTGGTAAATCACTTTTCAACTATCAATCATCCCTAAATAGTGCTCTCTCATTTTAAATCAAAAGACCAGAACAGATTTCCTTTTTTCTCCATCTCAGAGACATCAGCAGTCAATAAAGCCATACACTTCAAATCCAAGATTTATAGCTGCCAGAATTTTCATACCATCTACTCTGCATTTCTAAATACAATATTCATATTGGTGGAAAACATGCAGTAACCACCTGTAGTAGCATCTAATGGGATTTTAACAGAAGCCTGAATCTTATCCAGGTGCCCGCTAATTGATCTGCAGAGGATGTATATCATGTGCAGCCAGGCAGCCCTGTTTAGATAAATCAATAGAGAAAAGAGAATTTGGGAGTTTTTAAGCAGAGGTCAGGGTTAATCTGCAAATGTGTTTTATCCCTTGAAGGATTTATATTAATCCAGTTTTGTCTCTGATACCACTGATTCAAAGCTTACATTATAACTGAAAATCTCCTCTCTGGTGTTTTTATTTTAAGTACTCAACTACTTAAATGTGTTCTGCCCAACAGGAGAGCAAGGAGAATCTCCTGGTAAATCTTTAAGTAAAACCAACATACTTTTTAATAAGCAAACAGATATACTTACTAGAGAACAGAGGCCCCCTGATGAAAAAAATCCTGTTTTCATTTGTGTCTAGAGCTGAATTTTTTTTTTTTGTCTGTTTGCAGATTTTTTCCTTTTTTATTTTTCTTACTGAAATTTTGCCTTATATTTTTCTATAACAAAGTTTTTCTAATATAGGAATATAGCCCAATAGCATAGTCTTTGACAGAATTCAGGCACATCTCAATATCCAGGAGAATGAGACAAAAATCTAGCTGATGTCCAGGATACAGAATTTTGTGTGGTAGAATAGAATTACTGTTTCAAGGTGAACCCCAGCAGAAAGACCATGGTTGCTGTCACAGTTAGAAATCTCTACCTAAAACCGGGCAGAAGACAATTAACTATTCCATCTTTGCTAATGAGGTCCTGAAAAGGACCTTACTTCCTCCCAGAGAGTATCTCACTGCCTTGCTCTCTGGGAGTCCCTCCTCAGAGAGCAGCACCCTGAGCTGCCAGTCCAGGATCCACAGAAATGCCCTGCAGCGCTCCTGTCCTGGGGTCACAGCCACACCACATAGGCAGAGAGCCTCCCAAGCACTGCTCTGGCTGGGACCATGCACAAACTACAGCTCCTGAACCCACAGCTTCCTGTGCAAAATATGGGATGGTTCTGGGGGCACTCAGAGCAGAAAGACTTGAAACCTCTCAACAGAAACAACATACCATGTACCACAGAGCACCTTTCATCATCAGCCACATATCCATGTTTTACTCAGTCTGTTCTAAAGCAGTAAAAGATGTTACTCTGCGCCATTTCATCAATTCATCCATTTTATGTAATACAAAAAGCCCCTCTTATGATTTTGGATATACCCCTTATTCAAGGCACTGTAATATAACCAGATTTCTGCTGCAAGATAAATGAAGTACCACTGCTCCTTCATTGTACAGTCCTCTCAGTTTCACATGATTTCAGCCAGTCATGTGTCCTGCCCATAAGTTGACATTAATGGCTTTCCTTATCATGACATTTATGGTTTCCATTATTTTCTGCAGCACTCTATTGATTTTGAGAACTATAGCTCCTACATGAATTGTCCTTCAGAGCTCTGCCATTACTCTTGCTTTTTCAAGAGGTGCATGCCCAATGATTCACGATCAAATACAGCCAGCCTAGGCATGTGTGGGCTAAAGAAGTGGAAGCGCTCCTTTTCCCTCAGGTGAAATTCAGCTTCCTTAAAATGGTAATATTGACTTTTTAATTAATAATAAATATACTGACCATCATTACATTAATAATTTTTTTCTCTCACTCCTAAGTACCTCAGGCCTTACAATGGCCTCAGAAACTAATTTAAAAAAATTTTAAAAACATGAAACTATAAAGCTTCCATACAGGACTAGTAAGAGCAAGAACTAACAGCATAAAAAGGTGATGGTCACGACTAAAATGAGCTTATGCCAACCCAAGGCAAGACAGATTTCATCACTGTCCAGATAGACAAACAGAATTTTTTACAGCCAGTTCTGAAGATGGGATTATATTTGCTCCTCTCTAGCATCTCCTCTGTAGTATGGTGTTCCTGTCTTATGCGTGAACTTGGGATCACTTTTATGGTGAAGGTAAGCACAACAACAAAGTTCAACACAGAGGATTTCAGTTTAGGCTTCCTTGATACCTGATTCCACATACACATAAAAGAAGCCAGTTTTCAGACAACACTCTTCAGAAATATTTCAGTAAGATCAAAAGCTCAGAAAATCATAAAAGCATTAAGTCTTCCTTTGGTATTGGTGGCTAAACTGAAAGCTTACATATCCAGGCCTGCTTATGATTGTCAAGACTGAACTGGATGATTGAGTGCTCCACAGGGCAGGGTTCAAAACACCCTGTGGTATGACACTCTCCAAAAACAAGAAGAGTTTACAGAATAACAGACCGAGTCCTAGCACATGGAGTCAAGACTCCTCCTGAAGCTTCAGTTTATGTCCCTTTTCTATACTTTCCAGGTACATCTGTTTGTGCTTAGACTCATCACTTTTCTTTTGAAAACAAAAGGCTTCAATAAGTCCTGAACTCCAGTGTGTGGTTTCTGTAAAAATGAGCCCGACATATTCCCAAGCAAATTATTTTAGTGTGGTGATCTCAGTTATCCTTCCTGAATATGGTTGTTCAAAAACATTTTCATTATACTTGTGATACAGTCTTAATCCCACAAACTTTTTGCCATCCCATTTGCTCTTCTGGCAGTTTATCACTGTATAAAAGCACCACCCAAACTGCAAGAGTAGTTAGAGGTTAGAGGTCCATTGCCAAAGGCAGCTGAGCTTTATTTGAAATCCTTCTCCAGCCTTCCTCTACTCCCTACTTTCAGAGAAGAGCCATGCATTTAAAATGCTATCATAAATAAGACAGAGAAAATTCTAAAAGTAATGTAATTTATTATATCTGTGGCTAATAATTAAAGCAGTTCCACATATGTGAACCCATTGCAGGACTTTTGAACTTGTTTGTTCCAAGTATATGCCATGAAGTTACATACATCCCCCCTTTATTTCAGAAATAGTTCATCAAATAGCAATGTCAGGCCTAAATCTGGGCATTGTTTCTCTAACAAATCATGGGTTTTCCCGATGAAGCCCAGCATGGAGAGGCAACCCTTCCCAGGCACGTTTCCTGTGTCTGCCTGGCAGTGCTCACCACAGTGCTCCACCAAAAAGAAAGGGAATTCTGTCATCATGTTACTGTGTTAATAGAGTGTCTGCTGGCAAGCATCAGGAAGCTCTTCAGAAATATGACACAGCAAGATAAAGCTTATACAAACTGAGAGACATAAACATAACCTACTTGTGTTAATCCTGTAAAACCACGAGTATATGACAAGAGGAGGCAGCACTACAGAGCGCTGCGGTCTGTGATTCCCCTGTGCAAGCTTTCACTCTGAAGGGACAGGATATAAATGCAGGTGTGTCTTCTGTTAGCTCAATGTAAGGCTTCTTTGTACCTCAATTAGCACCTGTACTAACTAGGCTGGTTAAGACCCACTTTCAACATACACAGAAAATAACACCACATCCATTATGCCAACGATCAAAGCTATACAGGTTTGTAGATTGTTTCAAAGATCAAAGACAGTCTGTCAGACTTCATTACCAGAAGAAAAAAGGGACTCTGACTTCAAAAGACATTGTGTTGTCCTTTGTTTCCTCCCCAAAAATAATTTTGAAGATGGTGAGCCACCCCAGAGCAATATAAATTAACAAGGTTTTTGACTGTACCTTCTAGCTCTGGCTGCAGTTTGATCTTATCATTCTTTTTCCTTTTCCTTTGTCTATCTTAAGTAAATGCTGATTGTTTGTCCCACTGGCTTAATACTGACACACAATGAGGAATAAAAACTGAAGCAACTCATCAGTTTGCAAGTTACCTAAAATTACTCCCACTGCCTCCTGCAATTGTTTTGTCTTGCTCGCTGCAATATTGTCTGCAAAGGCTATTTGAAAATAACTTTAATTAGTTTTTCTACTTCCCTGACTGAAGTTGTACCTTCAGTCAGATTCACAGAACTAATTATACTAATAGTGAATAAAAATAGCACCAAGATTAGAAGGCTTTGATGCTGTTGGAGCTGTAATTCTTACAGATACCTTTTTGGAAGGGCGTTTTAAAAGCATTCACATTTTTCTGACTGCTTTAAATATTTTTAAACTATTACTTGAGGGAATTTTTAGGGATTTCATAATTACCCACTAGGCAAAAAACCTCAGCCAGCCACACAAAGATCCAAACCTGAATACATTTGCTCATATGTCAACACTAACACTAGTAAAATAGTATAAAGTTTTTCCTATACCCATGGCTAATTTACACTATCAATGAGGTCTCCATTGACAGTTCCCATAACCTTCATCATAAATAAGCTAACAGAGCTGAGTCAACAGCACTGAGAAGTTGACTCATTCCAATGCAGGACAAAGATCTTCACCCAATTCCCTTTCTTTACAACTATCAGTCATCCAAATACCACTGAAGAAGTGTGCTTTTTCTTTGGCCTCTGGTATCTAGTTTCACATTTCAAAAGAGGTGAAATGGGTGATGTATACAGGTTTTTCCATTACCTTTAAACATTTAGCTAAAATATTTAATTGACAAGGTGCTGATTTACCACCTCTTGGGCCCTTATTTCATAGGTGATCACTCATCCATCTGAAGTTACCCTCTAGATATCTGGTAACATCCCCTTCTTAACATGTTATTCCTATTCCTATTACTCTATGTATTAATATCACTGTAAATAAATTCCCAAAATTTACTTCAAGGTGACTTCTCAGGCACAGTCAATATTAATGATGTCAAAACTATGGTGGAAAAACATCTTCTACACATTTGCATTGAGAAATGTAATTGCGCATAGAAACACTACAATAAAACTGATGCCCTAGACAGAGTGTTCTGGACAGGCACTGCAGCAACAGAGTTCTCATCAAAGCCAATGTCTGAAATGGAACTTATATGCTATAAAGTGGTACTTAATAACAAAGCAATAGGTCCACAAATGCTCAGAGAAGAAAAAGAAAAATAGAAAGCATTCAACCAAGCTTTTCCTTTCTCTTTCCTTTTCCTTGAAAACTTTCTTTTGCCTAGCATTTTAAATTTCTCGTTTCGCACAGACATAAAAATAGCATTGATGTGAGGCAGGGAGGTCTCTCTCAAATCCCTGGAATACCTTTCCTAATAAGAAAATTTTGTTGCATAATATTTTAGACTACACAGATCAACTAAATCTGGTTCCTGGACACTCCATATTATACTTCATCGTTGTTTTTCCCATGATAATTCCTGAAGTATCATCTAAAATTTGAAAGGCATAAACTAATTAGCAAGGTTAATAACCAACAGCCAAAACCTGAAACCCCAAACAATGCCTGAAAGAGATGTTTGGTCTTTTACTGCTTTTTGCCTACATTAATATTTCCACTTTTGTTCTTTTTCAAGTGTTCACATGGAAATAGACACATGCTTACTTTTTTAATATATACATATATAATACATATATATATGCACATATGAGTAGATTTCACCATATTCACTGAAAATATATATACATAGAGATATAAAAATTAAGACTGTTCTCTTCAGGGTTTTCTTTATCTCTTCTTTCTTAAAATGTGTCTTCTCTCTGCAGGATGGCTGGATGCATTCCAAAAATCACTTTTACTCCTGATTATATGTGACATTCTTTTAAAGGACATTTCTGAAATAATAATTGTGAGCTGCAAAGATGAGTAGTGTGGAGTCCCCAGCAGGCATGCTGGAGTGAGGAGGCAGACTAGAGCACACAGCAGTCTCCAGGCTTCCTTGATAATGTGCCCCTAGCAAACCATGTCAAGCAGGCAAGAAGGTAACCTCTTTGAGAGTCAGGACAAAAGGGAAGTTTGATAGTTGGGATTTCCTGTCATTAATATATTCATAAAGATAAGACATAATTTTAAACTCTTCACAGCTATCTTGAGTCCAAACAGTGAAACTTTATCCACTTTTAGCTACTTTTATATTTGCTTCCTCACAAAAATCATAGCCAGGAAAAAGAACAGAAAAAGAACAGAAAAGCAATAAATCCATAATTCAATTTCTTCTCTGCATGTACAACATACACACACATCAGTCTTAAGAGGTCTGTGATTTGGCCTCAGGTAAAGGAAAGCAAATCCAGGATTTAATAATCAATTTCTTCATGCCTCACTGTGAATTTTATTTGTTAAACCTTGAAAACAATGGTGAAAACTTCTGTCTTTAATGGGCAACATTGAAAAGTCAGGCAGTTTGCAAACATTTTCCTGCCTCAGATTGCATAAATAAAGGGCAGCTTCTCGTACAAGGATGATATGAGGCTATCTATACTGCAGCTGTTCATGGCTCAGAAAGTCACTTTGAATGCTGGAAGTGATCTTGACATCAAAACTTTCAAGGCAAGAGTGTGGTCTTCTGATTTGGGAAATGTAGGAATAATTAATATATGTTTCATAAACAAAGTGTGAAATTCTTTTTCTTGTCCTATTTATTTCTGCCTCCCTTTGCGTATAATTCTGGTTTGCTCATAGAAAAGGATGAGTGCAATCAACCTTATGACCTAGGTAACTTCAAAGATGTTGCTGCATAGCCTGGGCCAATGACTGGCTCTGCAATTAGTGAAAACAGTGCAGTAACTGCTTAAGATCCATTCAGTTGAGAGCACGACTTAGATATTTATTTCTCTGTAAGACTACATTTCAGCTCTTCTGAAAAAGTTGCACATATACCTAGTCTTATGAAACACTCTAAAATCGGATGTTTTCTTGATTGAAGATCTAGTTTTGTCTTTCATGACTAAAAAAGCAACAGAGAGTTAAAGCTGAACAAAGACCAAGTTTGGACAGCAATACTCATAAAAACCTGCACAAAGAAAGTATTTACTCTCACTTTCCCTATCCTTTTCTTCATTTTACCTTTTCTCACTCACTTCCCCAGCTAGCTGGCCCAACTGGTAAAATAAAGCTGATTTCATATATTTTCATCTTTAGGTTTTACAACAGTTCTTTATGTAAACAATGTTCAAATTCAATATTCCCAAATACTTGTAATGTTCTTGAGGACCACGGGCAGTTTGTATTCATCAGTGCAGAGCAATGAGCAGAATCCTAAGTTAATGGCCACCTTGCTCATTACACACAAGCTGGCTGAATGTAAAAGCCTCGTGGGAGCAAATTCTGTTTGCTGCCTGTTAGATAATGCATTAAAACATGATTCTAGTTAGTAAAGGGCATTCAGATGCCACACAAGGGACACTGTACACCTCCACTGTGAAATGGTCTCCTATAAAGAAGAATTCACAGTTTTTTTAAACTTGAAACTGCTCCAGGAAGAATATTATTAGTGGTGAAGGCAAAGGAGTAAGTAATGATTTATACAGAAATTCTTTCAAGGTCTACAACAGAGTTTCAGAGTAAGGGCAGAAGCAATTCTGTGATTCACCTAGGGATCACAGTACCACATTTTGGTGCACTTGCCTTTATGCCATACAAGTAAAAGTTGTCTACCTTTACTTTTCATGTGTGCAGAACAACCTGAGTGACAGCTTTCTCTGAGAGAAAAATTCCTTTTGGTCTCTGGGCACAGGAGAAAAAAGCTATTTTTCTCAAAAAATATCTAAAAAACAGCAGATGTTTGAATAAGAAATGCGGTAAACAAGGACCTCATCTACTTGGAAAGACAATTGGGAGCAGCTCATCACAGATGTGTTCTGCATGTTCAGATACCACTTGCCATAAAATGTCTTTTTTTCCTTTTTAGAAAAATATTTATAATGAGTCCCTTAATGTGGCTCTTACTAGAAGACCACTGTTTGGATCTTCCATGACAATAAATATGATCCTGGCATGCAACACACATGACCTTTTTTGACAATTAAAAACAATGAACCTTGGATTGAAAAATATGTTGAAAATAGTTCTAGAGATGAGCCAGTTGGCAGAACACAACCATCAGAAAATATCTCAAAAAATATTTCACCTACCCACACAATCTCCCTGTGAGACTGTTCTGAGAAAGATGTTACATGCTGCTCCTCAGCTATTTGTGCTTGGTGATAAAAGTAGAAGGGGTTCAACAGACCCTGTGGAAAGACTAGTAGAGGGGAAAAATAACAAAAGCCAAAATGAGTTGGTTGTTTATTGGCAAAGGTTATTGGTTGTTATAACTTATGGCTTGTACAAAGCTAAGCAGGAAGGACAGGGGGATCTCAGAATAATTCTATGTGCTTTAATTTTCATTAAATTCAGCAGTTTATTTCACCAATCTAATGTAGCTCATTAACATAAATACATGTCTGCACAGATAAATTCAATATAAAATAATATGTAGTAATTTTGCTGGTCATTTATCTAGAGGAAAAATATATCTGGTTTAGGTGCTTATGAATTTTTGTTTTCTTCGGCTCGTCTGGGGCACTGCCTTGAAGCTGAAGAAATGAATGGTCTCTGGAGCATCCTGACCAGACTATCTGGGAGATCTGAGAGGCAAAAAGAGCTGACATTTAGGGTGTAAAGACAAGAAGCAGCACCAAAAATAAAGGACAAACTGGAAGAGNNNAAAATAAAGGCCAAACTGGAAGAGTACAATTGCCACAAAACCTTTGTTGCAGGCTCACAGTAGCCACTGTTACATAATCAATAGCCAGATTTTGCCCCTAGAGCTGCATTTCTGCAGAAATACCTGGACAAGAACAGGAAGCAGTAGCCTTCCGGCAGATGAAGTTACTGCTGAGTTCAGCAGGCACTCCAGGCACACCTTCCTTCATACATCAGGGCAGTGCCATAGAACATCAGATAATATTGTGGTAACAGTTTTCAGATGTGATAATAATTTTCAGATTTTTTTTTAATCCATAAAATACCAATACTTTGCTTTTCAATATTAGTGATTTTCTTTTATATTGAGATTAAAAAAAAATCAATATATGAGGTTCCAAAGAAAAAAAAGTGCAGGTAAGTTCTAAAAATTTCTATCATTTTCTCAATTTATTAGTAAAATAATTCACAGTATTCTCATTCATTAAGGTAACCCAGGACTTCTTGTTGTAAGGCTCTCCCTGTTGCTTAACTTTGTCAATATATGCTTAGGATGAAGTTTCCTATATAATTTCTAAAATTTAATTTCAGCTACAGAATAGCCAGTCATATTTTCTGAGTAGCGAATAACAGTAAAATAAATTTTGAAAAAAAAACCATCTATTAGTGTGCTCATAGACTGACGTGAGTGTACTGCAAAAAGAGCTGAACTCAAGTTCCCCAGGCAACCATCACTTTGGCATTCTAGCCCAATTTCCCACTTACTTTTCCCTTAATGCTACTATGAGACAGCAAAGTACAAGACACATACACAACGTTTAGCATAGGGTATTTCTCCTTACAGTTTTCTTGAAGCAGAGGTGTATTTATAAGTGACTGGAGGCTTGGGGGCTTGGTTAACTCACTGCTGGAGTTTGAAGTCTTAGTAGACTGCTAGTGCACAGTAAGTTACACTTCAGCCTGGGAAGGCAGTACACACAGTGTCTTGGCCCGACTGTATCAACAGCTGCATCAGGCACAGGGGCAATTTGGTGCACTTTTTTCTTATGGGCATTTTTTCCCACAGCAGAGTGGGTAGGAAGTGGAAGAAAATCCCACTGCTATTTCTTGTTCATTACCTCTAAGGACAAACAAAATAGCAGAACATCTCAGACATGGAAAATAACCTAATGTTCATGCAGAATATTAAGAAGTGAGTTTTGGCGCGGTGAAGAGAAAAGAATTTGATGATTGCAAGTGTGTTTCACTTGATGTCAGAAAAATGTGACATGAGAAAAATTTGGGTCTTTGCATTTGAGGGATGAGAACAACTTTTCAGTCTTGTATCACTGGCAAGATTTGATTGAAGGCAGTTTAGAATAGCAGAGAGATAAGGCTAGAGAAAACTTTATCCTGAATCTCTAGGCCAGGCTCTGAAGTCTGATCCACACAACAGAGTGTGCTTTTTGTCCCACTACTCAAACAAAATGGCTTTTATTTACTGAGCAGAGACCCTACTTGATCACATCATCATGTGGTCAAGCAAATTGCTCAAATGAAAGGGGGAATTAGCATCCTAGCTTTTAATTCTGCCACCCAATCACCCCCAGAGAAAGAGGGATCTGGTCTTGGGAATTGGCTTCATAAATTGGAGTCAGCATGGAAGGAGCTGGCCATGGAGTGGCACCACCATTTGTCAGCACAGGTGCTGTTTATAGCAGGGAGGCACTAGCAGCTCCTTGGCATGCTCCTCATACTACAAGTCTGTGCATGTGCACTGGGCTGCCTTTACAACTGGAGCAAGATGCTAAATCTGTCATTATCTGTCTCTGACCTGACTCCAAATGCTGTCTGCTGGCAAATGCTGACACACAATGCCTGAATGAGGGCTCTGTGCAGTGTGCACTTGTATGGTCCAGTCCACCCATCTCATGTTTCTGGTCTGATGAGATTTGGAACAGTCTTTCAGGAGCTATAGGTGTTAGATGAGATGATAAGTCTCATCAAGCACAGCTGGGAAATATCCATTTTAGGATCCATATAAGAATTATCAATAAACAACTGTTCAGATTCTAGCAAAGGCAGTTTGTTCACGCTCCCTCACACAAAAATATACATATTTACCAATGCCTCTAGAGGTCTCCTAAAAATTATAAAAATAGGAGAAAACCTTTCACAATGGGCTGATTGTCACTGATGTGCTACTAAAGTGTAGCAGATTGAAACTGCATGGCATGTTGTGCCATAATGTCTGTATCTGGATTATTCTCTCTTTCAGCAGCTATCAAATATGGTTTTATCTCCTTTTTTTAAAGCAGTTTTTGCTGAGTGGAAGTAATACAGTCCCTCTGAAGCTTCTGAGGCTTATAAAAAAAGGTGCTTTATTTTTTCATTTGTGTGCACACACTTGGGGTTCCTACAGTTTGTGTTCAATCAGTAAAACTGAATTGAAATAAAAATGAAAAATGAAAGATGTAAAGCTCACAGATTTATTCTTATCTTGAGAACCTTCAGGAAGGAAGATTTTTCAGCCTCTAATCTTAATGATTCAGCAGTTAGAAGGAGTGATTTTCTCTGTGAGCTTTACACATTAATTGAACTGTATTGTATATTTTTAGTTGAACTAGTCCTTTTTACTACCACCGCTGTGAATCTCCCCTTCAAAAAAAAATATTCTAGTTGCAAAACAATATTTGATTTAAACAAGGCAATTAGAAGAGTCAGCAGTATACATGAGAATAGCTGATTTTTATAGCCTATTAAGAGCAAAATCTTTTACAGTAAAGTCCTGATCTATCTGTTTATAAAATAAGTGTTTTGAAAGAAGGGATTAATTTGAGATGATTTTGTGTGGGCATCCTAAATGTTCAAATGCAGCCACAGATGCTCTACATAACAGTTACAAATTTACAACAAAACACAGTTCAACATATGTGTGTTTATTATCCAGACCTTTTTAGGCTGTCAAATAGTTTGCAAACAGTATTCAGCACATCTCTCAAACATCCAGTACTGTGAGGTGACTGATGCTGCATTTCTCCTTTTACTGAAATAACAAGGTCAAAATGTTCCATTTCATGTGAATGCTCAATATAAGAAAACTGAAACCTTATTTCAGAAAGCACTTAGTGTTCTATAGAGCCTCATGTTGAAAGCACAGTTCAAGGATTCTCCTGCAATTTAAAGGTCTCTGTCAAGCACAGGGAACAGGTGCCAATCATCTGTGAAGAATGTAATCTAGGTCCCCATGGCAAAGGCTGAAATAGCCACATCTCTATTGCAGTGCTTCCTGAAAGAGGCTTCCTTGCCTCTCTTAGCCAACCTCCCTGCACTGCCTGTCTGGACTCAGAAGAAAGGGACCCATGGCTCCTGCACGAAACAAAATTTTCAGCTACCTACTCTCTGTACATGGGCTCTTCTTCACTGAAGCAGCCATTTGAAGTCCTTACTGCAGTTTATAACTGTTCAGCTTTCCAGCTTATGGTCGGGAAAAGGGTGCAGCGTGAACACTCTTTGTGTCATTTGCCATTGCTTACTCCTCTGCATCCTGGCAGTCTGATGACACATCTAAGGAAGCATCACTTTCACAGACACACATCAGCAACTGCAGCAATGGCTGATTGTTCCCTGTGACTCCTCTCCTTCTACGAGCAGCTTACCCCCATCTCCTGCCAACCTCCTGGCTCCACAATGCATTAGATCACCTCTCCACCCCAGAGCCTTTGAAACAACCACACATTTCTATTTCACTCATTTTCCTGACCTTTTCATAACTACTACCATGTCTTAACAGTAATAGTACATCAATCTTAAACTAATTTTTTTCTGAAGTTCTTCAAGTGTTTAGGTCAAACTAGAAGCATTGATACAAGAAATCACACCACACCTCCTTGTACAAATTCTCTTCAATCAAAAAAGAAGAATTTAAAAACATTCATGTAGATGTTACAAGAAAGATGAGAAAAAGAATGGAGGTGTTTTATTACTCTCATATTCAATACACAGCTTTCCATTCGGAATACCCTAAACCAGAATTTACAGCCTGAATGCAGAATTCTGCTTTCTGTTACCAGAAAAAAAAACAGGGCCTCTGAAAAAAGAAGTACCTAAAACATCATCAAGCCATGGACCACTTTGGTGAGCCACAGTACTACAATACCAAAAGCTACAACTCTGGTTGCAACCAGCTGTTGGCTTGACAGCATTTAAAAAAAATATTCAATATTCCTACTGGATTTTCTTCTTCAAGGGGCATCAAATGCACAAATGCTACTATTTTACTTTTGTTGTCCTTATGGGTGTGGTATGGTAGGACACTGCAGTCATTCCAGAATAGGAATGTTCATTTTTTATGGACTCTAGTAATACGAGCTTTTTATTTGGGCCGATTGTTTTCTTTTTGTCTTGTAGTACTGAAAGGAGTTCTCTACTCTCATCTACTTCAGGGACAGGTGCTTCATTTTATATATGCCTGAAGCTGTGTTTACAATTGGGAAATATGCTTCCTACACGAAAAGTCCTGCTGGGACAGGAACAAAGACAAATCAATCCTTCCAGACACTGGAAATGGATGTTGGAAGCAGAGCTCTGTAAAATCATGAATTCCAAGACAGAGCAAATAAATCCAGTCTCCAATTTATTTAGCAAGTCTTTACATCTTGGAGTCTGCACCATAATTTGGGTTCAAGCCTCCACAGGGTTACTGGAGCAATACCTCCATACACATCTAAAGAACCTCAAAGTGATTTCCTCTTATGAAGTTTTTTCCTCTGAGTACATACATAATTTTTTCGAGTTTGAATTTAAAAACGCTTCCAACTGCATTCCAGGAAATTAGCTGTTTATTAGTGGAAGCATTGCCGTGTGAGTTTTGTGACACGTAATGTACTGCACAGTGACACAGACAATAGACATAAGATCGGTTGCACCCATTCAATATGTGTGGAGTAACAGTCCCTAAAATTAAAGTGGGGTCAGTTCATGACAGTTTTGCAAAAGAAATGCATGGAAAACATGCTAAATTTGAAAGCCTGTGATGCAAATCAGTTTCCAAAGAGTAAGAAATCTGCTCTCAGAGCACGATGGTGCTCAAAGGTCTTTGCTGCTTCTCCTTTTCTTGTTCTTTGTGAATTTGTGATTATACAAATGAAGATTCCATTCAGAAAGAGAATTACGTATACCTTCTTTAACACTAGCATCTCAGTCACAATGAATCAACTCTTCATGCACATAATTCCAAACCTTCCTCAAGATTTGTAGTAATTCAATAAAAAGATAAAAGTAGTATTATCAAGTAACTAGCCACTGTGAAGTCCTGCTTGCATTACCTATGTAGTTTGCTTTCCAGCTGTCTCAATCCCATTGCTCTCTTTTGGTTTCCACCATTTCAATTAGACAAGCACACATTTTAGGCACCCTGAAGGGTACCTACTATACTAGATACTCACACACTGAACACCATTAATACAGTACCCCTTGACACCAACATTACTCAATACATTTGCTAAATTGCTCTTAACTTGCCAAGTTAGCAAGGAAAAGAATCAACTCCAAAAAAGCCTCTACTGAAACTCGTATGGTGCCCCTATATTATTTCCTGAGTAATTTTAATATACATCTTCTATAGCTTAAAAATATAATTACTTTCATTCTTGAAGCAATTTGGAAAAGGTATTTACAAAACAGTAGGATTGCAAGAAGATAGATTATTGTTAACAATGAAGACATTTGCATTAACTGATTAGCTATGTTTATGTCTTCCAAACACATAAGATTCTATTATTGACCCTCTGAACCTTGAATTTCTGAAGACTTAAAATTTACAGAAGCATTTGGTTTTCTTGCTCCCATTGGTAATGTTGAATAAGTTGTAGCTAGCACAGAAATAAATGAGATAACTCAGAAAAATTACAGCTGCATTTTCTTACATTTCAAGATAACAAATACAAAAAATGCAAATTCTTGTTTAGCAATTGACCATTTTAGTCAAAGCAGGAGACCAATTTTCTTTACTCCTTTTTTAATAGGAAAAAGGAAGGTAATTTTAAAATCTCTGCTTTTACTGAAACCAATGTGTAGCATCTTCATTATTTAGTCACTGCTGATTAAGTAAAATCTAGCTAAAGTACGAGTCATTCACCGCTATAAAAATTTTTTTGCTCTTATGTTACGTGAAGCAGAATAGAAAGAAGAAATTGTCCAAAATATCTTTAGCACTTATTATTTGCAAGACCTTAAACTACAGTCATGCAGAAGGAATTGACAGCAATTTTCAGAGATTAGTATATACATTTCAAAATTTGGCCCTCAGGCTGGTTCTTAGCCTGTGTACTCCTGACTCCAGACAAGATTTCTAACAATATTAAGTAATGATGAAAGAGGAGTAGATTCTGTGAGATGCTCAAGTAACTACTACACCCAGTTCTAATCTTTGAAGTATTGATGTAGTGTCCTCTGTTATTTTTGTAGGAGCAGAAGAGTTAACAGCATGAGGTGCTCTTTCTGGTTTGGGTATCAATGCAGGTAAAGATTGTTTCAACATACAGCTCACTCCCTTTGAATGCAAAACTTAAATTTTACCTAGCTGACTTGGTAAGAAGCCTAAAATCAGGGATGTTAAAGTCTAAACAGTGTCCGACTAAAGAACATTTTCTAAGGTCTTTCAGTCTAGAGCCAAGAACAGCAGGATGGGGAGTATTAGAAAAGAAACACCACTTCTTCTGACAGCTTCTCGAAGTGATTCATCCCCCTCCCTCAAAGACACAAATTCCCCTACCTACTTGAATTTGTCTGACTTTTGGTTCCAGACATTTTCTCTTCCTTCTGGTTTGTCTCATGAGTGTTAAGTACTCTGCCTTTCCTTCTCAGGAAGCTGCTGTTCTCTCTCATTATGTTGCTTTCTTTGATGATTTAGATGTATTGGGGTATAAGGCTCTCACATTAATGCATTTTACATTCCACACTCCACCACATTCTGACGGATTTTTGTTCTATTGCTCCTTATTCCTTAATTCCTTTTTCAGAACTGGACTACAGAACTGTGTGCAGTACACAGTGTTCCATAACCAGACATACACTTCCCATTTTTCTCCCACTCAAGATTACTCATTTCGGAAAAGCATGTACAGATGTTTTCAGGATGGAATTACTCACTCATACCTTCTTCTGAGTTCACATTGTCTGCGACATCCAGGTTTTTTTAAAGACAAGTTCAGTTTGGTTCTTTAGTCTTTTTTTTTTTCTTTTGGAATACAGAAATTATCTGTATTTAAATCAAATATGAAATAATACAAGGTAGGGTCATTAAATCAGATTTTTACTCTTCTTACTATCACTATCATCTTATAGTCAACAATTTTTTGCTATCATTTTTTATTTTTAGGTATATAAATCTCACCTAACACTTTAATCAGTCTAGTCCATAATCTAACAAATTTACTAGAAATATCACTATTGAAGGTGATTTTATGAGACATCCACTGTCTGACTTCAAATTTATTTAACACTACTTGATTTATTGATATATTTAAGTGTCCTTTTAAAAATGGAATCTCATTGAATGAATGCTATTCGGATAGTTTTTACAAGATTACCTTAAGAAATCAAAGTTATAATCTGCTTTAACAGGACCTGCTTTCGATAGAAAAATGTGGAACTTACTGCTATACAGTTTTGTTTAATCAATTCCAGTATCAGGCCTTCCTATTACAGCGCCTAAGGCTGAGCGCAGTTTAACAAGTTTCCCTTGCTACGCTTGTCTACTTCAAATACGTCTCAGAAATGCTATAATCGTCCACATTTATTAGAGGTTAATGTTAGGAAGAAAGACATTTAACCATTGGTAGTGGATTGCAGCAGATCATCCAGGCTTTCTGTCTGAAGTGTTTATCTTTAAACATTGTTAATTAATATCCTCCTTAGTGGATGAGAAGGCAGTATGTCATCCTCATGTGATAGTGGCACATCAGCTAATTATTTTCAGACACAGAGAGAAGTGGCTATAAATACTTGTCTCTTCCCTGCATCATCTTCTTAACATCCTCATATATAAATTGACTTTTCCATTCTTTGTCTATTTTATACAGGAAATTTAAAATATTTTTCTGCTCTTATCCTTTCTAAAATAATTATTCTAGATTCCCTCAAGAGTGTTCTATAGAACCCT